>VZQC01010904.1:477677-561529 GCA_009823505.1 Rhizomys pruinosus
TTCTTTTGCTTGGTTTTGTTTGAGGAGCTTGTATACTCGGAAATTAATGCTTTGTCAAAAGTGTAAGTTTCCTCCCATTCTGTGGGTTTTCCTCTTCACATCCTGTAGTGTTTCCTTCGATGTACAGAAAAAGTTTTGAGTTTAATGAGGTCGCCATTTGGCAATTGAATGACCTTACGTCTTGTTGCACTGCGTCTGATTTAAAGGAAGTCTTTTTCCGACAACCTACATCTTGTAGTCTGCTGCAAGTTTCTCTTCTATCACAACACCCCCCTCCAGAGTTTTGGGTTTCATGTTGATTTCTTTGATCCATTTGGATTGACTTTTGTACAGGTGAGAGGTAAGGGGTTTAATTACATTCTTCTACAGGTGGTGACAGGTTGGGCCAACACCCCACTTGTTGAAGATGCTGTCTTTCTCCAATGTGTCTTCTTGGCCTCATTATCAAATATGAGTGGCTGAAATTGGATGTGATCAAGTTTGGATCTTCAGTTTTATTCCATTGGTCAACTGGTCGGTTTTTGTGACAGTACCAAGCTGTATTTTTATGACTATAGCCTTGTAGTATTTTTTGATGGTCTGTAGAGCGAGGCACCCTGGATCGCTCTTTTCACTCAGGGTTGCCTTTGGCTATTCGGGTCTTTGGTTTTTTGTTTGTCCAAATGAAATTAAAGGATTTTTTTGTCTCCCAAGCCTGTGAAGAAGCTCTGGGGGATTTTGATTGGGATTGCATAAATCTATACTAGCTTAGGAAGAATGGACAATTTTACTATATTTAATTTTCCCAACCATGAAGAATGGGAGGTTTTGCCCATATTCTGATGTGTTCTTCACTTCCCACCTGCATGTCGAGAGGTTTATAATTTTTTGATGTCCGCGATCTTTGGTTTTTTGGTTATGTTTGTTCCTAGGTTATTTTATTGTTTTTGAGGGCTATTGTGAGTGGGAAGGTCGCCTTTAATTCCTTCTTCAGTCGCTTATTTTTTGGTGTAAAGAAAAGCCACTAATTTTTTTAGGAGTTATTGTGTGTATCCTGCCCACTTGCTTGAAGTTTCCTTAATCTTCTAGGAGTAGCCTGGTGGATTTCTTAGCATCCTTTAGGTAGTCAATCATATCATAAGCAAAAGGGATAGCTTGACTTCCGCTTTTCTGATTAGAACTCCTTTTAATTTCTTTCCTTCTACTTGCCTTATGCCGGAGCAAGGGTTGCAAGCACTATATTGAAAAAAGGAGTGGGGCAGGGGGGGCAGCCTTTCCAAGTTTCTACCTTTAAAGAGAATGCTTTTTGTCATTTCCCCATTTTTGGATGATATTGGCTGTGGTTCCTGTAAATATGGCTTTGTTTACATTAAGTGAAATGATCCCTCCAATCCAATTCCCAGGAGGACTTTAAACATGAAGGTGTTTTGGATTTTGTCAAAGGCTTTCTCTTTTCTTTCGCATCAATTGGAATGAATGTGTGGTTTTTTATCTTTCAGTCCACTTAAATGCTTGAATGATATTTTATTAATTTTCATTTGTTGAACCATCCCCTGCATCGCCTGGTAGAAAGCCAACTTGGTCATGATGGATGTCTTCTTGATGTGGGCCTGTAAGCAATTTGCCAGTATCATGTTTAGAATTCTGGCATCTGTGTTCATTAGGAGGATGGGTCTGATTTCTTTTTTGGTTGCAATCTTGCCTGGTTTTTGGTAATCGAGTGATGCTGGCTTCAATAGAAGGAATCTGGGAGACTCCCTCCAGTGGTATCCGTCTAAACAACTTGTGTAGTAAAGGTTGTAAGTCGTTTTGAAATAGTTATAGAATTCTGCTGGTAAACCATCAGGTCGCTGTGCATTTTTTGTTTGGGAGTCTGCTTATTACACCTTCAAATTTCTTCCTATATTATTGCTCTAAGTTAAGCTGGTTGTCGATCTCTTCTTGGTGAGCTTTGGTGATTCCCGAGATTTCAGATTTTAAAAATTAATCCTTTCTTCTAGGTTTTAAGAATATACACAGATAGGTTGTTAAAGTATTCATCCCCGTATGATGTCTGGATTCTTTTCATGTCGGTGTGATATTATCCCCTTTCATCACCGAATATCATTTGATTGGATTTTGTTCCTTCCTTTCTCTTCTTTTGTAACTGGGCTAGAGATCTTTCTATCTTGTTTATTTCTCTACAAGACCCTACTTTTGAATTCATTGATTTTTTATGTTTTCTTTTCTTTTTCTTTGTTTCTATTGTTCATTGGCTCTTATGTCTGCCTGATTTTTTTTTCTTCTTGTCTCCTGTGTTTAGGGTTCTTTTGTTTCCTCTGAAATGCTTTTAGCTGCAGTGGTTAGATCATTCCCTTGTGCTCTTTCGGTTTTTTTTTTTTTTTTTTTTTTAAATGTAGGCACTTAGACTATAAACTACTAACTTCCTCTTAGGACTGCTTTAAAGGTCCCATAAGTTTTGCTCTGTTGTAGTATCATTGTCATTCAGTTCCAGGAATGTTTTTTTTTTTTCTTTTCTTTATTGTCCTTCCTTGACCCATTCTTATTCAGGAGAGTGTTGTTTATTCTCCACGTGTTTTTGTAAGTTGTAGGGCTATCCTGGTGTTGATATTGATTTTATTGCACTGTGGTCTAATAGAAAGCATGAAATGAGATTATTCAAATCAGTGTTGTATTTGTTGAGTTTTTTCACTGTGTCCCAGTATATCTGGTCTAATTTTTGGAGAAGGTTCTGGGGGTGCTGAGCAAAAGTGTACGCGTCTCTGGTGTTTGGGTGAAATATTTGATGCGTCAGCTGTAGGTCCATTTGTTTGTATTGTATCATTCAGTACAGATGTCACTCTATTTAACTCCGTTGTCCTTTTGATCTGTGTAAAGGACTTAGGGGGTATTGAAATCCCCTACGATTATGTGCGGGAGGTTTAATTCGAGCCTTGGATCCTGAAGAATGTTCTTTCTTTAAAAAATTTTGGTGCACTGGATATTTTATTTGGTGCATAATGTATTACTGATTGGGGAGTTCAGCCCATTAATTTTTTTTTTTTTTTTTTTTTTTTTGTGTTGTTTTTTTCACCTTATTATCCATTGGACTTTTAGTCTCCTGATTCTACTCCTACAATTACGTTTTTATTAGTTGTATTTTTCCCTAGGTTTGAGGATAAGTGGCCTCCCTCCTCTCTGCCTTTGTTAGTCTTCAAGTATTTTACTTGGAAAGTTGGTTGTCCGGACTGTATCTATCACCCTTCCTTTATATCTTGGAAGTTTTTCTCTCTCCTTCAATATAATCGACGTTTTTTGCTGGGTAATGTATTCTGGTTTGCCATCTATAGTCCTTTAATAACACTGGGAATGCTTTGGCCACGATCTTCTTGCTTTCAATGGTTTTGTGCCGAGAAGATTTTGTGATTCTGATGGGTTTCTTTTTGTATGTAACTTGTTTTTTTCTTTTAACATGGGCCTTCAGAATTTTATCTTTTGTTTTGGGCATCGACAATTTGATTATGATATGGTGTGGGGAGTTTCCTTTATGGATCTTGTCTAGTTGGAGTCCTGTGTGCTTCTTGAGAGTTGTATGGTTTTGTCTAGTTTTAGTTTGGGGAAGTTTTCATGTATTATTCTTTCGAAGATCTGATCAATTCTATTCGCTAGTGGAGATTCCTTCTGCTTCGCCGCCTCTGCCATATGATGTGGCTGAGGTTTGATCTTTGCATAGGGTCCCATATTTCCTGGTGTTCCAATTTTGTGTTTTTAAAAATTTTTCAAATCTTTACTTGAGGTTTTTAGTTGTGTTGTGTTATCTTCCAGATCTGATATTCTTTGTTCTGCTTCTTCCATTCTATTTCTGAGGCTTTTTCCTTTCCTTTCTTCTTGACTGGATGAGTGTTCTATTTCCTTTTTCATTTCATCCTGTGATTTCTTTAATATATCCATTTCCTTTTTGAGTTTCTCAATCTCTTCTTGGTGGTCCTTAATTCGTTGGTTGGCTTCCTTTTTCAGTGTTTCTAGTTCCTTAAGTTGTTTGTTTTTTTCCCCTTTCTAGTTCTTTCTGGAGTTTGTCAATCCCTTCCTTTAGTTCTTTTTGAAGTTTGTCATTTTATACCTCTAGGTGCTTTTTGAATTTTTCATTCTCTCTCTTTAGTTCTCTGAATTCTTTATTTTCTGTAGTTTCTCTGCATAGGTTGGCAATTATTCCTCTAAGGTCTGTTTCTGGTGTCACTTCCAGGGGGATCCCATTGTAGCTATCTCCTACCAATTTGGTAGAGCTTGGTGAGGAATTATCCTGCACCTTTCCCATGTTGTCCCTTCCTTGTGTCCCTGGCATGTGGGGTTCCCTTTTGTGATTCAAATCTCAAATGCCTTTTCAGTGTGTTGAAGGCTGAAAGCTTGTTTTGTTTTGCTTGCCCCCTTCTGATGCTTTTTTTCCCCCCTCCTTGTTTATGTAGTGTTGACTTGTCTAGGTTTCAGGCTTTCACTTTTGTTTATATATTGGATACTGAAAGTCTAAGTCAATATTCCTTTCCTGTTCTGAGGGTTCTCCTAATCCACTGGATACTCTCTTCTCAATTCCAGTTGTTGGCAGGGGGAGTATTCCTGATTTAGCCCAGCCGCCCTAGTACCTGCCTTGAGCAGTGGCGGGCTGCTCCATGTGATCCTAGCAGGTCTGGAATCTGAGGTCCTGACACACGACCTCACTATGGCACCCAAAACAGACCCAAACCCAGGACTGCTTCTAGTTACAAGGGGGAGGGACAACCCGGCCGGGCAGCCCCACTCTGCTGGGGCTTAGGGCTCCAATCTAGGCCCACCAGCCACCAGCCCCTCTGCAACAAACCAGCAAATCAATTGTCCAGCACTCTCAGAGTCAATGTCCTAAGTTCTTACCTGCCTGGATCAGTGGCAGGCTGCTCCAGGTGATCCTAGCAGGTCCGGAACCTGAGCCCCTGACACACAACCTCACTATGAGAAAAAATATTTTCATTAAATTATATGATTAAAGCGTGACCAAATAGAAAATTTATAAAATAAACCCAGAAAAAAGTTTTAAAATATATTTTACAATAATGATTCACATTCAACACATCCATCAACATGAACCCAAAACATGAATGCCACACAAATATATTATTTATTGGAATTTAAATAAGACAGACTGAACTAGAGGCTAACAATAGCCAACAAAAAACCTTATATAAGTATATATCCTAGTATCATTGCCTTTTTTATTTATGAAGGTTTTTTTTTGTCTGTACATCACAGACCAGGTACAGAGCATTACACATGTTCTAACTGACTGCCACCAACCTGAACGATAGCAACGGCGTATTGATTCATCCTACTGTATATGACTATGGAACAGTGTTCTAGTTTGTCTTCCATTGCTGTGACAAAACACTCTGACCGACACCAACTTGGGGAGGAAAGGGTTTATTCAGCTTACATCTCCTGGTTCACAGTTCATCACTCAGGTAGCACAAGGCAGGAACTCAGGACAGGAATCTGGAGGCAGGAGCTGAAGCACAGGCCATGGAGGAATGCTGTCCACTGGCTTGCTCACTCCTCTGGCTCATGCCCAGCCTGCCTTCTTATACCATACACAACCACCTGCCCAGGGTGGCACCACTCATTGTGGGCTGGGCCCTTCTACACTGCTTGGCCATCAAGACAATACTCCTCAGATGTGGCCACAGGCCAATCCAATGGAGCCAATTGAGGCTCCCTCAATCCAGGTGTGTCAAGTTGACACTAAAGCTATCCAGCACAAACAGTCACAGCAGCCTATATATATATCAGTTTATTTGCAACAGCCAAACAATATGGGGTCATAATGGAGGCTTTCCCCTGCACAATGACCTACCTGTATTCATTAACCAGATTAGACTTATGGTGGGGTATATGGGGTGTTAGTCTTTTGTAAAAACTCTGTAGTTGTTATTTTTCATATGAAAGAAATTAAAGGGAAATTTCAGGTATTCACATTTGTTAATTCATTTGCTCACTATTGTCAAAGTGCTCTTTAACAGAAAGTTTCCTTCTAAGACTATTTCTCCATAGTCTGATTTACAAGCCTGAAGTCTTAGGCCAGAAGCCAGTTCCCTTTAGAACCTCTACAGGCTATGGAAGTTGACCTAGCTCCAACTGATTCAAGGACACTTGTCATACATTCTGCTTAAGAAAAGCTACACCCACTGGAGTGACTATCATTTTCTCTTAGGTTTGCAATATACATCCTTGGACCATGAATATCTTCACATATCAGCTGCGCATGCCCCCCCCCCGTCTCAGCAATGAGAATAGTAAGTCTGTGGACCAGTGCAGCAGGACCTTGAGGCACAAAGAAGGCAGGAAGTAGATTCTGCACATCTTAAGCCAAAGGCTGTGGTAGAGTCAAGTGACACCAAGTATAGTGGCCAGAAAAAAAAAATCTCTGTTGCATGTTTCCAGTTGGGATCAATGCCCTCCTCGTTAAAATGGAAAAATAAGAATACAGTCAATTTGGGTGGGTGGTCTGGACTTGTAGATCAGTCAACTACAGCACTGAGGGCAGGGAAGTGGAAGATATTTACACCTGTCCTCAATAATGGAAAAGCCTAGTGTGCTCTCATGAAACACCTTTAAGACCTAAGGAAGAATAGAGCAAGGACACATACAACTACTGTACTGTTATAAAACCAAATCATCTTCAAAGTTTCTTTTTTTCAAGAAAAGCTTGCTATTTTGCTTTGCTACTGATTTCAAATGGCCCAAAAGTAGTCTCCAGAGTCTATAAACTTAATTATGAATTATTCACTAAGCCTGTGGC
Organism: Rhizomys pruinosus; assembly: GCA_009823505.1. NCBI lineage: Eukaryota > Metazoa > Chordata > Mammalia > Rodentia > Spalacidae > Rhizomys > Rhizomys pruinosus. Next base: position 484,456 of record VZQC01010904.1, read on the forward strand.
AAGGTCAGTTCAGCATTTTCTCTCTGCTTACTGTGCAGAAGCAGACTTAATACCATTGTATACACAAAGTACAAGATTTTGAAAACACTACCAACCAGTTGGAAGCCATAGCAGCAAAGGTAAACAAGAACTAACATGCAAGCATGACCAGATTCTTGCAATGAAAATAAGCAAACTAGCTCTTGGAAAAACCTGACACAAATGGGTGTGCAATAATGACTAAGCCGGTCATATTAAACCTCTGTTTAGAACACACAGCTTAGCAGGAACTGATTTGTTAAAAAATCTGTAGAGTACAATGAAGGAGGATCTGTTACTGGAACTCAGAGCATCTAAAGATTACACCAAGAAGAGGAATATTTGTGAAATGAACAAATTCTTTCACCCAAAAATACCACTTTCCGGTATCTGGGAGAGGAAAAAATAAGTAAAAATCAAAGTCTTTAAGTATATTCCTCGGGGCTGGAGAGATAGCCTAGTGGTTGAGCATTGACTGCTCTTGCAGAAGACCCGGGTTCAATCCCCAGCACCCACATGGTGGCTGAGAACCATCTGTAACTCCAATTCCAGGAGAATTCCAGTTCCAGGGGAATCTGATGCTCTCTTCTGACCTCCGCAGCATTGCACGACACGGGTGCACAAACCTCCATGCAGACAATACATTCACACACATAAATAAATAAATAAAATAAAAATTAAAAAAGTATATTCCTCACAGCATTATTTAAATAATGAAAAACCAGAAACCATCTGAATGTTTTACAACAGAAAAATGGTCAGATAACTTATAAAATATATAACCATTAGGTTCTACACTCATTTAAAACTTGCTTTTGAATAATTGCTCATGACAAGGGGAAATGCTTAAAATATCAAATAAAAAAGCTGGGTGAAAAATGATATATATCATATGTTCCCAGTTTGGTTTAAAAAACAAGCAAGAGTTGGAGATGTAGCTCAGTGTAGCATACTTGCCTAGTACTCAGGAGTCTCTGGGCTCCATTTGAAGTACTGAAATAAAAAGTTTGGGGGAGCAGGATCTACATCAAAAGGCTCACAGTGGTCTCTGAATGGTGGGCCTTTCATTGTTTGCTTTTCCCAGAAAACAGAAATTGCTTTTAATAAAGCACAATTTACCCAGAGCTCCCTTACTAGCACTAGGAGCCTGTGCCACAGGACTGTGGGCAATGTTACTTCAGGCATGGACCACAAACTTTATAGGTAGTAGCCCAAGTGGGCCACAGGTAAAGTTTCTCTGCCGGGTTTGGCCTAACAACAGCATCATCTTTCTGAAAGTGGCTTTTACCTCCTATACCAGATCATGGTTCAGAAGGGCAGCTGAGTGATGGTGCTACTCTTTGGGGTGAAGAGGATCAGAGCTCTGCACAGGGATGCCCACTGCCTAGGTAGAAATACAATAAAAAGGTGGAAATGACCCATTCAAGCTCAGCTTTCTCCGTTCCTGGAGGAGAAGACAGGATTCAGTAGGCTCTAAGACACAGCCACAGGCCTACTTCCCAGTAGTAGAGGACACAGAGGATGGTCTTGAATGTTCCATTCACCCTTGCTATTCTTAGGACATGACACGCCTTCATTTTTGATCTCCCACTTATTGCTCCACATATGTAATGTCGAACAAAGATACCCACATTCCTGCCTTACAATGTAAGGCACCTGAATACTAAATGACAACCCTAAAGAATTGTTGGAAAAAACTGAAAGAGATCTATGTCAGGGTAAGAAAACAATGTGGATGGCCCTTTAAGGGGAAAAAAGGGAAATAAGGTAAGAGTTGTCAGCAACTGCAATTGTCAGGACAGGGCTGTTATCATAGCTACCCACTACCAGCTCATCTGAGCCAACACCTGTGGTTTTGGAAGTTAGGATGGTGATTGATGAAGCCTGGGAGATAGTGTCACTCTCCAGGGGAAGGAGGCAACAGAAGATTCTCCCATACACAGCTGGTACTCTTATTCAAGACAAACCTCAGTCCCACATGTTCACCTATAGTCAAATACCCTGAGGGATACCTTCACTGTGCCTGGGTATATGAGAGAGTCAGGGAGCTACTCTTACACATACAGACACAAGGCAAAGGATACTCTGATGGCTAAACAGCTGGGGATTGAGCATGGATAGGAACTCCAAGGAGGAAACAAGCAACTGACATTCAGCCAACACAGACAGAGGGGACCCATATATGCATACATGCTGGGGCTGCATGCAGGGTCCTGTTTACTCCCTGGGCACTACGGGTGTGTGAGGGCCTCATACCTGCTCCCTGATCACTAGAAGCTCTTACTACATGATTTGGGAATGTGTAAAGAATATCTTTGCTCTCATCCAGTGCCCCTGCACTGGCATGATTGCAGGACTTTTGTCTGTACTCCAGACCAGTTTTAAATGAACCACTCTTACCGTTAAAAGTTTAAGGAGAAATCTTTCCTCTCAGTTTGGATACCCTGGCCCACAGACAGTTACTGTAGACAGAATGGGGGGGGCTTTCTCTGTGTGGGCCTTTTCCTGGTGCCTTTGTTAAAGTCAAGAGAAATAGTAAAGTTGTTTACCTTGTGAGTATGGGAGTCAGAGGTGTTGCCTGTGGAAAGAAGTGCCTAATTCTCTACCCAAAGGACCAAAGTTTCCCTCCAAGACAACCAAGGCAGAGAGGGGTATATCCAAGTTCCCCTGGAGTACTCTGCTTAGGAGTATCAAAACAAGAAAGGTAATGAAATGCCCCAGGTCATTTGTACTAGAGAGCAGAGAACTGTCATCCGATCATTGGAGAAAGTGGCCCTTCCAATGGCACAGAATCCCAAAGCAGACAGGCTCAGGTTAAAGTGGGCTATTACTGTGAGCCAGACAGCAGTAGCATTCTTTCCAGGCAAAGTCTACACTTAATGGTACCAGATGACCAAGAAATATAGGAAGGCTTTTAGATTTTCAACAAAGAGATGTAAAAACTGAGCTAGATGAGATATGTTTACCCACAGCACAAACAAGTGCTTGTGAGGCTGGACATTTTCACATTACAGATATGTGTACCTCCTACCACTCATCAAAGAAGCTTCTTTTTGCAACAGATGGAGACTAATGCAGAGTTCCACCACTGATCAAATGCAGAGAATAATTATCTGTGAGACACTTGGCCCCAAGTGACTCATTCTTAATGTAACTTGTACACAAAAGATGAATGTATCAACTCTCCCCAGGGTGATTTTTATGTAGCAGATGGTGATTAACACACAATCCCACAAATGGCCAGTATGTAGAAAGGAAGAGGCTAACCAGTCCATTTCAAACAGAACTTGGACAGACACAAGAGTCTGAAGTGACATCTCATGGGGAAAAAAAATGGGTCTTCCTTTCTTTCACTCTCTCGCCCTCCACTCTAAAGCCCAGGGACTCAAGGAGGTTCGTGTGTCAGATTGTAAGGGCCAAGGAAGGAGAGTGAATTGTGAGATCACAGCAAAAATGGACTGGACTTTTATATAATTAGCATGTCTGTGTAAGCAAATTTCTTCAACTAGACTTGGGGACCTTGGGTTTTACAAGAGCTGGACTCAGATGTTTGCTAATTGGTTTTACACGGTTTTACATGGGTACTCCTCATGCTAACTGCCTATGGGTAGTAACTGATCAAATAAAAATTTTTAAGAAAGCAAAAAAATGAGACTATGCTTCCTCCTGTATTTAAAATTTTCTGCACTCTATGAACTATTTTTCTGATATTTTGAATAATTAAATGAATATATTATCTTGTAATTTTTTTGGTTGCTCCTTAGATCAGTTAGACCTTAACAGAGTGGCAAGCTCAAAGCCTAGTAGTTCTTATTTGTGGATAATGACATCATTTGTTCTTATATTGGTATCATAGCAGATTTGAAAAAGAGAAAGAATTTGAAAATGAGAAATGAGACATATTATAAAAGATGCATCGTAATGAAATGTTAATCTTTCCTTTGGGGACATTTAGTTTTATAATTAATGTGCTCTGTGTGTTGTGGTATTAAATGGATTTTGTATGTATGAATTATTTTGAAATCAATAAAAATATCATTTAAAGCCAGATGTGGTGGTGCATGCTTTTAATCCTGGCACTTGGGAGGCAGAGGCAGGCTGATCTCTGTGAATTCAAGGCCACCCTGGTCTACAGAGTGAGTTCCAGGACAACCAGAACTACAGGGAAACCCTGTCTCAAAAAAAAAAAAAAGACCAAAAAAAAAATTCATTTAAAATTGAAAAAAAAAAGAAAATGAATTACTCTTTAAACTTTTAAAATATAATTAGTATACACAAAGAAGTATGCACATGCACTGCCTACATGTGAACACACATCATTTTATGGAGAAGAAAAAAATAAATATGAGCAATCACAATAAAAGTTTAATAGCCCTGTATTATTTCTTCCTCCATTCACATTTTTTTGTCAGAACATGATGTTATCCCATACATAGGAAATAACAAAATTAAATTGGTAATATGTAAATAACAGATAATATTTAATTACATTTCTGAGAATGGGCTGATGAAAACAAAATTTAACATCTAGCAGTATTTAGACTCTCCATCCAATGTAACTTTACTTGAGTAAAGTTACACACAGAATTAACATCAGGATATTTTGCTTATAATTCACATATATCATAATATGATATGGAATATCTTTTACAAATAAGTGCAAATGTGTTAAAAAAAAAATTAAAAGAAAGCAAGAGGGTGCACAGTAATCTCCTCAGTAGGAGAAACACTTCAAATTTATCCCTCCCAAGGCACAGTGATCATTGTGGAAAAAGGACAGAAAAATTGGAATAGCCAGAAGTGGTGGATGACCACAAGGATTCAGAGTTTTCTATACAGCATGCCAGTTATTTGTAGGAAATCCCACCAAAGGTGACAGCATGTGTAAGTATCCTGCAAACTCAAGACAGACAAAATCCCAGCACAAACTTGGGGAAGTAGGTGAGAAATTCCAAAGCAACCTAGGAGATTTTGGAAAGGGGTGGTTCTAGGATGAGGAGAGACTGTGACTTACAAGGATGTAACTCTTGTTAGGTTGACCAGGCTCCAGAGACTGGAACCATGCTGAGGAACATGTGAGGCCTCAAATCAGAACCTCAGCCCATATATATTTTATATATATTGGCATACATTAAATTGGATAGGAGGTGTGAATGGGGGAGGAATTCTAATATTGTCAAATTATACTGTATGAAAATAATAAACATTAACAAAAAATTATATATATATATATATATATATATATATATATATAAAGGAATAACAGTGAAAGGGACACAATGATAATGTATTTTATTTATTGTCTTTCATATACTTATCTTTTTTTCTTTTTTAAGATATAATTATGCTTTATATGAACACATAACATTATTTTTCTCTCTTCAAATTCCTTTGCTGGTAAAGAAAATTTAAGAGACCTAGAATATGCACACGCCATTTGTGACTGTGTGAACATGAGAAGCTCTAATAAGTCATGTGAACATAATTCAGTCACCTTATCTCTTCTGAACTTTCCTCTTCTAGCATGTGTCTTTATTTCCTCTCTCTGAATGGACACCAGTTCTAATAAATGAATTATTTACCTTTGTTACCTAAATGTACTTCCTTCCCAAATTAAGTAACAGTAGGGCCTAGCTTCAACATACAGGTTTGGAAATGTCGTGCCCTGTAAGTTATAGAAAAACTACAAGACTGGAGAATGTTGCAGCGAAACAAATTGAACCTTATTCCTTATACAATAGATATAAAACTTTTTTGAGTTATTCATATAAATTTTGAGTCTCTGGTCTCTTTTTCATAGTGCAAAGACCTGAAAGACTTATTCATAAAAAATTCACAAAAACGTTATAGAAACAGAAATATCACTGACGTCTATCTCGATTGCATTCTTCCCACTTCAAGATCATAACAATATCAATAGAATGGATAGGAAAGACCATTAACATGAAATTTCTTTTTTATTCCTGATAAATTATCTCTCAATTGCCTATATAAACATTGTAAATTTTCCTCCAAAATCTTTTATTTTAACGGCTGCCAAAGAAATACCACAAGGATGTCAACAATGAACTTCAAATTGAAGATGCTATTTACATCATGATAATGCCAAAAGGATAAGGATGCTGTCAATGTTAATCATTTCAAGGCTGAAATGTTTGCACCAATATATATCAAAATAAGCATTAGTATATTGTAATTAATGGAGTAGTCTGGTCAAGGTGATTTGGAAATATTAGAAAGATTTTCATCTATGAGAATGAGTTAAAGAAGAGAAAGAACCAGTAACATAACTTGTAAGAGTCTGGTATGTTCTGAGTTGCAAGATCTTACCCACTTCTTCTTACCAATTTTCTAATTACTCTAATATTCACTGTTTTCTTCATAGATAACAAAAATAAACAATTCTTTCTCTCCATATGCAGTACAATGGAATACATTTCTACTTCATGATGTTAATGGTGTTTGTTCTGGTTCAGAGATTTTAAAATCGGAATATTTGGGCTGGAAAAATGGCTTAGCGGTTGGGAGCACCGACCACTCTTGCAGAGGACCCGGGTTCGATCCCCAGCACCCACATGGCGGCCGAGAGCCGTCTGAAACTCCAATTTCAAGAGAACTCCAGTTCCAGGGGAATCCGACACCCTCTTCTGACCTCCGCGACATTGCACTACACGGGTGCACAGACTTGCATGCAGACAGTACATTCATACACATACAGAAATAAATAAAATTAATAAAAAAATTAAATAAAAAAATTGGAATATTTTTTCTTAGTATTTATTTCTCTCTGATATTTTGGAGGTACAGATTTATAACCAAAACATATATTAAGGATTCAGTATCAAAAAAGAATCCTAAAAGCTTGGGAACATAAAAGTATTGCTATCTAAGTCTACAAAATCAGCATTTGACTTTTCTTGTTACATGAAAAAGCATATCTGCCCTGTGGTCTTCAGGATAAGGGTAGTAGATGCATCTCCTCTTTTGCAAGCTGGCCACCTGTATTAATCATGCATGATTCACAGGAAATAAGAGGAGTCTAGATAAAAGGAAAGTCATTGATACCTCACAGTATATCATTTGGGTTACTTGAACTTCATTTCCCATTAAAGAATGATAAAGTGAACAATTGTTACACTCAAATTATTCCATTAAGAACCAAGAATAGGGAACTCTCAATGTTATAAGACAGAGCTTCTTTAGGTCAGTTGCCAAACCTGCTTACAATTCCTCTCAATAAAAACTGAGAAAGACATTGATTGCTTCATGTTAAGCAAAGACCAAAAATTATCTGGTGAGGGGCAGATGGAAAGCTTATAGGTTCAACACTAAAAAATGTGAAACAATGGATTTAGAATATATAATTCTTTTTATTAATATAATAATTTTATTGATGTTTTGTATATTTCAGACATAATTTTTCAGTTCAATTTAGGCATGTTCCGCTTGCCCTTTTCCCCACCCCACCCTAGTTCATACATTCTCACAGACATGTCCTGACATATTTTTCTCAGCCTTTTTAAAGTTTTTCTCTGCAAAAGTTTATTGTTTGGGGCACAATTTATATCAGTCCATTCTTTGACCCAGTCCTTATGTTGTTGTGGTTCCCTCCCAATTGTATTGCTCCAAAATATGCCTATATAAATGTCATAAATGTACCAGAATTATATCCTCCAGGAATAAACTGTATGTTAACTCCAATATATATTTAAGAGTTCACATTTTTCCCTTTAACTTTTATTCCTCTAAAATATGAATATATACCTTCTGCCCATATACATTAATTACCATGTCTGGAAGTAAGTGGTAAGTTAATTCTAGGGATCATTAAGAGATTCATATTATAACATCATGGCTGCTTTCAGATAAAAAGAAATATAATAATAGTGTTGCTCAGATTCCCTTTCAATTGGAGGATTTGGTAGTAGCATCCACAAATGAGGAGAACCATTACCCGTTTGTTTTGGGGGGACTGTTTTACTTCACAGCATAATGGCTTAGAATTCTAAGCATATCTTAAATTTTATTAACAACCATGAAATCAATACTCTGAAACAAACTATAGCTATAGCATAAAATATATTATACTCTTTCTCTTTTTGGTCAGAAGGATACTATGTATTTTCAAATTACATGAGAAAAAAGATTTGAGATTAATAAAATGCAAAATCATTGAGAATTTGAGAATTAAATGAAAATTTAAAGAAAAACAATATTCCATATTTGATAATTTTAATACTATTATTACTGCAGTATGGAATCAGTATAAAATAAATATCACAGTGAAAAACTTGACAAATGCATGGATTTTAGATTTTCTCATAGACATCTAGAGAGGAGATTAATCAGGAAATTTTCTGTGGGATCAGCCTAACATAGTTTAGTTTGTGATATTTGGAATATGCTATAACTAATTCAGTAGTTCACTAACCATTTAGACATATTACCCTTTATTGTAATTATTGAATGTTGTGCTGGAATATTTGATATGGGTTATTGAACATGCAGGTAGTAAAATGTCACTCAAATTATTCTTGCATGAAGTTGCTTGCAAATAAATATTTCTATTAATCTGGAAAGTAATATCCAATAAAAATTGTAATTTTTTACATGTGCTCTTATTTTTATATTCTTATTGAATTTTTGTGGATTCCATGTAATAGATCTTAATTGTGTTTATCCCCACTTTCCCTATCTTCATCCTCCCTATTTCCCACCCATACTATTCATGCAGTTTGTCATATATGCTGAGGCCTGTTGAGCTGAAATTGTGTACCTTGGTGTGAATTCATCCACTGTCTAGTGCTAACCCTGTCTAGTGTTACTCATTTTTGAAAATCAACACGTTCTCACCCACCAGTGATCAGTTGCAAATAATAGTTCATGATTAAGCATAGCCTTCTGTTAATTTCTTCAGTTTTATGCTGTTTTTTATGTTTTTTTTTTTTTTTTTTTTTTTTTTTTGGTAGAGGTTCCATTGCAGCTGTGTCACTTAGGTTAGGGAACATTACAGACATTTATTTTATCTCTGTGAATGACTAGTTTTGGAGATCCATAATGGTCTCTATCTTTTTTGCAAAAGAAGCTTCTTCGATGACTGGCAATGGGCATACTTATCTATAAATATAAGGACCAATTTTTAGCATATAATAAGAAATTACGTGTGTCTAAGGATATGATAGATTAGGGTTTTCTCTCAGATCTATGACATCTACAACTATGTGCATTTAGCTGATATTTTTGACCCAGTCCTTATGTTGTTTTTCCCTCCCCTTTGTGTTGCTCCAAAATATGCCTATATAACCATCACATTTGTATCAAAATTATGGCCTCCATGAATAAACTGTACATTAATTCCAAAATATGTTTTGGCATTTGGATTTCCCTTTATATATGTTCTACCCATATCCAGTAGTTATAATGTCTGAAAATAAGTGGTAGGTCAATTCTAGGACCCCTTAAGTGATTCACATTTTAACAGCACAGTTGCTTTCAGATAAAAAGAAGAATAACAATAATGTTATTCAGCCTGCATTTCAACTAGGGATTTGGTGTTAGCATCCACAAATGATGGAAATCGTTTGCCTTTTTTCTTTTTATTCTGGGACTGTGTTACTTCACTTTGCATAATACCTTTTAATTCCATCCATTTACCTGCAAATTTCATAGTGCCATCTTTCTTTACCATTGCATAGAACTCCATTTTGTAGATGTACCACATTTTTGTTATGCACTTCTCTATTGAGGGGGCATTTAGGTTATTTCCAACACTTCACTATTGTGAAAAAAGCTGCAATAAACATACATATGCATCTATCTTTGCATTAGGATGAGTCTTGTGGCTATATACCCAGGAGTGGTATGACTGAGTCAGGTGGTATGCTCATTTTGAGTCTTTTAAGGGTTCTCCACACTGTCTTCCATAGTGGTTGTATGAGTTTATATTCCCAACAGCAGTGGATCAGTGTTTCCATTTAACAACCACCTCTCCAGCATTTGATGTGTGTGTGTGTGTGTGTGTGTGTGTGTGTTTATTGTGTGTGTGTTTTTCTTGATCTTAGCCAATCTTATAGGATTGAGATGATATTTCCTTAATTATTAACGATGTGATGTTGAACACTTTTTAATATGTTTCTCAGCCATTTTCACTTCCTCTCTGGTGAAGCCTCTGTTCAGCAGCTCTTTACTCCATCTTTTGGGTGACTCATTTGTTTTCTTCTTTGTATTTTGAGTAGTATATATAGTCTGAATGTTAATGCTATGTTGGATGTATCATTGGTGAAGTTTTCCTACCATTCTGTAGGCTTTCTCTTCACTTCCTTGATTGTTTCTTTTGATATACAGAAGCATTTGAGTTTGATGAGGTCCAATTTGTCAACTGCTAACCTTATTTCCTATGTGGCTGCTGCTTGATTTAGAAAGTGTTTTTCTAAGCCTATATCTTGTAGGTTGCTGCCAACTTTTTCTTCTATCGCCTTCAGGCTTTCAAGTTTCATGTTGAGATATTTGATCGAATTGGAGTTGATTTTTGTACAAGATGAGAGGTACGGGCTTAACTTTGTTCTTCTACAAATGGTGATCCCGTTTTGCCAACCCCATATGCTGAAGATGTTAACCTTCCTCCTTCGATTTTTTTTTTTTTTGGCACCTTTGTTGAATATGAGGTGGTTGAAGTTGTATGAGCTCAAGATTGGATCTTCAATTTTGTTCCATTGGTAAACAGGTATGTTTCTGTGCCAGTAACAAGTTGTCTTTATGACTCTAGCCCTGTAATAAAGCTCGAGGTCTGGTAAAGTAATCTCCCCCTTTATTGCATTTTTTTCAGAGTAGCTTTATCTATTCAGGGTCTTTTCTTTTTCCATATAAATGTAAGGATTTTTTTATTTTTTTATGTGTATGAATGTACTGTCTGCATGTAGGTTTGTGCATCTGTGTGGTACAATTCCACAGAGGTCAGAAGAGGGTGTCAGATTCCCCTGGAACTGGAGTTAAAGATGGTTCTCAACCACCATGTGGATGTTGGGGATTGAACCCAGGTCCTCTGCAAGAGCAGTCAGCACTCTTAACCAGTAGGCCATCTCTGCAGCCCCAAATTTAAGGATAACTTTTACAAGTCTGTGCAGAAACTCATGGGCATTTTGATTGGGATTACATTGAATCTGTATATTTATTTGATAGAATGTATATTTTTACTATATTAATTCTTCCAATCCATGAGCATAGGAGTGCTTTCCATCTTTTGATGTCATCTTCTATCTACTTCTTCATGGTTTTAAATTTTTTGATGTAAATGTCTTTGGTTTCTTTGGTTATATTTGCTCCCAGGTATTTTATTTATCTATATTTTTTGAATTTTTTTAAGTGGGAAAGTCTCCTTATATTCCTTCTCCAGTTGCTTACTGTTGGTGCAAAGAAAGGCTACTGATTTCTCTAGGTTAATTTTTTATCTTGCTACTTAACTGAAACTTTTCATTGTTTCTAGGAGTTTTCTGGTTGAGTTTTAGCATCCCTTATGTATACTATTATATGATGTGCAAAAAGGAATATTTTACTTCCTCTTTTCTTATTAGTATTCCTTTAATTTCCCTTTCTTGCCTTATTACCATAGCAAGGATTTAAATCACTGTATTGAAAAGGAGTAGTGATAGGGGCAGCCTTGTCTGAAATGCTTCTAACTTTTCTCCATTTAGGATGATGTTGGGAGTTGGTTTGTTGTATGTGATTTTGTTTATGTTGAGGAATATGCACTCTATTACAATTCCCTCTAGGACTTTATGCATGAGGGGATGCTGGATTTTGTGGAAGGCTTTTTCTACATCAATTGAGATGATCATGTTGTTTTTGCCTTTCAGTCCATTTATGTGTTTTATAATATTTATGGATTTATGTATGTTGAAATATCCCTGCATCTCTGGTATGAATAAAACTTGATCATGATGGATGATCTTTTGGATATGAATCTCTATGTTATTTGCAAATATTTTGTTGAGAATTTTTGCATCTGTGTTCATTAATGAGATGGGTCTGTAGTTTCATTTTTGGTTGTGCTTTTGCTTGGTTTTGGTATTAGAGTGATGCTGACTTCATAGAAGGAATTTCAGAGATTTCCCTCTGTTTGTATCCTTCTGAATAGTTTGAGTAGTAATGATTGTAAGGCCTCTTTAAATGTTTTATAGAATTCTGCTGTGAATCCAGCTGGACCTGGGCTTTTCTTAGTTGGGAGATTTTTATTACATCTTCAATTTCCTCAAATATTATGGGTCTGTTTAAACTGTCAATCTGTTCTTGGTTAAGCTTTGTTGATTCACAGGATTTCAGATATTCATCCATTTCTCTTAGATTTTCAAATTTAGTAGAGTAGAATTTCTGAATTAGTCTCATATGATTGTATCCTTTCTTTTTCTGTTGTGATGTTTCCCCCTTTCATCACAGTAGCTCTTTCTTTCTTTTGGTTAACTGGGCTAATAGGTCTTTCTATTTTGTTTATCTCTTCAAAAAAATATTCTTGGATTCATTGATTCTTTGTATTTTCTTTGTTTCTATTTCATTGATTTATGCTGTGACTTTTTAAAAATTTCTTTTCTCTGTTGGGTTTAGGGTTCATTTGTTGTTGTCTCTCAAGTGTTTTTAGCTGTTAGATGATTTATTTGTTCCCTTTCTGTTTTTTTGTTTTGTTTTGTTTTTGTTTTGTTTTTTAATGTGGGCACTTAGGGCTATAAATTTCCCTTTTAAGTCTGTTTTAAATGTATCCCACGGGTTTTGTTGTGCTGTATTGTCTTTTTGTTCAGTTCAATGAATACTTTTATTTCATTTTTATTTCTTTCCTGAACCATTCATTATTCAGGATTGTGGTATTTAGTCTTCATGTGTTCTGGTAGCTAGTAGGGCTTATTCTGGTGTTCATATTGAGCTTTATTGCACTGTGGGCTGATAGAATGCATGAAATAATTTCAATCTTTTTGTATTTGTTGAGGTTTTTTGTGTCCAAGTATGTGATCTACTTTGGAGAATGTTTGATGAGGCACTGAGTATAAAATATATTCTCTGGTGTTTGAGTGGAATAGTAGATGTCTGTGAGGTCCATTTGATGTATTGTGTTATTCAATTCCAATGTCTCTCTGTTTATTTATTTATTTTTTTTTTTGTCTAGTTTATCTAAATTTTAATCCATACTACATGGTTACAATCTTTTTTGGATCTTTTCAATCATTAATTCATAATCCACAACGTATCATGAAGACACAAGTGTGAAAAGATGGACTTAGAGGCATATATCTACACAAAAGAAAAGTGTAAAGTTTTGTGTCATTTTGTACATGAACAGCTTCAAAATATCCATGAGAATACAATATTACTTTCTTAATTTGTATGCATTTCAGGGAATATAGAAAGTAAATTATTTATGTAATTTTGGTCACTGAATCCTGTTGAATTTTACTATTGATCATATTCCTGGGTTTATAACCACGGTATTCTGTATGATGATAATAAAGAAACAAATATCATTTTGTTTTGATGGGTGCTAATTTAAAAACAAATAGTTGTTAAGCAGCTAGAAAAATAATTACCAGCTGGGCGTGGGGGCGCACGCCTTTAATCCTAGCACTTGGGAGGCAGAGGCAGGCGGATCTTTGTGAGTTCAAAGACAGCCTGGTCTACAGAGTTCCAGGACAGCTGGGACTATAGGGAGACCCCTGTTCTCGAATAAGAACCAAAAAAAAAAAAACAAAAAAAAGAAAAATAATTTACCCTAGTTAAATGAAAGTTCAAAGTGAAATAGGAGTCTTGTGACAATCATCTGATTTTAGAACAATAGGGTATCTGAATACAAGGGAGATGAGATAGAATTCCATGCCTAGAAGTAGCAAAACCAATATGTCTGTACACTATATGCAAGAATTTGGTAGCCAGAAGAGGGTTTGTGAAATCGGTCCCCTGTATAGCCAATCTGAATTATTTTCAGTCTTATTTCCAACAGAAACGTCACACAGATATGTTTGAAATGACAGTTTATTTCTTCATTTAACTATATTAATTGACAAAGATGAGAAACTCATGCTTTTAAAAAGTATAAGATGAGTGGAAAAATCTACCATGCTCAAGGATTTGATCAGCTCAAAATTGTGAAAATGGCCGTATTACCAAAAATAATCTATAGATTCAAAACAGTGCCAATCAAAATACCCACAAAGTTCTTCACAGAGCTATAACAAGCCATACACAGATTCCTATGGAACCACAAAAGCCCTGGATATCCCAAACAATCTGTTTCAAAAAGAACAATACAATGGCATAACCATTCAAGATCTCAGGTTGTAGTACCCAGCTGTAGCAATAAAAACAGCACAGTATTGGCACAAAAACAGGCATGTAGAGCAATGCAACACAATAGAAGACCCAAGCATGAGTACATACAATTTCAGCTACCTGATATTTGACAAATATGCTAAGAATACATAATGAGGGAAAATAACATCTTCAACAAATGGTGCTGGCAGAAGTAGACCACCACCTGTAGAAGAATGAAATTGGATCCTTATCCTTCTCCCTGCACAAAAGTCAACTCCAATTGGATCAAAGATTTCAGCATATAATCTGAAACTCTGAAACTGGCAGAAGAATATGTAAGTCAGCACCCTCCAAGACATAGGCATAGGAAAGGACTTTGTTAAAGGGATATAAGCTGCTCAGGCATTATGACGAAAAATCAGTAAGGGGGACCTCATTAAGCTATGGAGTTTCTGTAGAGCAAAAGAAACAGCCACAGAACTGAAGAAGAAACCAACCATGTGGGAAAAACGTCTTGACCAGCTACACATCCAACAGATGATTAATATCTAGAATATACAAATAACTCAAAAAGTAACACAAAAAAAAACAGTAAAAGATGGGATACAGATATGAAAAGAATTCTCAAATGAAGAATAAGAAATGGCTAAGAAAAACTTTAAAAATGGTTCAACATCCTCAGTAATCCAGAAATTCAGATAAAAGCCACTTTGATATTCAATTTTACTCCAATAAGACTAGCTAAATTCAAGAGAAGGAAGGATATCAGATGGTAGCAAAGGTGTGCAGAAAGGATACCACTCATTTGTTGCTTGTGGGAATGCAGACTAGTACAGCTTCTTTGGAAGGGCAGTGTGGAGAACTCTCCATAAAACTAAAACTGTACCTAACATATGACCCAGTTCTACCACTCCTTTGCATATACACAAATAAGTCATCATACTGTAAAAATACCACTACACCCATGTTTCTTGCTGCTTTCTTCACAAGATTGAAAAACTGTCAACAACCTACAGGATGAATAATGAAAATGTGATACATATGCAAAAAGGAGTAGTACTCAGCATTAAGAAAAGATGGAATTCACAGGAAAAAGGATGGGACTAGAGAATGTTATTTTGAGTGAAGTAACACAAAAGCAGAAAGCCAGGCAATATATGTTCTGTCTCATGTGTGGATTGTAGCACCAATCCCCTTATATGAGTATATAATCTGATAGAACACCAAGAGCCAAGAAATGGTAAAGGATACATGGAGTTAAAGGAAAAGAAAAATACTGAAAGAGGGACAGTGTAAGGAACAGATATCGCTAGGTGTGAGGTCAGGAGGGTAGAGTTGTTAGAATGGGAGGAGAGGAGAGGAGAGGGAGCTAAATAGGGGCATGATGGAGGTGGGAGAGTTCAGGAGAGGGGGAAGGATGGGATAATCCTGGTGCTGGTGCTGGGGCTTGGTAGGGAGGAGGGAGATGGTAAGGAGACAGAGGATACCTCCCTTTGAATGGTTGTTGAGAGCAAGACAAGTGACTCTCCAAACAAAGCAGGCTATCTCCAATACTCTTGATTATGTACCAGAAATAGGAAATAAGACCCTACTGTTCAGAACAAGACATGCATTAGGGATAGGACTTAGATTAATGCAAAACAACTGACCTGGAGCTTTTCTATCTGAAGTTCAGCAATCATAAAGCTAAACAATGAGCACACTAAGTGAGAAAAAATATCAATCACTGTTACAACCTAGCCCTAAATCCTAACAACCATGACAAACTGGTAAGCAAACTACCTCTGTTGGTACAATGTAGGCACTTTTGTCTGGGTGATGGTTAACATCTATCTAATTGGACACAGAACCATCTCAATTGAAGTTAACCCATGAGAACTACTGTCGAATCAGCCATATTCACAGGGCTAGAGAAAATGTGCAGTCTAGAGAAAACGCTGTGTCATATCTTTACACAAATGAAAATTTTTACCATACACTATGGGATTTAATATTTATAGAGATTCATATCTTATGCCACTCATTAAAAGCTACTCTTTGCAACAGGTACTGATTAATATAGAATCTCAAAGCTGGACAGATATAACATATACATCTGAAAGATGCCCATTATTGGGCCCTACAGGCTCTCCAAAAGTGTGGCCTGTTGGAAATCTCTAAGCCTGGCTTGAGTTTCACTAACTGTCCCCAACCTGCCAAATAACTTCAGCCAAAGAGTCATGTAAACCGTTGTAACTACAACAGTGACTATGACCACAACTGAATAGGGGAGGAAGGAAAAGGGGAATTCTGATAGGCTCAGAGGTACTTCCCTACTCGTGGACAGCTTGAGATCAGTACCTGTCTCCCATTAAGTTCTATGGAATAATCATTACATACAACTTGCATGCTACATAGCCCTTTGAAACAATTGGCTGCCCGCTTGGCACCATGGAAACATCTTTGTGGTTTTTGCCTTTATAAACTGCTGTGTTGCCCACAATAAACGAGAACTTGCATGACTTGGCTCCTTGCTGCATCTGATTGTCTCCTGGGAGAGGGAGGCTGCGGAGAGGGCGAGCAGACGCACCTGTCCCTCCTCAGTACAGCCAGTCCTGCAGGCCAGGGCTGGCTAAGACTCCAGGTGCGATCCCCGCAGCCCATTATAGGAGGCACGTCTATTGTTGAACCTCTACAGACTACATGCAGAATGAAGGGTGGAGAGAAAATAAGTGCATGCCTCAATTCTCACGCACTTAAGCTTCTTTACACAATGGAGTGTTATGCAAACTGAAGGCCACAACTAATCAAGCTCTAACGAATGTGACAATCTAGAGAGTGTATCCACGGATGGGGCCTCTATTAAACCTCAGCTATCCATGGCTCAGGGATCATTGTGGAATAGGGGGCAGAAAGATTGTAAGAGCCAGGCCTGGTGCATAAATGTAGAGAAACAGTGGCTTACAGGAGCTTTCACAAGTGAATTTTTGGCAATGTTGGCATCAGACACAGGACCCATATCAAGTCAGTCAGGGTCTCAGAGTGAAGCAAGAGACTGATCCTGGAGTAAGAAATATAAGAAATCGAAAATTGCTGGGTGAGGAAGAATATGCCTTACCTAGGATTCCTAGATATTCTGACTAGACTACAGTGTATCTATTTGCACAGAAGGACATTCTACGTTTGAGAGCTTGATTTGATAGGGTTTAGCTTGGATGTTATAATTCGTGAATTCTGATAGGAGATTGGAGAATGGAGGAACTGAATTTAATTAAGAGCCAATCAAAAGTTGTACAAATGCTCAAAAACTAAGATTCTAAAAATCGCTTCATCTCAGATGCACACATTTTAAATAAAAATATACATTAAAACCTTTACTATTACAATTATTATTATGTACTGTTTTAACAATGCACTTTATACAAAACAACCAGCTCATATGGAAATAAATCTACAGATCTCTCAGGATCAAAAAGGTTTTTTTTTTTTTTTGTAATTCTTCCAAAACCTTATTCAACACACAATATCACACACACACACACACACACACACACACACACACACACACACACAAAACCATGTATACAGTGCAATTTTTAGCAGAACACTAAACTAATATATTTACCTCTGCATTTTCACATCATCTAAGTGTTATCTTTCCTCTCTCTCCCTATATAACTCTTGCTACAGCTTCTCCAGTTATGGTACTCTCTCTTTTTCCCATTATCCTCTTGATAATACTGTCCCCAACAATAACACTTTCTTGCGCACCTTCTTCCTCTTCAACCCCACAGTTCCTTCCCATTTTCCTAATTCGGGTTTATATTAGCATATATACTCACATCTAAGGATTTCGAACAAGGAACCAGAAATGAGAGAGAACATACATCACTTGCAATGCTTTTCTGAGTCTGTGTTACTTCACTTAGGACAATAGTTTCTAGTTCCATCCATTTATCTGTAAATTTCATGACTTTGTTTTTCTTTAGAGCTGAGTCAAACTGTACCACAATTTAATTATCTGTTTATAATTTTGAAGGCATTTGAATGTTTTACATTATTTAGCCATTGTGAAAAGAGCCACAACAAACACTAGTTTCTCTATAATAGGGTGAGCCATTTAAGAATATGGCAAGAAGCGCTATAACCAGATTATATCATGGATTTATTTTTTTTTAAAGTCCTCCATATTATATTAAGTGAAGTAACACAGTCCCAGAAAAACAAAGGACAAACGGTATCCCTCATCTGTGGAGGCTAGCATCAATAACCCAGTTGTAAATATTTCTTGTGGAGAGGGATGCATATCAAAAGAACAACAACAGAAAGACTGCATCAGAAAACTGACTGGATTGGTGAATCAGGAGGGGTGGGAGGGGCGGGAGAGGGACATGGGTCTATATCCGATTATTGTATATTTAATTGACGTGAGTTCAACAAGTATCCAACTTTGCCCAGACTCTGTCTACAGGTTACATGGTGTTTTAGGACTTAGTAAAAGTAAATATGTGTATATTAAGCAACACTGGTTTAAACGTTTTGATAAAAACTGTAATGCATCTGAGTGAATTGAAAATATAAATTGTTGTCCACATTTGTTTTACTTAAAATCTGTATAACAATAACTTTGGGATTGGCACATACAAATGTTCTCTATAATTTTTCTGTTGTACAGTATCATCTTGTAGCATTCTCTTTTACCTGTAGGATGATTTAACTTAAGGAATTAAGTTTGCTACCCAAGTTAACGACATACAGTCATCCAAAACAGCTTGGGTGAATTTGATGAAATCTGCGCCTTGATTACTGCCTATATATACGTGTACTACAAGTGCCTTTTTGAGACTCATGCGTCAAAAAAATAAAAGCCACAATAAAAGGGGGAATATATATATATACTAGTATATCAATATATAATGATATAATATCATGCAAATTTTTGTCAACAAAACTTTGCAATTTAAATCTTAAAACTAACTATGGGAAAAGATATGTATTTCCCACAGGTCAAAATGTCACCAAATTAACAGCAGAGAAAGAAAAGATACAGCTTTGCATTGTGTAGGCTGTACCAGGATGTGCCAGCAGAAAGGTTGGCCCATATGAACATTGAAATGAAGAAAAGCCTCAGACTGCTAAAGGCATCAAACCCCTACTGGTAACAACTGTTTATAATGAGTCCTAATGAAACTTACCTTTTAGGTGACACGAAGTTTTAATACGAGAGACATTCTTACCTCCCTTCACAAGAACAAGGATGAATATGAGGATGATGAGGTCGTTCTCTACCTGTTACAATTGGAGCCCAACTGTTATAGAGGTAATTCTCATAAAACCAGTAAAACCCCCTTCTTTTAAAACTGACTAATAGACATAGGAGCTGGGAAAAGGATTATTTTCTATTCAGAGCCAAAAATAGTACTAAAGTCTCCTTAAGCTGTGCGTTAAGCAAAAGATATTACTACAGGAGAGCTCTGATATTCAGCAATGGATTATTCTAACAAGGAGATGTTGGCAGGGGATCCAAGCTCCCCCCACAAAAAAAGGTAAAGACTTCTTGCCTTGTAAACTGGGATACCTACAAGAAGAGAAGGTTGTAAGGCCCTGCTGTTGAAGCCCTTATATAAGCCTGGAAAAGATCGTCTTGAGCCCACACTTGCAAGTTGTACAGTTGGTCTCTGGAATACAGAGAGTGTTACCAATGGCCACAAAACCAATAAAGCAACTATATAGCGTCTCCTTGATTCAAGCAAGACTTCCTTGTCCGCAACAGCTATTACCTCACCTGCTTGGAACGTATTTGCACGCAGTGGCAGTCATATGCCTGTATATCCCAAATCTAATTTGCTATTAGCTCTCTCTTGGAGGAAAAATCCACGGCTGACTCCAAGCTTTCATCTTCTAATGGTTAGGAGATGTGTTTTTAAGCCACAGTAAGACCCTTCATATTTTACAGAAAAAAAAGTTTAACTTCATGGACTTAGATATCATCCAATCATCTGTTTTCTAGTACACAAGTAACTTACCATAATAATAGTACTGTTTAAATACCTATATACCTAATTGCCTTGTGCTTCATTAGTAGGACTGAAAGGTATTCTTTTTTTTTTAATTAAGTTTTATTGATGATTTGTGCATTTCATAAATTTTTTCAATTCAGTTCAGGCTTATTTCCCTTTCCTACCCCTCCCCACCCCACCCCCATCCCAGATCATGCATTCTGCCATATGTCCTACATTTTCTCTCAGTTTTTTTTTTCATTTTAAGCTATAAAGTGTAAATCCATGAGTACAGCAATCTTCATGCAAAACCCTATCTGCAGGCCTGTTGTCCCAAACACCTACAGCCCCACCATCGCAGTAGGGGGGTTACAGGTTTGTATTTACGTTCAATCAAGTTGATCACAATGAGTGTCCAGCTACATTGCTGTCAGTTTCACATTCACCCCAATCGCACCCTTACCATTCTAACCACGCCCCCTCTTCCGCAGGTTGTTCCCCTAGCTTAGAAAAGGGGCCACAGGTGGTGAGAGGTTTAAACAGTCCACTCTCTGGAGCTGTTGACTTGGACTTCTGGTCTCTTCTGGCGTTTCCTTTATGGCTTGACAGTTTGTCCAGGAATCACCTTTCGATCTACTTATATATGCCGAACAAGCAATTAGATATCTAGTTATATTAAGCAGCACTAATAGTTTATGGTAGTACTTTAGCATAGACACATGTTTGGATATGTGTCCAGAATTACAATTTTTCCCCCTGTAAAATGTGTGACAGGTTTACTGTGGCTTATAACATTAACCTGTTAAGGATGAAGCTTGTGGCATCAGCCATGGGTTATTTCCCAAGGGGGGAGCCAATAGCATTAGATTTAGGATATAGCAACCCTCCCCCCTTTCCCCTCCCGTTTGTTATTACAGGCCACATGCTGCCTCTGCTGTACGATTTCCAGGCAGGTGAGGTTGTATCTGGTGCTGACGGTGAGTCTTGCTTTGACTCAAGGGGACCCATATTTGCTTTATTGGTTAGTGGCCTTTGGTAGACAATGCATTCCAGAGGCCATTTGTACCACTTTGCATGTATGGTCTCAATAACATCCCTTACCATGTTAACGTCAGGCTCTTCTGGCAGAAAGGTTATTCTTGGACAAACTGTCAGCCCATGAAAGGAAACAGCCAGAATTGACCAGAGTCCAAGACAACAGCTCCAGAGAAAGTAGACTGTTTTGCTTCTCATCCACCTGTGTCCCTTTTCTAAGCCTAGGAAACAATCTGAGGAAGAGGGGGCATGGTAGAATGTAAGGGCTGTGATTGGGGTGAATGGTGAATCTACAGCAATATAGACTGGACACTTATTTGATCAACTTGATTGTACATACAAGCTCCCCGCCCAGCTGGATGGTGGGACCAAGGGGCTGTGTGGGTTTGGGCACAACTGCTTGCAAATTGGTTGTACATGAAGGATGCTTATACCCATAAATTATTATTTATTGTTGTTTTTTTGTTTGTTTGTTTTTTTTTGGTCTTTTTGAGACAGGGTCTCCCTGTAGCTCTAGCTGTCCTGGAACTCACTATGTAGACCAGGCTGGCTTCGAACTCACAGAGATCCGCGTGCGTCTGCCTCCCAAGTGCTAGGATTAAAGGTGTGCACCACCACGCCTGGCATTTATTTATTTCTGTATGTGTATCAATGTACTTTCTGCATGCAAGTTCGTGTCGTGCAATGCTGCGGAGGTCAGAAGAGGGTGTCGGATTCCCCTGGAACTGGAGTTCTCCTGGAATTGGAGTTTCAGACAGTACATGGCTGCCATGTGGGTGCTGGGGATGGAACCAGGGTCCTCTGTAAGAGCAGACAGTGCTCTTAACTGCTAGGCCATCTCTCCAGCCCCAATTTATTGTTAAAAAATGAAAAAAAAAATAAAAATAAAGAAGAAAAAAAAAATAAAAAGTCCTCCATATTAATTTCCACAGTAATTGGAACAGTTTGCAATCCCACCAAAGAAGATGATTCCATTTTCCTGAATGCAAAGTAGACTTTGCTGGCAATTTGTTCTCTTATTTGCCATCCTGACTGGGGTTAGATAAAATATAGTAGGGTTTTGTCTCTGTTTTTGTTTTTTTTTTGGAGCTGGCCGTGGTGGAGAATGCCTTTAATCCTAGCATTTGAGAAGCAGAGGCACGTGGATCTTTATGAGTTCAAGGCCTGCCTGCTCTACATAGTAAGTTCCAAGATAGCCAAAGCTAGAACTGATGTCTTATTTAGGAAATCTTTCCTGGGGTCTGGAGAGGTGGCTCAGTAGTTAAGAGCAGTGGCTGCTTTTTAGAGTACCCAGATTCGATTACTAGCACTCAATGTGAAGGCTAACAACCATCCATAACTCAAGTTCCAAGAGAATCTTACATCCATGGACATTGCACAGTATTTGTTCACTTACACACATGCAGGCAATGCACTTGTACACAAGAATAATGGATATTTTTTTAAGAAAAGAAAGAACTTTCTTGGTCTACATCTAGCGTTTGCTGTATATATTTTCTTTGTTTCACTGTTTGTGGACTTGACTACTGTGCAGACTGATAGGTATGGGTCTAATTTCATTCATCCTCAGTTGGAGATGCAATTTTGCTAACACCATCAAATTTCGATTTTTTTAAAAAACTGTCCTTCCTCTATTCAGTGTTCTTGGCAACCTTATCAAATATCAGGTGGCTGCAATTGCATTCAGTCATTTGTGGGTTCTATTTCATTCCATTGTTTTACGAGTCTGCATTTGTGCCAATATAGTGCTTTTATTCTGACGATAATTCTGTAATACAGACTGAAGTATGGTAGGAAAAACAACTTGCATTGTTCTTTGTGCTCAGATTTGCTTTGCTATCTGGGGAATCTTATGTTTCTATATGAATTTTAGGATAAAATTTTATATTTCTTTGAAGAATCTCATGGGGATTTTCACACAGATTGTATTGAATCTGTGAATTACTTTTGATAGGATGATCATTTTCACTATATTAATTCTACTGATCCATGAGCACAGGAAGACTTCCCAGCTCCTCAATTTCTTTCTTCAAAGATTTAAAGTTTAATTGTAGATGTCTTTATTGTGTTTTGTTAGGTTTATTCCTAGGTATGTTCCTTTTTGAGGCTAGTGTAAATGGAAGTGTTTCCCTGTACATTTTCTCTGATTGCTTATTATTTATATACAGAAAGGCTAATGAAATTTTATATTGATATTTGTAACTGGCTGATTGCCGAAATTGTTAAGCATGTCTATGTTTTCTCTGGAATATTTGGATCTGCTTATATATAATAAAACACCATATCATTTGTATCCTGGGCTGGTTTTCTGCGCATGGATTCTTTTAGCTTATCTATATCATAGAACATGTCTTTCCTCTTCGAGTATATGTTCTATTCATTTATTGATTTTAGTATGATATGCTGTGGGGAGTTTAGGTTCTGTTCTTGTATAGTTTCTGTTTTATTTGTTGCTTTGCTTGAGCTGTCCAATTCTTTCTCATGTAGTCTTGATATTTTGTTTTCCATTTCATTCATTTTGTTTCTGAGAATTTTTCCACTTGCTTCAAATTGTATTTTGAGTTTTTCAATTCTATATTCAATCCAGCCTGAATTTCCTTCAATATTTCTATCTCTTTTGTGAATTTAGATTTACAATCCTGAATTGGCTTTGTCATTTCATTCATTTTTAAAAATATTTTCTTTAGCCTTAGACAGAGGTTTATGTCTATTTGAGTGCTGAGATTACATTGATGATTGTTGTTTTTTGAAAATTTGTGTCCTGGGGTTGTGCTGGTTAGATTTCATTTAGAGCACTTCTATAGGCCTAGCAGGATGGCAGGAGGATTGATGGGACGTATTATTTTGTTTTGTTTTTCTTTTTTCAAATTTTTTGTTATGGTCTGTGAATATGGATTTCTTTAGTATTTTTGTGTGTCTTATCTGAAACTCAATTTTGCCTTTGCTGTACTGAAGCTGGATTTTGTTTATATTGTTGTCACTTGGTTGCTTTCTGACCATGTATAAATAATTTATTGGTTTGTGGGTGAGAGTATCTCTTTGGTTTTCAAATACATATATTTTATTGCATTTTTGTATTGTGCATACATTTTAATCTTGTTTTGCATCTTTTATATTATCTAAAACCCCCATAGCACTCCCCAATATGTTTCATGAGATCTGCCTTATAATTTATAGCCTATTGAGTCAAGTTTGTAAATGATGATGTCCCTTTGTGTGAGTCCATCCTGTTACCCTATCCAGTCTGACTCCTTTACAGAAGACCAACTCTCCCTCACCCAGCAATGATGAGCTACCGATAGTTCCACCACTCCTACCTCTTACAATCCTTCTCCCCCTCTTTGTCAATGGTTCCTGAACCCTGAGTGTGTGAAGTTCAATAGAGGAATTTTATTTAGGGCACACACACTTTGAAGTCAGTTGTTGCTTTAATTGCCCATGTTGTGTGAGGAAGTTTCACTGTTTCACTGGAAAGAGTAGAGAGATCCATTAGTATTATCTCCATATCCTTTTCTGTGGATCCTAAGTGTAGCATTTCCATTGCAGACATTTCACTTAGGGATGGGTATCTCAGACACTTTATTTTCTATATTTGAAAGTTTGCTGAACTGTGTAATATTCTCTATTAAAAAGACCTCAACTTTCACGTTGAGGTCTTTGATCCATCTGGAGTTTACTTTCATACAGCGCGAGAGGTAGGGGTTTAATTTCATTCTTCTACAAGTGGTGATCCAGTTTTGTCAACACCACTTGCTGAAGATGCTGTCTTTTCTCCATTGTGTCTTGTTGGCCCCCTTGTCAAATATGAGATGGCTGAAATTGTATGTGCTCAGGTTTGGACCTTTGGTTTTGTTCCATTGGTCAACAGGTCTATTTTTGTGCCAGTACCAGCCTGTTTTTATGAATCTAGCCCTGTAGTATAGTTTGAAGTCTGGTATACAGATATCCCCCGCCCCCATGCAGCTCTTTTAGCTCACAGTTGTTTTTGCTATTCGTGGTCTTTTGTTTTCTTCCAAATGAATTTAAGGACTCTTTTTTCCAAGCTGGTGAAGAAACTCGGGGATTTTGATTGGGATTGTATTAAATCTATAAAAGAGTTTCTGTAGAATGGACATTTTTACAATGTTAATTTTCCCAATCCATGAGCATGGGAGGTTTTTGCATCTTCTGATATCTTCTTCAATTTCTTTCTTTAAAGGTTTAAATTTTTTGTTGTAGAGATCATTGGTGTCTTTGGTTAGGTTTGTTCCTAGGTATTTTATTGTTTTTGAGGCTATTGTGAGTGGGAAGGTCTCCTTGAAGTCTTTCTCCAGTTGTTTATTGTTGGTGTAAAGAAAGGCCATTGATTTTGTTTTTAGGTTAATTTTGTATCCTGCCACTATGTTGAAGCTGTTAATTGTTTCTAGGAGTTTTCTGGTGGAGTTTTAGCATCCCTTAAGTAAACAATCATATCATTTGCAAAGAGGGATATCTTGATTTCCTCTTTCACAATTAGTACTACTTTAATTTCCTTTTCTTGCCTTATTGCTCTAGCAAGTGTTTCCAGCACTAAATTGAAGAGGAGTGGTGAGGGGGATCAGGCTTGCTGAGTTCCTACCTTTAAAGGGAATGTTTCTGTCATTTCCCCATTTAGAATGATATTGGTTGTGGGTTTCCTGTATATGGCTTTGAGTACATTGAGGAATGATCCCTCCAATCCAATTCCCTCTAGGACTTTAAGCATGAAGGGATGCTGGATTTTGTCAAAGGCTTTTTCCACATCAATTGAGATGATGGTGTGGCTTTTGTCTTTCATTACATTATGTGTTTGATGATGTTTATTGATTTTCATATGTTGAACCATCCCTACATTTCTGGTATGATTCCAATTTGGTCATGATGGATGATCTTGATGTGGGTCTGTATGCGATTTGCCAGTATCCTGTTTAGAAATTTGGCATCTGTGTTCCTTAAGGAGATGGGTCTATAATTCTCCTTTTTAATTGTAACTTTGCCTGATTTTGGTAATACAGAGATACTGGCTTCATAGAAGTAATTTGGGAGAATTGCTTCTGATTGTAGCCTTCTAAACAGGTTGAGTAATAATGGTTGTAGGTCTTTTTGAAATGTTTTATAGAATTCTGTCATGAAACTGTTTGTGCCTGGGCTTTTTTTAGTTGAGAGGTTTCTTATTACATCCTCTATTTCTTCATATGTTATGGGTCTGTTTAAGCTGCTGGTCTCCTCTTGGCCAAGCTTTGGTGATTCCCAGGATTTCAGATATTCATCCATTTCTTCTAGATTTTCAAACTTGGTAGAATATAGGTTCTTGTAATATTCCCATATAATTTTNAGGTAGTAGTAAAGATCAATCTCAGGTAAGCCATCGGGTCTCTTCTGCGTATTTACACATGCTATTCTCCACAGAAACCACCCATTCTTTGTTCAGCATATCCGGGCTCACACTGGACTGACCCGGCACCGTAGCGAAGGCCAATGATTCAGTTGATAAGATGTCCAGAGCTCTTGTGTTTTCTCTCCTCCCCCTCAGGAACTTGCATGCACCTTTCACTCCGTCTTTCCATGTTAATTCTAAAGATGCTTGCCTCCCGATTTCACATCTCTCAGAGCAATGCTCGATGATTTGTAAAAAATTGTCATCAATGTTCCCCACTTCTGCCGCAACATCCCTTGAGATTAATCCCAGGGGTCTCCTCCCACATTACATGTATGTGCAGATGGATGTCACTCACATCCCTGAAATTTGGCACATTAAAATATGTAGCATGTCTCTGTTGATACCACCTCAGGAATCATTTTTGCCTCCCTACATTCTGGAGAAAGGCCCTGTCATGTCCGGGAACATGTTTCCAGGCGTGGGCAGCCTGGGGAACAGCCAAAAGAGTTAAAGATCTGACAATGCCCGCTTACACTTCAGGCTCCTTTAACTCCTTCTTTGTTTGATGATGGGCATTCGCCTCTCTCACGGTTTGCCAAACAATCCACAAGGACAAGGCATTATTGAGGGTGCTCATCCATACATAAAGGAGTGCCTTCGAAAAACAAAAGGGGGGAATGGCCTCTGGCTCTCTTCCAAAGGAAAGACTTGCTGATGCTCTTTTTACTATTAATTTTTGTTTAATTTAGATAAACAAGGGACGATCGCAGCTTGTGGGACAGGCATACACAAACAGACAACACTTCAAAGGCCTTGTAATGTGGAAAGACATACTATTACAGGACAATGGTATGGCCTGACCCGTGTCCTAACATGGCGAGAGGATTGTCCGTGTTTTTCCTCAGGGTCATACAACAACTTCTTTGGATCCCGGAAAGGCTCTACCCGAGTGGTTCAAGATGTGGAAGTGTGGGAGACTCGTGTTGATGATGGTGCCATAGCCCCATGCGATGATGGAAGGCTCGTTGGGGGCTGATGAAGGTTCCTAAACCTATCTCACGTCACCCATTCAGCACAAGTATTCCCCCACTTTTTTGTCAACCTATGATAACATAGGTCCCCTTTTTTACCATTAGATGACAAATTAGCAGCAGTACAAGAGACAATACACCTGCCCCCCCTAACGGATTACTAGTGCTTCCAACTGATTACTAACATATTCCAGGACAGTGATTGTGTACGTATGATAACCAGACAGGAGGCTGGTTTGATGCACCCCCTATGGGGACCAGCTGGTCCAATGCCACATGGCTCAGGGGAGCTTGGCCAGGAAAATACTAAGTAACCTTCTAAATGATCAACTCGACGTTGCTTATACAGATAGCACAGTTGGGGTGGAATGGAGACATTCTGGGTCTATATTACCTCTGTACCTTTTGCAGAATCTGAGCCATGCAGCGAATCTATCACGCAGTCTCTCACATATTTACAGGAAACTGGTCCAGGTGAACTCGCCTCTCTATTGGAAGAACTCCCTATCATCGTGTCACATCAACTCTACATGCGAGTAGACTTGTCCAGTCTGGGGTTATCTCCTGGATAGTTGAAGGCGGGTGTCTCCCTACACAGTGGGCTGGAACAGCGGGTTTGGGTTGCAGTATTAATCTGCGCGGGTCATTGTGTCTGTGGTGTCTGATGCCATGTGGAACAATCAGCACAGAGAAAGAGCGTTCCTTCGTGCAGGCTCTTGCCTATCTGAACTGGGCAGTTCACCTCAAGTTTGTGCTTGGCATGCTAGAGAAGATAGTCAAAGACAGGTAAGACCCTCATGTATTACCAACCGAAGACAGGGAACAAACCTATGCTGTTTGTTTGAACCCATGACGGGTAAGGAATACCTCTGCAGGGGCAACCTAAGACAGACATTCTCTTCTGCCATATTATAAAGAAAGGGGGAGATTGTGGGGAGCGGGCATTGGCCAAATGGCACTTTGGACCCTGGCAGGTTTATATTGCCTGATTGTCCCTGACTGCCCAGCTCATTCCCCGGCCAACAAGAGAACGCCAAACCTGAACCTCATTAGCATGTCCGCTGATTCCGTATATTGTGCATACCGCTTACAGACAATGAGAGACGCCACGGTGCTCACACCCTAGCAGGAGGAGGTGGGGGAAGAGGATATTAGCCTAGGGACACGGGAAGGGGAAGCAGGGAGAATTGATGTAAGAGTTGCCTGAATAAACTCCGTCTGGAAGAACAAGAGTGTGACCTCTCTTTTTCCCGCCGGCGGAACAGAGCGACAAGGAGAGCGACAATAAAGAAGTTGAAAGGATACATGTCTGGAAAACCACACTTCAGAAATACTTGAAACATTCAAAGGAAGAAGAAAGAGCACATCCCAGGCACCTAGAAAGAGAAATCAATAAAGCATAAATACAGGAGTAGAAACCTACGCCAAACCAACAAAATGGGATAAAATGAAACAAGACAAACCCTATCAGTCATAACCTTAAATATTATTACTAAATTACCCCAACAAAAGACATAGACTGGGAGATTGTATTAGAGAAACATAACCCATCATATACTGTCTACAAGAAACAACATCTACCTTCATGAACAAGTCACCACTTAAATGAAAGGATGAAAAAAAATATTCAAGCAAATATGAACCAAAAAGAAAGCAGTGTGCTATTTATATCAGACACAAAAGACATCAACGTAAAAGAAATAGAGAAAGACAAAGAAGCCATTACATTTTTATCAAAGAAAATTTTCACCAAGAAATTTAACAATTATTGAATTATATTCAAGCAAACTCTGGTGCACCAAACTTATAAAACAATTCTCAAGAACAAAGTCACACATTACCCCAGTAAACTCATAGTAGAGGACTTCAATACCCCACTGAGTCCTTTAGATAGGTCAACAGACAAATAATAAGCAGAGAGACATACTGAACTCAAATATATACACCAAATGGACCTCATAGACTCTACCGAATTTTCCACCATAAACCAGAGAATCCTTTCTACTCGCACCCATGGAACATTCTCAAAATCGACCACATACTGGGACACAGAAGAAACCTCCACAATACAAAAGATGAAAATAATTTCATGCATCTATCAGACCACAGTGCAAATAAACTCAAGATACAACACCAGGATAAGCCCTACTGCCTACAAAACACATGGAGACTAAACAACACACTCTAATAATGAATGGGTCAAGGACGAGATAAAGAAAGAAATAAAAGCATTCCTGGAACTGATGACAATGAAAATAAACAACAAAACCTATCAGATAACTTTAAAAGCAGTCCAAGAGGGAAGTTTATACCCTGGGTGCCTACATTAGAAAACAGAAAGAGCACAAGTGAACGATCTAACACTACAGCTAAGCACTTAGAGGCAAAAACAGATCAACCCTAAACGCAACAGACGGAAGAAATAACAAAATCAGAGCAGAAATAAAGAAATAGAACAAAGAAAACAATACAAAAAAAATCAATGAATCAAAAG
This sequence comes from Rhizomys pruinosus, assembly GCA_009823505.1. Taxonomy (NCBI): domain Eukaryota; kingdom Metazoa; phylum Chordata; class Mammalia; order Rodentia; family Spalacidae; genus Rhizomys; species Rhizomys pruinosus. Next base: position 514,678 of record VZQC01010904.1, read on the forward strand.
TTGGTCTTTGAAGAACACAAGATAGACAGACTGTAGCCCGTTAACCAAAAGAAAGAAGGAACAACTCCAAAATCAATACAATTTTGAGAAAAGGGAGATACAACACAAAACAAGTAAAAATCGCAGTAAATCGGCGCTTTGGACCCTGGCCCGGTCTTATCGCCTGATTGCGCCCTGACTGCCCAGCTCGTTCACCAGCCAACAAGAGAACGCCAAACCTGAACCCTCATTAGCATGTCTGCTTACTTCCGTATATTGTGCATATGGCTTACAGACCAATGAGAGAACGCCACAGTGCTCACACCCTAGCAACAGGAAGGCGGGGTGGAGGGAATAGGATATTAGCAGGGGACCTGGAAAGGGAGCAGGAAAAGTGATGTAAGAGGTTGCCTGAGAAATAAGCCTGCATCTGGCGCTGAGCAAGAGTGTGTCCTCTCAGTTTTCACATGCTGGCTGGGAACAGAGTGACGAGGAGAGCGACAAGTGTGGCCCGGACAGGGAACCTCTGTCAGTGCAAGCACAGTTCAGAACCAGACACAGGCAAGTGGGCTAGCCAGTAGCCTCCCAGTAAGTGGGTGGGGACAAATTAAGCTCTCAGTGAGTGAGGGACGAATAAAGTCCGCGCTTAGGGATGGGTACAATTAAGGTGTCTGCGAAGTAGAGACAAACATGTGAAAATTCAAATTCACTGGCGCACATGCACATATACCTTAGGAACTGCTGAAAAAAGGGTGGTCAAGGAAGTGAGCAAAGACCGCAAATTGTATAAGGGCGTGTCTTAAGAGCAAGGTAGATGAGGATCACACCTGGTTCTTGTGTACCGGAAACCTCAAGTCCACATTGCGGGAAAAGTTAGGGATGGACCTAATGTTTGCTGAGGGACAAGGAATTCTGCAGAGAGATGTAATTCTGGTTTGGAAATTAATAGGAAATTTCTTGGGTGATGAAGGGAGCTTCACAACAGAAATAAAAAAAAGGGGAAAACTTCTACAGCAGCTAAAGGAGGAACAGGTGCCACCCAAGGGGGTTGAGTATGAAGAGCAGGATATGTCATCTGATGAGTTGGAGAGTTTGTTAGAAAGCATGGAGCAAGTGAGGGTTAGCATACAGCTGGCAGGCCTGGGACCTCCGTTACTGCTGATGGCCCCGGGACCTCCGCTACTTCCGACGGCCCCGGGACCCCCTCGGCCTTTTGCGGTACCTGGCACTTTGTTTTATCCGGAGTGCTGGAGGGAGTTAGCCGCTCAAAATCCAGCCATATGTTTTCCAGTCTTCCAAAACCAACAGGACAATAACCGTTATTATGAGCCACTTGATTTTAAAATAATAAAAAATTTTTAGTGGCAAGAAATGTGAAGCAGCAGGAACAGTATTTGGTGACCCTGACACTGCTATGCCGCTTGTTAAACAATTTGTATTTGAACAATGTACAAAGGAGTGTAGGCAGGCAAGAAACCCTTACAAAAATAAAGACTTGAAGTGTGGAAGTAGGCGGCCCTCTTACCAATTCTGGCCTAGCGGATACAGTAAACAAATGGCAAAAGGCAGAGAGAATGGGACAGCGTAGTGTGCTTAACAAATGGGGTAGTTATGGGGCCCTTTGGCAGCGGGGCTTCCTCTGCACCTCGCATGTCCAAGACACTGGCCCAATTATAATTAAGGAGAGCATAAAAGAGTTGCTGTTTAAGTTTTTTTTTTCGTATTCCCCTTCACTCGTGCCAAGACGAAAAGCCAATATGGTGTTAATATCCTAAAAAGGCTCGAGTTAGTAGGAAAGATCAATCTCATGTCAGCCATCGGGTCTCTTCTGCGTACTTCACACATTCTCATTCTCCAGAGAGACCACCCACTCTTTGTTCAGCATATTCGGGCTCACACCGGGGACTCCCGGCGCCGCTAGCCAAGGCAATGATTTCAAGTTTATTAACTATGTCCATGATCTCTGATGGTTTGATGTTTCTCTCCTCCCCTCAGGAACGTGCACGCACCTTTCAACTCTGCTTTCATGTTAGTTCTAAAATGCTTGCCTCCCGAGTTCACATCTCTCAAGCTGATGCTCATGATATTGTAAGAAATTGTCATCAATGTGCCCACTTCTGCCACAACAGTCCCTTGGGATTAATCACAGGGGTCTCCTCCCGTTACGTGTATGGCAGATGGATGTCATTCACATCCCTGAATTTGGCAAATTAAAATATGTGCATGTCTATGTTGATACCATCTCAGGAATCATTTTTGCCTCCCTACATTCTGGAGTAAAGGCCTGTCATGTCCGCAAACAATGTTTCCAGGTGTGGGCAGCCTGGGGACTGCCTAAAGAGTTTAAGATTGACAATGGCCCGGCTTACACTTCAGGCTCCTTTAACTCCTTCTGTTTGATGATGGGCATTCGCCTCTCTCACGGTTTGCCAAACAATCCACAAGGACAAGGCATTATTGAGCGTGCTCATCATACAATAAAGGAGTGCCTTCAAAAACAAACGGGGGAATAGCCTCTGGCTCTCCTCCAAAGGAAAGACTTTACAATGGCGCTTTTTTTACTAGTAAATTTTTTAAATTTAGATAAGCACGGTCGGTCAGCTGTGGACAGGCACACACAAACAGACAACATTTCAAAAGGGGCTTGTAATGTGGAAAGATATACTTACAGGAAAATGGTAGGGCCCGGACCCGGTCCTAACATGAGCGAGAGGAGCTGTCTTGTGTTTTTCCTCAGGATCAGCAACAACCTTTTTGGATCCAGGAAAGGCTCACCCGAGTGGTTCAAGATGTGGAGGTGTGGGATGCTCGTGATGATGGTGCAATGGCCCATGGACAATGATGGGAGAGCTTTCGTTGGGGGCTGATTAGCAGTTGTTCGCCTAAACCTATCCAGTCACCTATTCAGTGCAAGTATTCCCCCACTTTTTTGCAACCAATGATTACATGGAGGTCCCTTTTTTTACCATTAGATGACGCATTAGCAGCAGTACAAGAGACCATGCACCTGCCCCTAAACGGATTGCTGTGCTTCCAACTGATTACTAGCATATCCCAGGACAGCAGGTGATATGGAAGGTACGTATGTAGAAAAAACCAGCAACCAAAAGAGAGGCAGATTGAATCTTGATGCACCCTCTCCGGGGACCAGCTGGTCCAGTGCCACATGGCTCAGGGGAGTTTGGCCAGGAAATACTAAGTACCTTCTATAATGATCAGCAGCTCGACGTGCGTATACAGATAGCACAGTTGGTGAGTGAATGGAGACATCTCGGGGCGTCTAGATTACCTCTGTTACCTTTTCAGAAGGCGAGCCATATGCAGCTAATCTATCAGGCGAGTCATCAAAATCACATCATTTGAACAGGAAAGCTGGTCCGGTGGAAACTCGAGCTCTCTAGGGAAAGGGAATTCCGCTCATCGCATCATGACAACATCAACTCTACAACGAGTGAAAGACCTTAGTCACTTCCTGGATGTTGAAGCGGTGTCTCACCTACAGCAATGGGCTGGAACAGCGGGTGGTTGGGGGAGGTTTGCGAGGGTGAGATAATCCTATTGGCTTGGCAGTGTGTAAGTCCGTGTGGGTGAGAAGTCTGATGCGGGCAATAGAGTGGAAAACGAAATCAAGGACAAAAATGAGAAAGAGCGATGATCATTCGGTGTACAAGAGAAGGAAGCGGGGTCTTGCGACAAAGGAGACATTAAAGAAGCTGGGGCAGTTCGACCTGGCAGGGGTTTGGCATAAAGGTAGGCATGGCAAATAGTAGAATGTAGTTCGCAAGAGAACAGGTAGGAACCGCGGCAATAAATATGGGTAACCAACTAGATACAGGTAACAAACCTATTCCTTTTGTAATTAAGCCCCTGTACATGTGGTAAGATGGAGAATGCAGGCTCTGGTGGCAGTTCAAACCTAAGACAGACCATTGCTCTCGCCATATATAAAAGAAAGGGGGGAGATGGGTGGCTGGGAGGGTACAATGAGTCATTAGCCAAAAATGAGCAGAGCTTGTGTGACTGACTGGCCAGTTCCTTAGGGTTCTCCGTGATGTGGACCGGCGCTGACCTGCCACAGGCTCAGTGTCCCCAAAGCCGAAAAAGAGAAGGCGCAACGAACCTCCATTATCATTGAAGATCGCGGAACGATGAAAACTTCCTATAATTTTTGTGGCGTACCTGGGGGGTGGGTGAGGGGCATACCGAATGGATGAGAGCGCGGGTCCACGGGTGCTCACACCTAGCAGGGGGAGGGTCGTTTTGAGGAAGAAGTGATATTTCATGGGACACTTGAAGGTGGGCAGGTGGGAGAAGAATTGAGATGTAAGAGTTGCCTGAAGTAAACGTTCGGTCATGTAGAACAATAGTGTTGACCGGTCTGCTTTTTTACCGCGCCATGTGGCTGAGGACAGTAGCTAGCAATAGATGCTACAATAGAGAAATAATTGAAAGGGAAGTAACATGTCTGGAAAAACAAACAACGCAATAGGATCAGATAGATACTTGTGAAGGCAAGGTTGGGCCAAAGGAAGAAGAAAGGAGGCAACCATCCCAGGCTGACTAGGAAAGGTAGAAATCAAAGAAAAAAAGGTGCGGCATAAATCCGAGGATAGGGAACCGTAAACACAAACGGCAGCAAGATTTGGATGAAGAAATGAAATGGCAAGACGAAACCTATAGGGAGTCATAACTTAAACATAGTTAATGGGAGCTATGCCGGAAGGCCATCGAAAAGACAGGACCAAACGTGGTGATATTTGTATTAGAGAGGACTTAAACCCAGGGTCAAAATAGTTCTGTCTACAAGAACACATCTGTAACACAGAACAGTCACCACCGATTTAAGTGAAAGGATGATAAAAAAAAAGTAGTTCACAAGCAAAATGGAACCAAAAACAGAAGCAAGAGGTGTTTGCTATTTTAAATCAGACAAAAGAGACTTTAAACTAAAAGGAATCAGCAAGAGCACAAAGAAGGCCATTACAATTGATATTATCAAAGGTAAGGGAGAATTCAACCAAGAATATTTAACAATTATGCATATATAGTCTCTAAACTTGGGGTGGCATGCAAACGTTTAGGTAAAAGACAATTCTCCAGGACCACAAAAGTCCACACACACCGCAGTCAGACTCATAGAGTATGAGGATTCGAATACGCCCTGAGTCTTTGAGTAGGTCAAAGACATAATAAGCAGAGAAATCAGATGAACTATGAGTAGATGGAATAGATAACCGAAATGGAACGCTACAATAGGAGGAGAAACTCTACCGATAGTCACACGCAGTAAAACAGAGAATACACTTTACATCAAGAAGCACGGGGTGGAACATTCTCAAAATGACCACATACTGGGACACCAGAAGAAACTCACAATACAAAAAGATTGAAATAGATTCATGCATTCTATCAGACCACATGCAATAAAGCTCAAGATCAACAATCCGATAAGCCCTACTGCTACAAGAACCACATGGAAGACTAAACAACACACTCTTGATAATGAATGCGTTCAACATGGAATTAAGAAGAGAAATAAAACATTCCTGGAACTGAATGACAAGTGACAATATACACTCAACAAAACATCATATAACTTAAAAGCAGTCCTAGAGGAAGTTTATAGCCCTGGGTGCCTCAGTTAGCAAAACAGAAAGCACCAGTGAACGACTCTAACTACAGTATAAAGCACTTAAGGGCAAACAGATCAACCCTAAACGCAACAGACAAGGAAAAATAACAAATCAGAGAGAAAGTCAATGAAATAGAAAAAAGAAAACAATACAAAAAAAATCAATGAATCAAAAATTGGTTCTTTGAAAATTAAAGAAGAACGACTGTAGTCCAGTTAACCCAAAGAAAGAAGGCACAACCCAACATATAAATCTGTGATGAAAAGGAAAGTATCACAACAAACAAGGAAAAGGATCCAGAAAATCTTCTGTTGAAGATCTGATCAATACCATTCTCTTGGGATTCTTCTCCTTCCTCTATTCCTATGATGCGGAGGTTTTATCTTTTCATTAGTGTCCCACATTTCCTGGCTTTTCAACTTTTGTGTATTTTTAAATTTTTCATAATCTTTACTTGAGGTTTTTAGTTGTTCTGTGTTATCTTCCTGGTCTGATATTCTTTGTTCTGCTTCCTCCATTCTGCTTCTGGGGATTTTTCCATTCCTTTCCTCTTGATTGGATGAGTGTTTGATTTCCCTTTTCATTTCCTCTTCTGATTTCTCTAGTATTTCTACTTCCTTTTGGAACTTCTCAATTTCTTCCTGTAGCTCTTTGCTTCACTGGTTGGTTTCCTTATCTTTTTCAGCATGCGAACTTTTCAGTGTTTCTACTTCCTTCCAGAGTTTGTCATTCTATCTCACTCCTTCTTGTGTTCTTCATTCTCTTTTCTTAGTTCTTTGATTTGCTCTTCATAATCTTATAGTTCTTTAAGTATGTTCCCAATTGTGTTTCTGATATCTCTATCCTGGGCCATCTCCAGTGGAATCCCACTGTAGGAATCTTCCACAGGGTTGGTAGAGCTTAGTGCCGGATTATCCTGCCCCTTTCCCGTGTTGTCTCTTTTTTGTGTTCCTGGCATATGGGCTTCTCCTTGCTTGTATTCCAATGTGAGTCCTAAATGCCTCTTCACTGTGTTGAAGGCTTGTTTTGCTTGCCTCCTTCAGATGCTTTTGTAATCCCAGTTAGCAGTTGGCAGTGAGGTGGGGTGGGGTGAGGGGGTTGGGGGTGCTCTTTAGCCCCTGCCCTGGTACCAGCGCTTCAGCTGGTCTTGGGAGATCTCAGATCTCAAGACTCACACAACCCTACCTTTTATACCAGCTGGGAGGATAACTCTGCCCCCACAGCCACAAAAGCCAATTAAGCCAAAACAACTGGATTAACTGATTAACGAGATTAAGTCAATCAACAATCAGCCTTGCTGAAGCATCCAGCTTCTACCTACCTACCTGCGCTTGCTTCAACTTGTCTAGGGAGATCTCGCTAACCTGCTTTCTTATACCGTACACAACAACCTGGCCAGGGATGCTCAACAATCAAGACAGTACTCCAGAGTCTTGGCCACAGACCAGTCCAATGGAGCCAGTTCTTTATTGAGGCTCCCTCAACCCAGGTGTGTCAAGTTGACACTAAAGCTATCTAGTACAGTAAGAATAGTCCAAGAAACCCCTAAAATAACCCAATCTAGTGCCACAACCATTTGATGACTCAGAGGAGCTGAAGATAAGACTTTATTGCTGAAGACAGGGCCTAATTCAGACACAGGACTTGGAGCAGTGTACTAAAACTGACCAAGAAACCTCATATCTGACAACTAGCTCTCAGTTTCTCATGATACTATGCAAGTGGTTAAGAGAGAAAAATCAATCTATGGATTTTTGCATTTATTATTGGATCACCTGTATCAATCCACACAGATGAATCAAGATCTCTCCAAGTGGATGAAGGAGCCTAGGCGTAATTCAGGGTTGATAGGTATCCACTTGTCTTGTTCTTACTTGCTAGGCAGGGAAGATGTAATCACTAGAGCCAATCACCTAGTGGTGATGCCAAAGCTTGCGAACAGTGCTTATGATGGATGGTTTTGGTAGGGTCTCTCTAACTATATAAACTATATAAACTAATCTCTAACTATATAAACTATATAAACGGTAAGAATACTTACCGTTTGGGAGTTTCAGAAGGAAGAGGCCAAAATCCAAGAAGGACTAATGGTACCAAGCTGATCTGGGTTTTACTAGTAACCAGAGAAAGTCTGAGATCTGTAAGAACAGCATTGGTGGATGGTCCCAAAGCAGGAGTAGAAGCATGAGCCAGATTTACCTAACTCACCTCAACTACTCAGGTCCTCTCCCTCAGTCTTTAAGGGAAGGGAGTCAAGACCCAAGGAAAGCCCACAAAAACACGATACCAGATATGGTGGTGTAGACCTTTAATTCCAAAACTCAGATGGCAGAGGCGGGCAGATCTCTGTGAGTTCTGGGCCAGCCTGGTCTACATAGATAGTTCCAGGACAACTGGGGCTTCAGGGAAGGGAGACCCTGCCAAAAAAAAAAAAAAGGAACAGGAAGGATGGTTTTTATAAGCTACCTGAGAAGACCTGAACTATGGTTCAGAGGGCCTGGAAGTTTATTGTTTAAACATGAATATAAATGGAATAAGGGAAAATATTTTCATTTAGATGATCACACATTTCATTTAATGCAGTATCTCAAACATAATTCTCCCTTCATATAATGCTACATATTTTATCAGAAATATTTTGTATCCTACACAGCATTTCTGAGAAAGTATACATGTTTAGAGAAGTGTTGAGTAGAAACAACCAAGGTCATGAATATAACCTCAGAAATTATCTTTAATTTTTGTGTCATGACTAATGACCATAAAAATGAATAGCAATATTACTTTTGATAATTAGCTCATGGTAATTTAATAAGAATATGGAAATGCATGACATTTTGTGACAGACATTTTATCTAGGAGCCTTTTTCTCTTTCTTCTTTCCAAGAGTGTATTGCATTATTTGCATATTTAGTGTAAAGATAATAGGTTTTCTCTATGGCAAATCTCTTCTTGCAATTTATCCTATAATTTAATTGTTCTCCTAGTTGGTATCTCCTGTGTATCTGAGTTTATATAGTTTAGCACCTTGCTTTATTGCATGGGTTACTGCCTTAAAACATTATGCACCAAGGAGATAAATGTCAAGCTCAAGAAGTTCAGATTCCTAATTAAGTCATCTGCTTCCTTCTCACACATGGTGCATAGAAAACGTCTTTCATTTTTAACTTACTGGAGTTACTCTAAGCTAACTTGCTCTTGATTAGCCCAAATATTATTTGTCTAGTTAAGCCCTGGCAATTTTTAAAAATAGTAGCAGAAATATATTACATCATGTGGTTATTTGCAGGAACATATGACAATTATAATTCTATAATATTGTGCAAGATATTTGGGGATGATTTATATAAAGAATCACTCCATTGCATAGCCAAATGTTTTATTACATTTTGTGAATTATTTAAGCATGAAGAAAATGAAAGTTGATAAATATCGGTAGGTTCCAAAATCAATGTCATCATTATTACATATATCACATTTAAACGCTAGACTCTATTAGGTTTCAAGATGAGTCCTAAACAAACCCTTGGAAAATAATACTCTCCTATACCTAAATCTCTGAAAATTCTGGACCATGAGAAATTAGGAGTATTTGATTTATACTTGAAGGTTAAATTTTGAATAAGAAGTGTTACAAACTACCAATAGTATCATCAAGATTATTTTAAAAAATAAGTTGTTTCTATGTGACATATTCACTTTAAAAAGCAATTAATTACATAATTATGGGATTTTCATATGAAGAGAAAGATTATATTGCCTCTGTACTGGCTTTCATCTAAGTTTTTAGAAACTAGTTATAATCATACCAAAGTAGTTAGGGTAAAACTATAGGATTAACACTATGATTCTGCCTTTGATGGCACAGAAGACTTTAATTGGTCTTTATATACCCACTTTCTTACAGTGATTAGGTAAAAAGATTTCTGGAGCTGTGAGGGCAGCCTATAGACTATGAAAAATTCACTCTTTGTGTTATAACAACATTCTCAACATCCATCCAAAAATATTGAACGCATTTCTGAAAATATGTTTAATATATATCATGATTTGCGTGTCATATATATGTGTACATATATAGAAGTTATACCTGTTTTTGATAAGTTATCCATATAGAGTACATAGATACCTTTAACATAGGTATGACTGCATGTCTTTACAGGGAATACTTTCCTGTATCATAATGATGGAATTTCAAAACAATGAAGATAAAAGAATATTGAAATTTTGACACATACTATTAAATTACCGTTGAGAACCTCTTTACCAATTTCACATAATAACAGTACCCCAAAATGGTGTTTTTAATCTGGTTAACATGTGTATCCAACTAGATTCAATAATGTCTCACATATTTACATCTCATAATCGTGTAAGACTGAATGATCCTGTTTGAAAAACATAAGACACGTTATTCATTTATATTAAATCAAACTAGAGTTTTATAAGTGAAACCTACCTACACTGAAATATTTCCATAATCTTTCCCATCATTTTCTTGGTTCTTCTCAACCAAAACACTATGGTCTTTTGCTTTTCTGTTGTTCCTTTGTCGAATTAAACTAGCTGTACCATGTTTCAGGGTTTTTAATTTGTCCCTCCCAGTGCTATTTTACCATAATAAATTTAATTTCATTTATTGTAACTCTTTCCTCAGGGTTTTAATGATTTTATTCCATATCATCTTCTTTGCTAGACTACACCAATGGCTCTCTCTTTTCTTAAAAGCATTTACTACTCTTCCAGAAGACAAACTTCTGCTTTTAGTAACCAAGTATGGCAATTCACAATTGCATATAACTCAGGCATCATGGTACTCATCTCCCTCATCTGGTCCTTTCAGGCACCTGGACACATGTACCAGACACACACACACACACACAAACACACACACGCACACACACACACACACACACACACACACACACACACGCACCCTGAGTAAAAATAAAATAAGTTTTTAACTGCTTTGCTTACAAAACTGATAATTCTTATTTTCAAATTTTTATTGAGATTTTATGTATTTCATGCAACTTTTCCCAATGAAATTTAGACCTGTTTCTCCACCCATGCCCTCCTCCACCAGAGTACATGCATTTTGCCATGAATGTTAAGTCCTGTCTTGCAGTTTTTCTAAGTCTTTTTTTTTTTTTTAACTTTTTTGATGTAGGAGTTTACTGTTTTGGTCAGTTGTGCCAGTCTTTTGTTGTTGTTGTTGTTGTTGTTGTTGTTCCATTCAATTCTACACCACTCCAAAATATGTACTTCACACATATACCCAAATGTTAGAGTCTGAAAATAAGCTGTAGGTTATTTCCAAACTATGGTTTGGTATTCATATTTTAACAGTAATGTTGCATGTAGGAAAAAGAAATATGACTTTATAACAAGTTGATGTATGTTTTAATGTATTTTGAAGAGGAGATTGATTTTTATAAATCTTAGAGCTTAGGAATATAGAGGTATAGGCTTCAAGTTATATATTTGGTGTTAAGAGCCACAAATGAGGAAAACCATACATTATTTTTTTTGTAGATGAATGCAAGCCACATGTGGCCTCCTGCATTATCTTAATTGCCTGCCTGCATGTCTGCACCTGACCCCACCCCACAGGGGAGACCAGTAGCACATGATGTATACAGCACATGACACAGGGTTGTGGGACTGGCTGCTGGAAGATGACAATGCTCTGCCTATATAAATGATTTGCTACACACAATAAATGGTTTCTTCATTACCTTCATCATCTAAAAAGAAACCTGGAACATTATTTCATGCATGCGTAATACTAAGTCCATCAGACTTGGGTTATTTTGCTAGCTGGCTTGACTGGAGAATGGCCATCAACCACCACTCTGAAATTTGTGTCTTGGGGTCATCAGCCCCCTGTCTCATGGAGTTATTAATTGATGTGAGGCCTTAACAGACCATCAGCCCTCTGGCCTAAATCTAAGGGATATCCAGCAGCCCACATTTAGCTGTGAAGTAAATATTTCCATAGTCAGCTGGTAGCTGTGAAAGGTGTCAATTCCACAAGAAGAAGCTCCTGGCAGCAGTCTTCCTCAGCAGAATCAAGTGACATCTGACTGCAGAAATACCCAAGAGCTTTTCTGGGACTTCGTTACTTCACTTAGCATAAGGGCTTCTAGATCCATCCGTTTCCCTGCAAATTTCATTATATCATCTTTTATTTCCATCTGTTTACCTGCAACTTTCATTAAGTCATCCTTTATTTTACTGCTACATAAAACTCCATTGTGTAGATGTACCACATTTTCTTTATGCATTCATCCTTGAGGGACAGTGTAGGTAGGTTACTTCCGATTCTCTCCTATTGTGAAAAGAGCTGCAATAAATATGGTTGTGCACCTATCTCAGCAATAGGATGAGTCTTGTGGGTATATACCCAGGAGTGGTCTGACTGGGTCCAGTAGCATGTTCATTTTCAGTCTTTTACGGGTTTGCCACACTTCTTTCCAGAGGGGTTGCATGATCTTGCATTCCCTCTAGCAGTGGATGCATATTCCCCATTCCCCACAGGCTCTTGATCATTTGGTATCATTTGTTTCCTTGATCATAGCTAGTCTTACTAGGGTAAGATGGACTCTTAAAGTGGTTTTGAATTGCATTTACTTAATTACTAGTAAGGTTAAGTACTTTTTAAGATGTTTCTCAGCCATCCTTCTTCATTTGTGAAGTATCTTTTCAGCTTTTTACTCCATCTTTTGGTAGGGTTGTTTGCTTTCTGGTTCCTTTGTTGAAAATTTTATATAATCTGGGTGTTAAACCTCTGTCATATGTGTCACTGGTGAAGGTTTCCTCCCACTCTGTGGGTTTTCTTTCCACTTCTTTGATTGTTTCTCTCCCTGTACAGAAGCTTTTGAGTTTAATGAGGTTCCATTTATTGATCATTGATCATATTTCTTCCGCAGCTGCTGTCTGATTTAGAAAGTTTTTCCTACACCTATAACATGTAGGTTACTGTCACATTTTCTTCCATCAGTTTTAGAGTTTCAGGTTTCACTTTGAGGTCATTGATTCATTTGGAGTTTATATTTTACAGGGTGAGAGGTAGGGGGTTAGTTTTATTCTTCTACAGTTGGTGATCCTGTTTTGCCAGTATCATTGTGTTTCCTCCATTGAATCTTCTTGGCCCTTTGTCAAATATAAGGTGGCTGATATTGCATGTGCTGGTGTGTTGATCTTCAGTTTTGTTACATTGATCTATGGTACTGTTTCTTTGCCAGCACCAGGATGTTTTTATGACGATAGCCCTGTAAAATAGTTTGAAGTCTCATATAGTAATCCCTCCCTGCTCTTTTTGCTCAGGGCTGCTTTGGATATCTGCGGTCTTTTGTTTTTCCATATGAATTTTAGGATGATGTTGTGTAAGGATTGTGAATGGGAAGGTATTTCTGAATTTTTTTCCAATTGCTTGTTATTTGCATAAATAAAGGCTACTGATTTTTTTCTGGATTTATTTTGTAACCTGCTTTCACCGTTAGCATTGAAAAATCAGCTGTAATTTTGATGGGTTTCCATTTAAATGTGACTTGTTTTTCTCCTGTAGCTTTCAGCATTCTGTCTTTTTTTGAGCATCTAGCAGTTTTACTATGATATGGTGTGGGTATTTCTTTTCTGGTCTTGTCTATTTGTTGTCCTATGTCCATCTTTTACCTGTATGGATGTGACTTTCTTCAATTTGGGGAAATTTTCTTCTATATTTCTTTAGAAGATCTGGTCAATATCATTATCCTAGGATTCTTCTTCCTCTATACTTATAATGTGGAAGTTTGGACTTTGCATGCTGTCCCACATTTCCTGGTTATTTTACTCTTGTAATTTTCTAAAATTTTTCATAATTTTTGCTTGAGCATTCCAATTTTTCCATGTTATCTTCCAGACTTAATGTTCTATTTTTCTGCTTCATTCATTCTGTTACTAAGTCTTTCTCCCATCCTTTCCTGTTTATTGGATCAGTGTTCAATATCCTTTTTTATTTCAACCTGAGAATTCTTCAATGTTTCCACTTTATTCTGATGTTTATCATTCTCTCCTAGTTCTTTGCTTCATCTTTCTGTGTGTTCTCAAATTTTCTTGAATTCTTTGTATATATTTATGATATTTCTTTTGATGTGTGCTTCCTGGATTGGATTATCTTCAGGAATTTCTGATTGTAGGAGTCTTCTATAGGACTGGTAGTATATAGTGGGGACCTTTCTTCTATAGGACTGGTAGTATATAGTGGGGACCTTTTATTTGGGATTTTCATGTTGTTGTTTTCTCGTCTGATTTTGGCATGTGGATTTGCTTTGTTGTTTGCATTCTGTTACAGAATTAAAGTATTTCTTTGTTGAGTTGAAGATTGGCTTTGCTTGTTTTTTTCAGGTGCTTAGGTTGTTTTCTAATGAAGGTGTGGATAATCTAGGGTTCTGGTTTTAACTATTGATTTTGTACTGGAGGGGAACAGCTAGTTCTCACCCTTCAGATCTGGAATTTCTCCAGGGTCCCAAGGCCGGTAACAGTCAGGTTAGCTTGAACACCACACCATGTGCGGCAGGTCTTCTGGGTTCCACCAGGTTGGCTATAAATGTCTATATCTGGGTCCAGGACCAGAAACACTTAATCTGGAGCCACAGGACTTGTGCAAAGTGTTCCCTACCTAATTGTTTAGGATTCCAGAATACTGTTGGAGCTGAGCCTTACTGTTCTCTGGGTTTCTGTCTCAACTGTTGTGTGTCAAGTCATTTCCTGTGGGAGTCTGGTCTTTGAGTAGGTAGTCCTGGCTCTGTCTCATCTGTCAAGAACCAGAGCTGGGGCAACTGGGAGCTATCACTCTACCATCTAAACCCAGGCAAAGATACAACCAAAAAAGAAAACTATAGGCCCATTGCATTAATGAACATAGACACAAAAAACTCAACAAAATACTTGCAAAACACATACAGACCCACATTAAAAAAAAAAATCATCCATCATGACCAAGTTGGATTCATACCAGAGATGCAGGGATGGTTCAGTATATGTAAATAAATAAATATCATAAAACACATAAATGGACTGAAAGACAAAAGCCACACGACAATCTCATTTGATGCAGAAAAAGTGTTTGACAAAATCCAGCATCCCTTCATGTTTAATGTCCTAGAGGGAACTGGACTGAAGAAAACATTCCTCAACATAATCAAAGCCATATACAACAAATCCACAGCCAACATCATCCTAAATGGAGAGAAGTTAGAAACATTCCCCTTAAAGGGAGGAGCCAGGCAAGGCTGCCACCTATCAACACTCCTCTTCAATATAGTGCTTGAAATGCTTGCTAGGGCAATCAGGCAAGAAAATGAAATTAAATGAGTACTAATTGGAAAAGAGGAAGTCAAGCTATCCCTTTTTGCAGATAATATGATAGTTTACCTGAGGGACACTAAAAACTCCAACAGAAAACTCCTAGAAACTTTTAATTGTTTATACAAAATTTACCTAGAAAAATCAGTAGTCTTTCTTTACACCAACAAAAAGCAACAGAAGAAGGAATAAAAGGAGACCTTCCCACTCACAGTAGCCTGAAAAACAATAAAATAACTAGGAACAAACCTAAGCAAAGACACCAAAGATCTCTACAACAAAAATTTTAAACACTTGAAAGAAGGAGATTGAAGAAGATATAAGAAGATGGAAAGACTTCCCATGCTCATGTACTGGGAAAATTAATATAGTAAAAATGTCCACTCTACACAAATTAATATAGAGAAATAATGCAATCCCAATTAAAATCCCCAAGAGTTTCTTCACAGACCTAGAAACAAAATCCTTAAATTCATAGGGAAAAAACAAAAGAACCTGAATAGCCAAAGCAGCCCTGAGCAAAAAGAGAAATAGAGATGTCACTGTACCAGACTTTGAACTATATTACAGGGCTATAGTCATATAAACAGCCTGGTACTGGCACAAAAACAGACCAGTAGATGAATGGAACAAAATTGAAGATCCAAACTTGAACACACACAATTTCAGACACCTCATATTTGACAAATGGGCAAAAAAGACTCAATGGAAGAAAGACATCATCTTCAGCAAATGGTGCTGGCAAAATTGAATCATCACTTGTAGAAGAATAAAACTAAATCCCTACCTCTCACGAATCCCTTCATGCTTAAAGTCTTAGAGGGAATTCAACTGGAGGGATCATTCTTCAATGTAATCAAAGCCATATACAAGAAACCCACAGCCAACATCATCCTAAATGGAGAAAAGTTAGAAGCATTCCCCTTAAATGCAGGAGCATGGCAAGGCTGTCCACTCTCACCACTCCTCTTCTATATAGTGCTTGAAATGCTTGCTAGGGCAATAAGACAAGAAAGCAAAATTAAAGGAGTACTAATTGGAAAAAGAGGGAGTAAAACTATCCCTTGTTGCAGATGATATTATAATTTACCTAAGGGATGCTTAAAACTCCACCAAAAAACTCTTTGAAGGTATCAAAAGTTTCAGTAAAGAGGCAGGATACAAAATAAACCTAGAAAAATCAGTAGCCTTCCTTTACACCAATAATAAGCAACTGCAGAAGGAATACAAGCAGACCTTCCCAATCACAATAGCCTCAAAAAATACCTAAGAATAAACCTAACCAAAGACACCAAAGACCTCTACAACAAAAAATTTAAAACCCTGAAGGAGATTGAAAATGACATAAGAAGATGGAAAGACCACCCATGCTCATGGATTAGAAAAAATAATATAGAAAAATGTCAATTCTACCCAAATTAATATACAGATTCAATGCAATCCCAATCAAAATCCCCATGAGCTTTTTCACAGACTTAGAAAAAAGTCCTTAAATTCATATGGAAAAAACAAAAGACCCCGAATAGCTAAAGCAACCCTGAGTGAAAAGTGCAACATTGGGGGATTACATTTCCAGACTCTAAGCTATATTACAGGGCTATAGTCATAAAGACAGACTGGTACTAGCAAAAAAAAAAAAAGAACCATTGACCAAAGGAGCAAAATTGAAGATCCAAACTTAAGCTCATATAACTTCAGCCACCTCATATTTGACAAAGGGGCTAAAAAAGCTTATTGGAGGAAAGATAGCATCTTCAGCAAATGCTGTTGTTAAACCTGGATCATCATTTGTAGAAGAACAAAATTAAACTCCAACCTCTCAGCCGGTACAAAAATCAACTCCAAGTGGATCAAAGATCTCAACCTAAAACCTGAAACCCTGAAGGTGATAGAAGAAAAAGTCAGCAGCAACCTATAAGACATAGCTGTAGGAAAAGACTTTCTAAATCAAACAGCAACTGCACAGGAAAGAAGGACCTCATCAAACTCAAAAGTTTTGTACAGCTAAAGAAACAATCAAGGGAGTGAAGAGAAAACACACAGACTTGGAGGAAGCCTTCACCACTGATACATAAGACAAAACATTAACATCCAGAATATATAAGCTACTTAAAAAACAAAGAAATAAGAAAACAAATGACCTACTTAAAAGGTGGAGTAAAGAGCAGAAGAGAGACTTCACCAGTAAGGAAGTAAAGATAGTTGAGAAACATCTTAAAAAGTGTTCAACATCATTAATAATTAAGGAAATGCAAGTTAAAACCACACTAAGTTATCATCTCTCTTCAATAAGACTAGCCAAGATCAAGAAAACAAAAGACACCAAATGCTGGAGAGGTTGTGGGGAACGGGGAACACTCATCCATTGCTGGTGGGAATGTAAACTGGTACAACTACTGTGGAAAGTAGTGTGGAGAACCTTTAAAAAACTCAAAATGAGCCTACCACCTGACCCAGCCATACCACTCCTGGGTATATACCCACAAGAGGCATCCTACCTCAAAGGTACATGCACATCTATGTTTATTGCAGCTCTCTTCACAATAGCAAAAACCTGGAACCAACCCAAATGCCTCTCAACTGATAACTGGATAACAAAAATGTGGCACATCTACACAATGGAGTTCTATGCAGCAGTAAAGAAAGAAGACATCATGAGCTTTTCTGGTAAATGGATGGAACTCGAAGCACTTAGTATAAGCTAACTGAAGTAACACAGTCCCAGAAAAAAAAAAAAAAAAAAAAAAAAGGCGAATGGTTTCCTACATTTGTGGATGCTAACACCAAATTCCCAGTTAGACAGTCACACTGAGCAACTTTATTATATTTCATTGTATCTGAAACAACTGTGCTTTTAGAATGTGAATCTATAAATGGGCTCTAGAATTATCTTACCACTTTACTACATAATTACCATATATAGATGGAGGATATGTAGTCATATTCTAAAAAAAGAATGTAAAGTACACATTTATAACTGCATGCAAATTTACAGTTAAAATGTGAATCTCTAAATGTGTTTAGGAATCAACCTATAGTTTATTTTCAGAATTTTTAATTTTGACTTATGTGTGGGTGTATAATATGCATATTTTGGAATGATATAAAAAATAAAAAAAAACCAATTTGCATTCACTACAAAATACGCATTACGCATGTCACATGATTTTTTTAGATTTTAGTTTGATTTGTTTCTTTTTTTTTTATTAGTGAATAGATCATGTTTGAAGGTTCCTCCTTGGCAAGCCCAAACAATGATCAGTTCTGCCCTTGTGCTCCACACTGGGGTTTTCCCTTTCCTTGGTCACCAAATGAGGTCCAGGAAGCACCACATCCTGTCATGACCCTCCTGTACTGGTCTCCATATACACCCTGGGTAGCCAACAATGGCAATCAATACTCTAAGATGCTGAAACCCCAGTAGTAGCTTGGTCCACAAGACTGGATTGTCCGGCGTCTCATCTGGCACTTGAAGTTTTGCAGGATTCTTGGAGAGACATGAGTCTTCAGTCCATATTGGAAGTTCAAAAGCTGTGCTCATGTTTTGAAAGATGGCAAACGGCAGTGGCAGCCTCCAGGTAGATGCATTGCCAATAAGACAGGCAAAACCACTGTGATTTTTTTTTCTTTACTAAGATCAAAGTTTTTTTTTTTATTTTATTTATTTCTGTTGTGTATTGAATGTACTGTCTGCATGCAAGTGCTTGCACCCGTGTCGTTGCAACGCGCGGAGTTCAGAAGAGGTCGTCAGATTCCCCTGGAAACGGAGTTTCTCTCGGAATTGGGACTTCAGACGGTCTCAGCCGCCAGTGGGTGCGTCGTGGGGATTCGACCATCAGGTCCTCTGCAAGAGCAGTCAGCGTTCCTTTCCCTGGCCCTCTCTCCGACCCTAGCTCTCCTTTTTTGCCTAGTAGCAATTTACTGCCGTCCTACTTTTTATTCTGTTTATACTTTCCTTTTGGAATTCTCTATTTTAAGATGTTGAATTGTGTTTAATTTGAAATATATTGATTCATATTAATTATATTTATGACTCTAGAGAAATAAAATCCTTAGACATATACCATAATGAAGAGTGATAGTTATATTAACTTATCATAATTATAAAGTAACAATTAGTTAAATTTGTACCTAAGTATATTTGAATGAATCTTTGGTTCCAAATGCTATGTTCATTCATATTTATTAAGAAATCACTGAGAGCTGACAGGCTACCATAAATACCTAAATCTATATATATTAATATATCTATATATATATATCTGCCACTATAAGTGATTCTAAAAAACTATTGCACCTGTTCAGATGAAAAACAAAATATAGAAGAGAGAGAGAAGGAGAGAGTGAGAGAAATTTCTCATTCTCCTATTAAGTACAGTAAAGAAAGTTAAATTCATTTGACTAAAGTTTCTGATGAAGTAAAATTTTTGTTTGAAGTTTGTTTCAAAATATTCTGTTGAACAAATGGTGATCACATTCATAGAGAGTACACAGTATTCATGTCTATTATGATGTTAGTTAAATATTAATGTTTTACAAATATGTAGTTCCGATTATTTTCTTCAGATTTTCTGTTTTGCATGGCATTATCACCAGAATTTACAATTACTTGAAAAACTGGTGATACTTTTTTCTTTGACATAATCCTATTGTTGAATGACTTTTCTTCACATTTTAAAGAAGCCTTAGCAGAAGCAGTGATGGATAAACCCATCAACTTTATTTAGGAGCAGGTGTTTGCTCAGCATCCCATTTAATTGTCTGCTTGTTTTTTTACACTTCAAAGATTTCTCTGCAACTGCTTTGCCAAGCATCCAATATTGTTTCAACTTAGAGTTTGCTTTTGATTATCCCTTGGGATTACTATGTTATAGACTACCTCTGAAAAACCTAGGGTACATAACTATTGACATCACTTTCTACTCTACTTTAAATAAGTGATTTCTTGATATTCAGATTGTTCTTCAATTATGGAACTTACAAAAAATATCCTATTACTTCCTATCTTTATTTAATCCTAAATAACAGATAGGAAAATAAATATTTGTATATTTATTTACTGTTATACAAGGATACTTTCATCATAGACAGAGAAGGAGCATATATGTAGGAGACAGGGGTCTCTACACACTTTGGTTTTCTTTGAAAGTAACTCTTATATCAACTAAATGACACTTTGAGGTAATTTTCAAAATGGAACAATTTGAAATTATGCATTTAATCTTAAAGTAAAATACTGATATCAGTAAAATTTATCTGTAATATAAATCATATATATCTGTTAAAATTCAGAGCCCCTAAATTTTTCCTGTTAAAATGGAAGTAAAATTCATATCATCTCTACTTTTTATTTGTCCACCTTCCTAGGATATTACATGTCTATGGGTAAAACGAAATCCACAAAACTTTTCCATAGGTACTTCTGATAAAATTACACTAACCTCCTCTCAACCATGGAAATTCCAAACTTGTAATTCCATCCAGTTCTTCTTATCCTACATTTTTGTTGTCTCTGGAGTTTTTACTATTTGATCATTTGAATTGTTTTCCTCCCCACATATGGATAGTACTAATAATCTTTAAGCATTTACACTTTCATAGGCTGAAAAATTTCAGAGATGTATATTAAAAATCTTTGAAAATTTACATTGAAATAAATAGTCAAATATTTATTTGGCTGTTACTGTCAATGTATAAATAAAGAGAGAGGGGGATTTCCCAGGACGACCTGAAGCACAGGTAGGAGCTGGGTGCTTCAAGCAGGCAGAATGTTTGATTAGATTTAATTGTCTTTGGCTCAATTGGCTTGTGTGTGACTGTGGGGACGGAGTTGTCATCCCAGCTGGTATAAAATGCGGGTTTGTGCCAGCTGGAGAGATGGCCCAGTGGTTAAGAGCACCAGCTACTCTTGCAGAGGACCTGGGTTCGATCTCCAGCACCCACATAGTGGCTGAGAACCATCTGTAACTACAGTTCCAGGGGAATATGAAACCCTCTTCTGACCTCCTCAGCATTGCACAACAGGGATGCACAAACCCGCATGCAGACAGTACATTCATACACATAAAAATAAATAAATAAAATTTTTAAAAAAGGTAGGTTTGTGTGAGTCTTGATATCCTGAATTTCCCAAGACCACCTGAAGCACAGGTACACAGCAACACCCCACTGCCAGCCCCCCACCCACCCCCTGCCAACTGGGATTGCCGAAGTTGTGTCCAAGTGGATTCTTTGGAGAACATTCAGAACAGAAAGGGAAGACTGAGTTAGACTTCCAATAGAAAGCCTAATCCTTAGAGAAGTCAATATATCATAACCAAGGAGAAAAGGAGAAAAACAAATAAATCAAACAAACAACAAAGGCATCTATCTGAAGGAGGCAAGCAAAGCAAGTCTTCAACACAGTGAAGAGGTGTTTGGGATTCACATTGTAATACAGGCAAAGAGAAACCGATATGCCAGGGACACGAAGAAGAGAGAACATGGGAAAGGTTCAGGATAATTCCATACCAAGCTCTACCAACCCTGTGGAAGATTCCTACAATGGGATTTCCCTGGGATGGCCCAGGACACAGATATTAGAAGTACAATTGTGAACATACTTACAGAAGTCCAAGAGTATAAAGAGCAAATCAAAGAATTAAGAAAAGAGAATGAAAAACTCAACAGGTACCTAGAGAGAGAGAATGACAAACTCTGGAAAGAAGTGGAAACACTGAAAAGAACCCATGTTGAAAAAGATAAGGAAACCAACCAGCGAAGTAAAGAGCTACAGGAAGATATTGAGAAGCTCCAAAAGGAAGTGGAAATACTAAAGAAATCAGAAGAGGGAATGGAAAAGGAACTCAAACACTCATCCAATCAAGAGTAAAGGAATGGAAAAAGACTTAGAAGCAGAATGGAGGAAGCAGAACAAAGAATATCAGACCGGGATGATAACACAGAACAACTAAAAACCTCAAGTAAAGACTATGAAAAATTTAAAAATACACAAAAGTGGAACAACCAGGAACTGTGGGACACTATGAAAAGATCAAACCTCTGCATCATAGGAATAGAGGAAGGAGAAGAATCCCAAGAGAATGGTATTGATCAGATCTTCAACAGAATAATAGATGAAAACTTCCCCAAACTAAAAAAGGACAAACCAATACAAATACAAGAAGCACATAGAACTCCAAACAGACAAGATCAGAAAAGAAATTCTCCATGCCACATCATAGTTAAAATGCTAGACACCCAAAACAAAGACAAAATCCTTAAAGCCACAAGAGAAAAACAACAAGTGACCTATAAGAGGAAACCTATCAGAATTACAACTGACTTCTCAGTGCAAACTATGAAAGCAAGAAGAACCTGGAGCAAAGCATACCCAGTGTTAAAGGACAATAGATGCAAACTCAGGTTACTATACCAGGCAAAAATGTCGATTATAGTTGAAGGAGAGAGAAAAATATTCCATGACATAAACAAGATGAAACAATACATGTCCAGAAAACCAACCCTTCAGAGAATACTTGAAGCAATTCAAAGGACAGAAGAAAGGAGCGACCATCCCCAGGCATCTAGAAAGAGAAATTAAGAAAAGCATAACGCCAGAAGTAGAAACCTAAACCAAAACTGCAAATGGATAATAAGGTGAAAGGAAGCAACACAAACCTATCAGTCGTAACCTTAAATAATAATGGACTAAATTACCCAGTCAAAAGATATAGACTGGGTGTTGGATTAGGAAACAAAACCCATCGATATGCTGTCTACAACAAACACATCTTACCTTCAAGGACAGGCACCACCTTAAAGTGAAAGGATAGAAAAAAATATTCCAAGCAAATGGTACCAAAAAGAAAGCATGTGTTGCTATTTTAATATCAGACAAAATAGATTTCAAAGTAAAAGAAATCAGAAGAGACAAAGAAGGCCATTACATTTTTATCAAAGGAACAATTCACCAAGAAGATTTTACAATTATGAATATATATGAACCAAACTCTGGTGCATCAAACTTTATAAACAAAATTCTCCAGGACCACGAGGCACAGATTAACCCCAATACACTCGTAGTAGGGGACTTCAATACCCCACTGAATCCTTTGGACAGGTCAACAGGACAAAGTGTAAACAGAGAGACATATGAACTGAAAGATATGAGACAACAAATGGAACCCACAGACATCTACCAAATCTACCGAATATTCCACCCTAATACCAGAGAATACACTTTTTTCTGATGATAGTGTTTACTTAAGGGATGCTAAAAAAACTCCACCAGAAAACTCCTAGAAATGATTAATAGCTTCAGTAATTGGCAGGATAAAAAATTAACCTATAAAAATCAGAAGGTTTCTTTACACCAACAACAAGCAACTGAAGAAGGAATTCAACGAGATCTTCCTACTCACAATAGCCTCAAAAACAAACAACAACAACAAAAAAAACCTAAGAACAAACCTAACCAAAGACACCAAAGATCTCTACATCAAAAATTTTAAACACATGAGGAAGGAAATTGAAGAAGACATCAGAAGATGGAAAAACCTCCCAGGCTCATGGATTGGGAAAATTATTATTATAAAAATGTCCATTCTACCAAACTCTTGTATTGATTTAATGCAATCCCAATTAAAATCCTCAAGAGTTTCTTCACAGGCTTGGAAAAACGCCCTTAATTTCATTTGGAAAAACGCCCTTAATTTCAAATAGCAAAAACAACCCTGAGTGAAAAGAGCAATTCAGGGGGTGGGCGGAATCTCTATACCAGACTTCAAATTATACTACAGGGATATAGTCATAAAAACTGCTTGGTACTGGCACAAAAACAGACCTGTTGACCAATGGAACAAAACTGAAGATCCAAACTTGAGCACATACAATTTCAGCCATCTCATATTTGACAAGGGGGCCCAGAAGACACAATGGAGAAAAGACAACATCTTCAGCAAGTAGTGTTGGCAAAACTGGACCACCACTTGTAGAAAAATGAAATTAAACCCCTACCTCTCACCCTGTACAAAAGTAAACTCCAGATGAATTAAAGACCTCAATGTGAAACCACAAACTCTGAAGGCCATAGAAGACAAAGTTGGCAGCACACTACAAGACATAGGCATAAGAAAAATAATCCTAAATCAGACAGCAGCTGCATAAAAATTAAGGTCAACAATTGACAAATGGGACCTCATTAAACTCAAAAGCTTCTGTACATCAATCAAAAAGTAAAGTGAAATCCCATAGAGTGGGAGGAAAACTTCAGAGCAGAAATATCTGAATATCTGACAAAGCATTGATTTCTAGAATATTGTCATGGTTAATCCTGGGTGTCAACTTGACTGGACTAAGGAACAAATAAGAGAAAAGGGTCTTCTGATTGGACCACCTCATCCCAGATGGCCCACCCCAAATGTGGGTGTTACCTTCTGCCTGCAGGCAGTATTTAAGGCCACGGCAGCGGGAGCTGGCCCCTTTTTTCCTCCTTCCTCTCTCTCTTCTGGTGAGTTTGTCTTGCTGCTGTGATCAACCTTTCGGATCCCAGCGTGTACTGAGACTGGCAGATCTCCTGGAATCCATTCGGGCCTTCAGCACTAGACTGGGACTCCTGAGACATCCAGCCTTGCGGACTGAGCAGTTCCCTGGATTCCCGGCCTCTCCAGTTCGGCGCTACTGTTGAGCTCCGTCACGTGAGCAAATCAATAAATTGTATATAGTTATATATATTCATCCTGTTGCTTCTGTTTCTTTAGAGAACCCTGACTAATACAGATTTTGGTACCAGAAGTGGTTCTAGAGAAACAGAATTGAAAGGATGAATTTCTTTAGTGGGCTTGGTAGCCTCTGGAGCCAGCTCTCCAACCCAATGAAGCCTAGAGTTACTGAAGGCTCTCCTGGTGGCATGAAGAGGAATGATAATCCTTGGTGCAGACTATTTGATCTAATTATGAAGATAGATCCATTTGACTCACCTAACTCACCTCTTGTGAGAAGCAAGGAATTTAGCGACTCTATATATAAAACGTTCGAGAAATTGCAGAAAAATCAGGAAAATAATGATGTTGCCTTGTTGCTCCTAGCATGTCTGGATAAACTGTTAGACGAAAATATGGAGCTCGGTGATAAAAATGACCAGCTCCGGATTCGAAACAACAGTTTAAAGGTTTCCAAGTGTGCTCTGGAAGAGAATCTTCTCTCCAGCAGCCAAAGAGCTAAAGCAGCAGAAAATCAAGCTGGAGCCCTTATTATACGGTTGGCTGATTTACAACGCAAATTTAATTCCCAGCCACGAAAAGTGTCAGCAGTTAAAGTGAGAGCACTGGTGGGGAAAGGGTGGAACCCTGAAACTTGGGATGGAGATGTGTGGGAGAACTATGATGATGAGGATTTTGAACCCTCGGATTCTGAGGGATTTTCTTTATCTGAGGAATTAACCTCCCCACCCTCAGCAGAGAATCCACACCCTGCAGATCCCTCCTCCCCACCCTTGCCTGAGGAAATTAATCCCCCCCTCCCAGTGGGAGCTGATGTCCCTCAGGGCCCAACAATTGTTGCCTCTAGACCTATAACCAGATTGAAGTCTAAGCAAGCCCCTCAAGGTGAGATAGAAAGTGTGGTCCACGAGGAGGTGCGATATACTACTAAAGAAATTAATGAGTTTGCTGATTCATTCCGGCAGAAGCCTAAGGAATATGTGTGGGAATGGATTTTAAGGGTGTGGGATAATGGTGGAAGGAATATAAAATTGGATCATACTGAGTTTATCGATATGAGCCCACTGAGTAGAGATTCTAGGTTTAACATGGAAGCTCGAGCAGTTAAAAAAGGTGTTAAAAGTTTATTTGAATGGTTGGCTGATGTATTTATTAAAACATGGCCTACTAACAGCGAGTTAGAGATGCCTGATATTCCTTGGCTTAGTATTGATGAAGGGATTGTGAGGGTCAGGCAGATGGGCATGCTCGAGTGGATTCGAAGTGTAAAACCACATTCTCCACAATATGAGGACCCAGAGGACATGCCACTCACTGAATTTATAAGATGGAAAGTACTGAGAGAGACACCAGAACATTTGAAGAGCTTTGTTTTTGCTCTATTTCTTATGCCAGATCTTACAGTTAGAGAAGTTGTGGCTCGTTTGCATAAATTAAATGTACACGTAGTAGGTCTAACAGGACCTCAGGGTAGGCGTCAGGTGGCAGCACTGAATCGCAGAAGGCCAGATGAGCGTAGTTACAGTAATTATCATAATGGGTGGCAAAGGCAAAACAATACCTATAATGGCATGACCCGAAATGATCTTTGGAACTGGCTAATTAATCATGGTGTTCCCAGGAACCAAATACATAAGAAGCCTACTAAGTTTTTATTTGATCTGTATAAGCAGAAAAGCTCTAGAACGAATGACAGGAAGTCAACATTTGATTTTAGGAGTAGCGAATCCCGCCCAGTTGACCGGTTTCCAGACTTGAGACAGTTCACAGACCCAGAACCCCTTGAATGAAGGGGTGGCCGGGTTCCAGTGAGGAAGGACCTTGTCACAATACCAAAGAGTTATGCTGTTTGCCTTCCTCCTGTCCTTCCCCAGAGGGACCTGAGGCCTTTTACTAGGGTAACTGTACACTGGGGAAAAGGAAATAATCAGACTTTTCGAGGCCTATTGGATACTGGTTCTGAGTTGACACTGATCCCAGGAGACCCTAAAAAGCATTGTGGCCCTCCGGTTAAAGTAGGGGCCTATGGAGGTCAGGTGATAAATGGAGTTTTGGCTGAAGTCCGACTCACGGTGGGCCCAGTGGGTCCCAGAACGCATCCCGTAGTTATTTCCCCAGTCCCAGAATGTATAATTGGGATAGATATAATTAGAAATTGGCAGAATCCCCACATTGGTTCCCTGATCTGTGGAGTGAGGGCTATTATGGTTGGAAAGGCCAAATGGAAACCATTGGTGTTGCCTCTACCAGGGAAAATAGTGAACCAAAAACAGTATCGTATCCCTGGAGGGATTGCGGAGATTAATGCCACTATCAAGGATTTGAAAGATGCAGGGGTGGTGATTCCTACCACATCTCCATTTAACTCTCCAATTTGGCCTGTGCAAAAGACAGATGGATCATGGAGAATGACAGTTGACTATCGAAAACTCAACCAAGTAGTGACACCAATTGCAGCCGCTGTACCAGATGTGGTGTCCTTACTCGAGCAGATTAATATGTCTCCTGGTACCTGGTATGCAGCTATTGATCTGGCCAATGCTTTTTTCTCAATACCGGTTCATAAGGACCACCAGAAGCAATTTGCTTTCAGCTGGCAAGGCCAACAGTATACCTTTACTGTCTTACCTCAGGGGTATGTTAACTCTCCAGCGTTGTGCCATAACTTAGTTAGAAGGGATCTTGATCGCCTGACTCTTCCACAAAATATCACACTGGTCCACTATATTGATGATGTTATGTTGATTGGACCCAGTGAACAGGAGGTAGCAGCTAGCCTAGACTTGTTGGTAAAGCATATGCGCATGAGAGGATGGGAAATAAATCCAACTAAAATTCAAGGGCCATCTACCTCGGTGAAGTTTCTAGGAGTTCAGTGGTGTGGAGCATGCAGAGACATTCCTTCTAAGGTAAAGAATAAGTTGTTGCACCTGGCCCCTCCCTCCACCAAGAAAGAAGCACAACGTCTGGTGGGTCTTTTTGGATTCTGGAGGCAGCACATTCCTCATCTGGGTGTGTTACTACGACCCATATATCAGGTGACTCGTAAGGCAGCAAACTTTGAGTGGGGCTTGGAACAGGAAAAGGCTCTTCAACAGGTCCAGGCTGCGGTGCAGGCTGCTCTGCCCCTAGGGCCATATGATCCAGCAGACCCAATGGTGCTTGAGGTATCAGTGGCAGATAGAGATGCTGTCTGGAGTCTGTGGCAGGCTCCCATAGGGGAATCACAGCGGAGGCCCTTGGGATTTTGGAGCAAGGCTCTACCTTCATCTGCAAACAACTATTCTCCTTTTGAGAGACAGCTCTTAGCCTGCTATTGGGCCTTAGTGGAAACTGAACGTTTGACAATGGGCCACCAAGTCACCATGCGACCTGAGCTGCCCATCATGAGCTGGGTGTTATCTGACCCACCAGACCATAAAGTAGGACGTGCACAGCAACAGTCCATTGTCAAATGGAAGTGGTACATACGGGACAGGGCCCGGGCAGGCCCTGAGGGCACAAGCAAGCTACATGAAGAAGTTGCCCAAATGCCTATGGTTCCCACTCCTGTTACAATGTCTCCTGGGCTTAAGCATGCACCTATGGCTTCATGGGGTTTGCCCTATGATCAGTTGACTGAGGAAGAGAAGACTAGGGCCTGGTTTACTGATGGTTCTGCACGCTATGCAGGCACCACCCAGAGGTGGACAGCTGCAGCATTACAGCCAATTTCTGAAACAACCCTAAAGGACACTGGTGAAGGAAAGTCTTCACAGTGGGCAGAACTTCGGGCAGTGCACATGGTTGTGCATTTTGCCTGCAAGGAGAAATGGCCAGAGGTTCGATTATATACTGATTCATGGGCTGTAGCCAATGGTTTGGCTGGATGGTCAGGGACTTGGAAGGAGCATGACTGGAAAATTGGTGAGAAAGACATTTGGGGAAGAAGTATGTGGATAGAGCTCTCTGAATGGTCAAAGGATGTGAAGATACTTGTGTCTCATGTAAATGCTCATCAAAAGGTGATCTCAGCAGAGGATGAGTTTAATAATCAAGTAGATCGGATGACTCGTTCTGTGGATAGTCAGCCTCTTTCTCCAGCTATCCCTGTTGTTGCTCAATGGGCCCATGAACAAAGTGGTCATGGTGGCAGAGATGGAGGTTATGCATGGGCTCAACAGCATGGACTCCCACTCACTAAGGCTGATCTGGCTACAGCTGCTGCCGAGTGCCAGATTTGCCAACAGCAGAGACCAACATTGAGCCCCCGATATGGTGCTATTCCCCGGGGTGACCAGCCAGCAACCTGGTGGCAGGTTGACTACATTGGACCACTTCCATCATGGAGGGGACAGCGTTTTGTTCTTACAGGAATAGATACTTATTCTGGTTATGGATTTGCCTTTCCTGCACGTAATGCTTCTGCCAAAACTACCATCCAGGGACTTACGGAATGCCTTATCCACCGTCATGGTATTCCTCACAGCATTGCTTCTGATCAAGGAACTCACTTCACAGCCAAAGAAGTGCGACTGTGGGCCCATGGTCATGGTATCCACTGGTCTTACCATGTTCCCCACCACCCAGAAGCAGCTGGCTTGATAGAACGATGGAATGGCCTCTTGAAGACACAGTTACAGCGCCAATTAGGTAGCAATACCCTGGAGGGCTGGGGCAAGGTTCTCCAGCAAGCAGTATATGCTTTGAATCAGCGTCCACTATATGGTACTGTTTCTCCTATAGCCAGAATTCATGGGTCCAGGAACCAAGGGGTGGAAGTGGGAATGATTCCACTCACTATCACCCCTAGTGACCCAGTAGGAAAATTTTTGCTTCCTGTACCCACGACCTTGCGTTCTGCTGGTCTAGACGTTTTGGCTCCAATGGGGGGAGTGCTTTTGCCAGGAGATACAGCAAACGTTCTATTGAACTGGAAGCTAAGACTTCCCCCTGGCCACTTCGGGCTTCTACTGCCTTTAAGCCAACAGGCTAAGGAAGGAATAACAGTAGTAGGAGGAGTGATTGATCCAGACTACCATGGGGAAATTGGACTTTTTCTCCACAATGGGGGCAAGGAAGATTATGTCTGGAAGGCAGGAGATGCTGTAGGGCGCCTTCTGGTGCTACCATGTCCTATGATTAAGGTCAATGGGAAACTCCAACAACCCAAACCAGACAGGACAATAAATGGCCCAGACCCTTCAGGGATGAAGGTATGGGTCACTCCTCCAGGGAAAGAGCCAAGACCTGCAGAGGTGCTTGCTGATGGCGGAGGAAATACAGAATGGGTAGTAGAAGAAGGTAGTCATAAATATCAGCTGAAGCCACGGGACCAGTTGCAGAAACGTGGATTATAATAGATATTAACCTTCGTCCTATTTGGTTAAGAATGTGCTTGTTTATATATGTATATATATATATGTATATATGTATGTATATTAAGTGGATACTTGTGTTCCCCTTTGAATGTGCAACTGAGATATGTGTTAAGTGTTGTCATATTTAGGTTATTAGATACTGAAGGACTAAGTTCTTCTCAAGGACATTACCACCTACTCTAAGATATAATGCTTTGCTATTGCACATGAGATACTTATAACATGTTAGGTGGAATTATGACCCTGCCATCGTTTGCAATTGACATTTAAGCAGAGGCTATTTATTGGGTGTCAAGTTGACAAGGGGTGGACTTGTCATGGTTAATCCTGGGTGTCAACTTGACTGGACTAAGGAACAAATAAGAGAAAAGGGTCTTCTGATTGGACCACCTCAACCCGGATGGCCCACCCCAAATGTGGGTGTTACCTTCTGCCGGCAGGCAGTATTTAAGGCCACGGCAGCGGGAGCTGGTCCCTTTTCCTTCTTCCTGCGGCTTGCCTCTCTCTCATCTGGTGAGTTTGCCTTGCTGCTGTGATCAACCTTTCGGATCCCAGCGTGTACCGAGACTGGCAGATCTCCTGGAATCCATTCGAGCCTTCAGCACTAGACTGGGACTCCTGAGACATCCAGCCTTGCGGACTGAGCAGTTCCCTGGATTCCCGGCCTCTCCAGTTCGGCGCTACTGTTGAGCTCCGTCACGTGAGCAAATCAATAAATTGTATATAGTTATATATATATTCATCCTGTTGCTTCTGTTTCTTTAGAGAACCCTGACTAATACAAATATGTAAACTACTCAAAAAACAAAGAAGAAAGGAAACAAATGACTCATTCAATAGTTGGAGCAAAGAGCTGAACAGAGACTTCATAAGTGAGGAATTAGAGATGGCTGAGAAACATCTTAAGAAGTGTTCAACATCATTAATAATAAAGGAAATGCAAGTCAAATCCACTTTAAGATATCATCTTACTCCAGTGACTGGCTAGGATCAAGAAAACAAATGATACCTAGTGCAGGAGAGGTTGTGGGGAAAGGGGAACACTCATCCACTGCTGGTGGGAATGCAAAATTGTACAGCCACTATGGAAAGCAGGGTGGAAAACAGTTGGAAGACTTGGAATGAACTTGCCACCTGACCCAGCCATACCACTCCTGGGTTTGTACCCACAAGACTCATCTTACCACAGAGATACATGAACAGCCATGTTTATTGCAGCTCTCTTCACAATAGCAAGGAGCTGGAACCAACCCACATGCCCCTAAATTGAGGAATGTATAGAGTTAATGTGTACATCTACACAATAGAATTATATGCAACATTAAAGAAAGATGACATTATGAGCTTTGCAGGAAAATGGCTGGAGCCAGAAGATGTCATGCCGAGTGAAGTAACACAGTCCCAGAAAAACAAATGATGAATGGTATCACTCATCTGTGGATGCTAGCACCAATTACTTGATTGTATGTCAAACTGAGCAAGTCAATGTGATCTGAAAACAACTGTGTTTTTATATTGTGAATCCCTTAAAATATAATAAATAATTTTAAAAAATAGAGAAATAATTTGACATTCTCTAAAATAATCTTCCACAATTCTTTTACACCAAATAGTGAAAAATTATTAAGGAAAGGATGAAGAAAAAGAGAAAGTGAAAGAGAGATGCACAGAGAGAGAGAGAGAGATTGTACAATATGAGTGCATTTACATACATGCAATCAATACACTAATACACATAAAAATAATAAATATAATATTAAAAAAATAAAATAAAATTGGAGATTTAATTTACATATTTAGATGTCATACCCAAATTTCCAATATTATATACATAGATATAGAGAGAGAGTGTGAGAGAGACAGAGAGACAGAAAGAGACAGAAAGAGAGAGACAGTAGGCAGTATGTCCATGTGGGCATGTCTGTATGCATTTATTCAAACACATAGCAATATACTGTTAAATAATATAACTTTATACATATTGCATCATATTTATAAGCATGAAAGCATTCTTAATAATATGTGTAGAGCTCATGATGGGCAGATGATTTTCATATTTGTTTTTACATGCATTTTAATAAATGAAAAAGGATTATGTAATTAGAAGTTTTTAAAACAGTATGAATGTATTAATGTTTGTTCATATGGTGATGATTTCTTGTGCAGTGATTTCTGGCATACATATTTACTAGTTTAAGAGGATAAAATATATGGATAATGGATTCTATAAAAAGAATCAATCTGCCGGCCATGGTGGCACATGCATTTAATCTCAGCACTCTGTAGGCAGAGGCATACAAATCACTGTGAGTTAAAGGCCAGTCTGGTCTATATACTGAGTTGCAGGACAGCTGGGGCTAGAGGGAAACCTTGTCTCAGAAAGACAAAAAAAATCTGGAATCTCTCTCTCTCTCTCTCTCTCTCTCTCTCTCTCTCTCTCTCTCTCTTTCACTTTCTCTTTTTCTTCATCCTTTCATCTTTCCTGATAATACATCTAATCTCTTCCCAAATTGTCCTTCATTCTTGGCAATTAAAATTGTTGCATTTCATAGAATTTTTGTGATGGTTAAATACTACATATGAGTGGTGTACTATAGCTTCTGGTACTTTAATTTTTAAGTGTTTTTCCTTGCAATTAGAGTATATTCAAACCTTTTTGCTATTTCTGAAGAAATGCAGCAATACATAAGCGTGCTAGCTACTCAATCATGAGGACCACAGTTCAAACATGTAACTCATATAATCCTGAAAACGTGTCATTATGTGGGTATGGTGGGGTAGAAGGAGATTCTCTGAGACTTACTGCCATCAGCATAGTGCCAGGTAAAATGAGAACCTGTTTCCAAAATGGTGGCAGGAAGAAACAGAACAGGACATCTAACATCCTTCTTTTGCTTCCCCTAGTTTGCACAAGGCTACAAGACTGTCTTCCACAACACAATAATGAAAATAAAACTCTTGTTAGTGTGTTCAACATCCATTATCAGGAGGATTCCTATAATAAAACTAAAATCAACTCCCAAATATTACCAGACAAAACAAGCTTACTCAGGATTCAGGGCCTGGGAATAAGCTGGGTAATTACTGCTCTGTTTTCTAGCCTAGTGACTCTGCACCCATAATGATTTGTTTTTCACAGAGAAAGACTGGGTTGTGTCTCTCTATATTTATTTTATCAGCCATTTTCTTGCCTGAGGAGTTCTGAAAGTTCTCCAGCTTTCTGTAGTTTTTAATCTTTTCTATTCTTTTCAGTGTAAGCTGGTGGGTATGATGGCATAAAGATCTTGAAAAATCTGAGGGTTTCTTATCTATGGAATAGAGCTTAATAAACTAGAGTTTGCTTAAATGTCTTTTTAGACATACAAGGTTCAATTCTTAGCATGACCAAGAATTCTAGGAGAGCTACTATGTCATATACCTTAAGTTTTAAAATTTGTATTTAATTTCTGCCTATAGCAAAATATATTAAAAGTAAAACTTATCATTTGATTTTCATTTATGTTGAAATATTTAATTTCTCCAAAATTTACCAAAATGTAATTTTCTATTTTCTTTTGATCTATATTTCTTTATTTATTTACAGTTTTCATTTTGAAGGAACCTGTATAAAAAGAAAAAGAAAAAAAAAAAAACGGACCCTTCACTTTCTTTCATTTTTTTTATATTTTTATTTTCCTGAACTCTTATACATTTAATATAACACATGTTAATAATAATCAGATCTCCATGACCTATCTGCAAATCCCAATAGCCTCCATGCCGGATTTCATAAAATCTGTCATATATGTTAAGGACTATCAAGTATTGTTTGTATTCCCAGATGTCCCTTGTGATTTCATCTGTTTCAAGTTGGACAACATATCTAGAATTGCTCCCTTAAATAAAACCAACTCTTCCTCATGTACTTGTAAACAGCTCTGGTTGGAGTTTCTTACCCATTTCCCAGTTCTATTTCCCAGTTCCAGTTTACTTTCTTATTTTTTTTAATAGGACAGTACTACTTTTTTTTTAATGTGTATGAGTGTACTGTCTGCATGTAGGTCGGTGTACCCGTGTCATGAAATGCCACAGAGGTCAGAAGAGGGTGTCAGATTTCCCTGGAACTGGAGTTAAAGACGGTTCTTTGCAGCCATGTGGGTGCTGGGAATCAAACCTAGGTCCTTTGCAAGAGCAGTCAGCGCTCTTAACTGCTGAGCCATCTCTCCAGCCCCAGGACAATACTACCTTAAAAGCCCCACAGTCCTTATAAAGTCCAAGTATGGCTTCTCTTCCTCTAATTGAACTGAAAATGATGTCTGAAACACACAAAACATCAATAAAAGTATTATAAAAGCTTGTGGCATCAGCCATGGGTTTTTCCTCCAAGGAGAGAGTCAATAGCCAATTAGGTTTGGGATATACAGGCATATGGCTGCCTCTGCTGCATAGTATTTCCAGGCAGGTGAGGTGTAGCTGGTGCTGACGGTGGAGTCTTGCTTGACTCAGGGTGACCTGTATTTGCTTTATTGGTTGAGTGGCCTTTGGTAACACTCTCTGGTAATCCAGAGGCCATCTGCACACTTGCATGTGTGGTCTCAATACATATTTCCCATGTTAACATCAGGTCTTTGGCAGCAGGGCCTTATCACCTCTCTTCTTGCAGGTATCCCAGTTTAGAGGTAAGGAGCCTTTACCTTTTGTGGGGCCTTGGATCCCCTGGCCAACATCTCCCTGGTAGAATAATCCATTGTTAATGTCAGAGCTCCTGTATTAATATATTTTGCTTAAGTGCATAGCTTAAGGACTTTAGTATTATATTTGGTTCTGAACAGAGAATAATCCTTTTCACAGTTCTTATGTCTATTAGTCAATTAAAGAAGGCAGTTTTACCGGTTTTATGAGATTACCTCTATAATAGTTGTCTCCAAATTTCCCAGTTGGAAAGCGACTCCTCATCATCGTCTTATTTCTCCTTTATCTATGGTGGGGAGGCAAGAAAATCTCTCATATCAAAACCATTGTGGCACTAGAAGCTAATTTTCCTTAGGACTCATTATAAATATTTTTTACAAGTCGTATCCACAGAGGGGTTTGCTGTTTATAGCAATTTCTGAGGCTTTTTTTTTCCTTTCGATGTACATCCTACTCAATGCAAAGGCTTGTATCTTTTCTTTCTCAGCCCTTAAATTGGTGAACCCATTGTCTTGTTGGGGACCACCAAAATTTTTCCCGTAGTTAGTTTTTAGGATTTGAATTGCAAGGTTTTTGACAAAAAGGTTTCATGTCAATCTGTATCCACCCCCCTTTTTTTTTTTTAACCCACTGAATCTCCAGAAAAAAAAGGGTGGACAGTTGTTTTATACACACATATAGGGTGGAATCAGGGCACAGATTTCATCAAATCACCCATTTTTTTTTGGGTGACTATATATGATTTAACTTGGGAAGCAAGCTTAAATTTTTACATTAAATCATCTTAAAAGAGAATGCTACAGGTGATACCGTACAACAGAGACTTATAGAAAAAACATTTGTGTGTGCCATCCCAAAGTTATTGCTCTACACCTTTTATGTAAAACAAATGTGTACAACGCAAATATATCTCCATTTAACTCAGGATTGCATTTACCATTTTTATCAGAGTCTGTAAATCAATGTTGTTTAATATACAATATTTATTTTACTAAGTCCTAAGACACCATGTTTCCTGTAGACCGTGTCTAGGCAAAACTGGGTCGGTACTTGTTGAAGCACATCAATTATATATGATTATCGAATAAATATTGCCACCCGTGTCCCTTCTCCCACCCTTCCCCCTTCCCAATTCACCATTTCATCTGTTGTTGTTCTTTACATGGATCCCTCTCCATGAGAAATATTATATCTGGGTTATTGGTACTAGCATCCACATATGAGGGACCACCATTTTCGTTGTTTTTCTGGGACTGTGTTACATTCACTTAACATAATGTCTTCTTGCTCCATCCAATTACCTGCAAAATTCATGGATGTTGTTCCTCTTTAGTGCCCCTACATAGAACTACATTGTATTACATGTAACACATTTTCTCTATTCCACTCGTCGTTGAGGGGCACGGGCTGGTTCAGCTTTTTGCTATTGTGAACAGAGTGCAATAAACATAGCTCTGCTTGTATCTCTGCGTTAAGATGTGTCTTGTGGGTATATACCCAGGCGTGGAATGACTGGGTCAAAATGGCAGCTCATTTATGGTTTCTAAAAGTTCTCCACACTGATGTCCATAGTGGCTATACCAGTTTACAATTTCCCACCAGCAGTGGTTGAGGGTTCCCCTTTCCCCATAACCTCTCCAGAACTGGTATCATTGTGTTCTGATCCTAGCACCAGTCTTATTGCGGTAAGGTGATATCTCAAAGTGGTTTTAATTTGCATTCCTTAATTATCAGCGATGTTGAAAACACTTCTTAAGATGTTTCTCGGCCATCCTAATTCCTCTCTGTGAAGTCTCTATTCCGATCTTTGCACAAGCTTTCATCTTCTACAGGTTAGGAGATGTTATAAGCCACAGTATGTACTCTGTCATATTTTACAGGAAAAATGTAATTCATGGATTAACATATATCCAAACATATGTGTCTATAAAAAAGCAACCTACCATAACTACTAATTCTGTTTAAATAACTATGTATCTAATTACATGTACTTCATCAGTAAGATCGAAAGGCTATATAATATACTGTTTAAATACCTAAATATCTGTCAGCCCATGAAAGGAACAGCCAGAATTCACCAGAGCGTCCAATACAACAGCTCCAGAGAGAGTGGGACTGTTTTGCTTCTCATCAAACTGTGCCTCTTTTCTAAGCCTAGGGGAAAATCTGCAGAAGAGGGGGATGGTAGAATGTAGGGCTTTGCGATTGGGTGTGAATGGTGAAACTACAGCAATGTAGTTGGACACTCATTTGATCAACCTTGATTGAAACATACAACCCCTCACACCCTGCTGGATGGTGGGAACAACGGGCGGTGTGAGTTTGGGCACAACTACTCGCAAATTGGTTTTACATGAAGGATGCTTGGACTCATGGTTTATCACTTTCTAGTTTAAAAAATGAAAAAAAAAAAACTGAAAAGCTGCATGACCAAGTTATGGCAAAATGAATGATCTGGGGATGGGGTGGGGGTAGGGGGAATGGGAAAGGGAAATATGCTGATCTGAATTGGCAAATGATGTATGAAATGCACAAAGCATCAATAAAAAAAAGTTGAAAAAATATTATAAAAAAGAATTAATAATGATATTGCATTGCAAAAATAAGTCCAAGCACTTAAAATTTCAGTTTGCTACCCAGGCTCTATCATAGAGGCCCGCAGAGGAAGATCAAGACAGGACACGGTGCCTACTGGACCACAGTTCCTGATGACAGGAAGGGAAGAACCTAGTGTGGAGTGCAAGGACCAATGGTGTATTAGTTACGTTTCCATTGCTGTGATAAACCACCATGGTTAATCCTGGGTTTGGGTCAACTTGGGACTGGACTAAGGAACAAAAAAGAAAAAAAAAGGATCTTGGATTGGATACCTCAACACTGATGGCCCACCCAAATGGGGGTTTTTCCCCCCCCTCTCCCTTTCTTCCCCCCTTCTTTCTTTTTCTTTTTTCTCCTTTTTTGCCTTGTTTTTTTTTTTTTTTCTTTTTTTGTTTTTTGATTTTTTTTGTTTGTTTTTTCTTTTTGCTCTATTTTTTGTTTTTGTTTCTTCCTATTTTTTTCTGCCCTTCCTCTTTTCAGCCAGTATAAAAGGCTGTGGCTGAGGGAGCTGGTCCTTTTTTCCTGTGGCTTTGGCCTCTCTCTCACTGGTGGTTTTGTCTTGCTGCTGTGATCAAACCTTCGGATCCCAACATCTACTGAGACCAGCAGATTTTCTGGATTCCATCGGGTCTTCAGCACCAGACTGGGACCTACTGAGACATCCAGCCTTGGGGACTGAGCAGTTCCTTGGATTCTCAGCCTCCAGTTGGTGCCGCTACTGTTGAACTACTTGAGCTCGTCATGTGAGCAAATCAGTAATTTTGTATATAGCTATATATTGTCCTGTTGCTTCTGTTTCTTTCGCGAACCCTGACTAATACCGGATTTTGGTTACCAGAAAGTGGGGTTGGGTCTGTGTTGTAAAGAACCCGTCATGTGGGTGTTTGGAGAAATGGGAAGACTTTGGAACTTTGGCTAGAACAGCTGTTGACTACTGTCAGCAGAGCTTAAGGGGCAGTTCTAGTAGAAGAATGGAAGAAAGCATTTCTGCCGAAAAAAAAAAAAAAAAAAAAAAATGTAGTTCCCGAGGAAAATAACGCAGCAAGTGGGATATTTTGATCAAGAGTCTGGCAGCAGTTGTCCCACGGCCCAAATGCTTGCCTGATGTAAGTTGAAAAGCAATGCATTAATGTGTTTGGCAGAAGATATATCAAGACAGCCTAATGTAGAAATGGTGTTGTGGCTATTAATGGTGACTATTGTACAAATCTACAGTGAAAAACAGATGGGGCCGAAAAGAAAATGCAGAAAGAAAGTACAGTTTGGATCTGACAACTGCACTAAGAAGATTAAAGTCGTGCCAAAGTCATATGAGGGCGTTTCCTTTTGGATACGGAGATTAAGTGTGATTAAGGAGAGGCCTCGCTATTTACAAGTAAACATGGAAAAAGTGAGATTAAAGTGATTAAAGGAGAGGCCTAGAGATTTACAAGTAAACAATGGGAAGACTACCTTCAGGGTAAGACCACATCCAGCTAAGCTCCAATTTTTGAAAGGAAAATTCTGAAAGTGTTTTTTACTCCAACAAGTCCAGGGCAGAGAATATTTGCAAATGTAGTTAAAGAAGGCGCGAGTCCATCCCGAACTTGCAGCAAACTCAGCACTTTCATTCACATGGTGTTGGATTCGCGCCACGAAGGCTGCAAGAGAGTGAAGGGGTTATCAGTTTTTCTTCCACGGTTTCAGAGAGCTAACAAGGCCCCTGCAGCGTGCAGCAGGGGCGTCCCTGAATAAAGAAGGCCCTGGTAGGCCATTGCGCGAAGCTCTGAATGTGAAGCCTGTAGGCAGCTGAGCCCCAAGAAGACATTCAGATGCCAGAGCTGTGAGATATTTTGCCAAGGAGAGCTGCATGAGGAAGTGGTACCAGCCTAATGAAGGATCCATGTTGCATGCATCCTGGAAGAGCATGAGCCATCTAAGCCCCTAGGAATAAATTCCCAGAAGTCCACACCTGGGACTGGTAGGACTTGGTGTTTGTCCCTGCTGGTTTTCGGTCTTGTTTTGTCCAGTATTTCCTCCCTATGCCTCTATTCCTCCCTTTTGGGAATGGGAATGTGATTAATTCACGTCCACTGTTACATTGGGAGTATTGTAATTTGCTCTTTTGAAGTTTACAGGAGCTTACAGTTAGAGAGATTGGCCTGTTTCTCAGAAGAGATTTTGGAGATATAGACTTTTAAATAGAATGAGACTGTACTGTAAAACTATGGGAGAGATACTCTCTTTCAAACCCACCAAGATCATTGCCTGGTGCTTGCAAAGGAGGAAGCCGCCAAATGATTCCTTAAGGAAACATGAATCTTCAGCCCAACCCACAAAGGAAAAATAATTTAATTCAAAAAAAGCAATCATAATAAAAAACAGAAATCAACGCCAGGCATGGTGGTTGCACGCCTTTAATCCTAGCACTCGGGAGGAAAGGCAGGGGACTTTGTGAGTTAAGGCCAGCCTGGTTACAGAGTGAGTTCCCAGGACAGTGGGGCTACAGGAGACCCTGTCTCAAAAAGACCAAAACAAACAAACAAACAAAAAAAAACAGATAATCAACAGTCTTCCTATACAGAGAGGTCTTGAAGATCCACTAATGGTACTTCAGCCAGTGTCCAGTCGATAAAGAGGAAATTCTGTTTATGCTTCAAAAAGAGAAATCTGGTCTAAGAAGACATGACTTTGTCCTCAATTGGATGGAACTGGTAAATGAAAAACCAAAAGGAGCCAGGGGTTCCCCCACCCCAAAAAAGAAAACAAAACAACAACAACAACCAAAAAAAACAGTGACCCTTGAAGACCGGATCCTCAACTGACTTTGAGAAAATGAAAAATAAAAACAAACAAACAAATAAACAAACAAATAAACAAACAAAGAAACCTTGGTCAATCTGGGCTAACTGTGTGGCCTTAAGCATCCAAAAGGAAAGTACAACCAGAAATAAAATATCAATAAGTCCTAAGAAATTGTACTAAAGGTATGAAACTTGAGATATTAGTAGAAAGACATAAAGAAAAAAAAGCACTATTGTTTTATCTGTCTTCAATTCTTACTGGCAAGTGCATCTACTCTGTGGCTGCTACTGCTTTTGCCATCCTTCAAAGACATGAGACACAGCTTTTTAACCTTTTTCCAATATGGACTGAAGACTCATGTCTCTCCAAGAATCCTCCAAACCTTCAGTGCCAGATGGGGACTGCTGAGACATCCAGCTTGTGGACTGAGCACCTACTGGTGTTTCAGCCTATTCAGAGTATAGACTGCCATTGTTGGAATACCCAGGCTGTGTCATGGAGGCCAGTATAGGAAGATCAAGACAGGACCAAGTGCTTACTGGACCTCATTTTGTGACCATGAGAAGAGAAAACCCCAGTGTGGAAGACAAAGGCAGAACTTATGGTAGTTTGGCCTTGCCAAGG
Source organism: Rhizomys pruinosus (assembly GCA_009823505.1). Taxonomy (NCBI): domain Eukaryota; kingdom Metazoa; phylum Chordata; class Mammalia; order Rodentia; family Spalacidae; genus Rhizomys; species Rhizomys pruinosus. The sequence goes on from VZQC01010904.1 coordinate 555,376, forward strand.
AGGAGCCTTCAAACATTTCCTTAAGGAAAACATGACATCTTTCAGCCTAATTAAAAAAAAAAAAGAAATTATAAGCTGAGGTTCCTAAAACCTAAGAAGTCATAATACTGAGGTATGTGTGGCATGCATATATGCATATTTTGAAGTGATACAAACTGGAAGGAAAAACAACAACAACAAAAGACTTGGTCAAAAACTGACTGAAACAATAAACTTCTGCCTCAAACAGTAAACTTCTTCATTGGAAAAAAAGAAAAAGACATGTATGGCAGAATGCATGATACATGCACTCTGGTGCAGTCGGGGGCAAGGAAAGGGGAGTGGGTCTAAATTTGATTGAGAAATGTATGAAATGCACAAAACTTCAATAAAAATATTGGCTTAAAAATAAAAATAAATAAATATTTACAAAAAGATAATACTTTGGGCCTGGAGAGATAGCATAATGGTTAAGAGCACTGACTGCTCTTGCAGAGGACCCAGGTTCGATTCCCCAGCACCCACATGGCAGCTAAGAACTGTCTTTAACTCCAGTTCCAGGGGAATCTGGTGCCCTCTTCTGACCTCTATGGCATTGCACTACATGGATGCATCAACCTGCATGCAGACAGTGCACTCATACACATAAAAAAATACTAAAAAAAGATATTTCACAAACTCAATCAAATAGATCTGAAAATCTAGAAAAAAAAGTTCTCAGCATGTTAAAAGTCTCTTGGGACTGGAGAGATGGCCTAGCAGTTAAGAGTACCAACTGCTCTTGCAGAAGACCCGGGTTCGATCCCAGCAACCACACGGTGGCTAAGAACCGTCTTTAACTCCAGTTTCAGGGGAATCCAATGGCCTCTTCTGACCTCCATGGCATTGCATGATACAGGTACACTGACCTATATGCAGACAGTACACTCATACACATAAAAAAAAATAAAATTAAAAATAAATTCTCTTAACTGTGGGCTCCTGTAAAATCCCAAACAAGTACTGGTGTATTTCAAAGGGAAGAATTGGGCAAACCTAAGCAAAACCTAAGTCCGGCAAACTACCTCAAAGCTGAACATCTGGGATTTACTCATGATCTTCTGGGTCCAAATGGTTTCAGTAACTCCATTTCTCTGTCTCTGCCATGAACAGCACACACAGCTCATCTTGCAGACCGAAGCCAGCTCCATTCCACACCTGCTGCTACTCTTGGTGGTCATCCCATGATCCTGGCATCTCCAAAAAGCTGGAGTCTTCACTGAAACTGAGGCTGTACCTTCACCAATGTTTTTTGTGACTTCTCTTGCTGCCACACCTCAGTTTCTCTCCAGGACCCATGCAATCCTGTGTTCTACACTGCAACCGATGTGCACTTTCACCAGTGGTCTTTCCTGACCTCTCACAATGCCCAGCCTTGGCTGCTCTGTGACCCCTTCACATTTCAACAACAGAACCGTATAGGAAACTCTTACACATTACCAAGTCCTGATTCTGGCTTGACATGGAGGCTTAGGTCTCATCTAGAACATTGCTTCTATGTGCTGACCCTGAAGAAATTCTCAGAGGATTTCATCACAATTATGCTGGTCTCTTGTTACTTATAAATGATTTTTTTCAGCCCCAGCTAACCAGTATCAGTTGTCCCATTTAAACAAAGATTTCACTTCAGGTTCTGGTCACTTGTTACTTACAGCTGCTTCTTCAGCCTTAGCTGACCAGAAACCTACAGATTCTCAGTTCAAAATATAAAGCAAATAGCCCTCATGATTTCTACTTCCACTTGAAGTTTCACAAGCCAGGCCTCCATCCTCTACATCTCTTTCAGCATAACTTCTAAGCTCCACAGCAACAAACTTTAGGCACTCAATGATTTTTCTAGCCAGAAGTTCCAAACACTTCCACAATCCTCCTCCAAAACATCAACATCAGGGCTGTCACAGCAATACCCCACTCTTGGTACCAATTTCTGTTCTAGTTTGCTTTTCCATTGCTGTGACAAAATACTCTGACCAAAATTAACCTGGGGAGGAAAGGGTTTACTTGGCTTACATAACCTGGGGCACAGTTCATCACTGAGGGAGCCCAGCATAGGAAATCAGGGTAATAACCTGGAAGCAGAAGCTGAAGCACAGGGCATGGAGAAAAGCTGCTTACTGGCCTACTCCTCCTGGATTTCATTTTCATGGGTCTTGTGCATGTTGCTATTCCTTCTTCATATGAGCACTTTCCAGCAGCCTGGGAAGCACTGTTTCCTTGTGGTCATCAACAAACCCTCACTATTGCACTTTTTTTCCTCCTGTTCACTCCCTGTTCCCTGGGTAGGTGAGATTCAATACAGGGATCCTACCCAGAGACAAGCATTCTGCAGTCTTTTTCTCCATATTTTGGCCAAAGGTGATTTTTTGTGTGTGTGTTAATCAGGATATCTCATATGAGGAAGCTTTATGGTTGAGGTTTGAGAGATGTATTAATATTTTCTGTGTCGCTATTCTGTTAAGTTTGATAAGCCTTGGGTATAGTGGTTACACTGTAGATGTGTTGCTTAGGGCTGTGAATCTCACAGATACTTATTCTCTGTGTATGACCAGTCACAAAATTCTGTAGTAGTCTATGTAGCATAAAGAAACTTGTTTGATGAGTGATGAATGGTACACCTGCCTATAAATATGAGGATATATTTTAGCATATAGCAAAAAATTACTTTGTCTAGGGATATGCCATATCTAGATTTTACTATGGATTATTTGACCTCTCCATCCGTGTTTAATCTAATATGTGTTCTTGAAGAAGCTACTTAATTCTCTGAAGGCATCTTATAATTATCAGATACACCACTTTCCCTACAAAGGAAAGGTAGTGGGCCAAATTATTTGGGGGATTAATATGAAATATCACAGCTCCTTGAAATGAAGACAGTAATGTTCATGTCCAACATGAAAGAAGCAACAACATGACAAGGGTCTTTAGTAAAAAGCCAGCCTAAGTCACACACGGAAACATTGTTTTTTCTTTTTTTTCTTTTTTTTTTTTTAATTAATTTTTATTGATGCTTTGTGCATTTCATACATTTTTTCCAATTCAGTTCAGGCTTATTTCCCTTTCCCCAACAATAAAATACCTAGGAACAAACCTAACCAAAGACACCAAGGATCTTTACAACAAAAATTTTAAACCCCTGAAAAAGGAAATTGAGGAAGACATCAGAAGATGGACAAACCTCCCATGCTCATGGATTGGGAAAATAAATATAGTAAAAATGTCCATCCTACCCAAACTAGTGTACAGATTTAATGCGATCCCAATCAGAATCCCCAAGAGTTTCTTCACAGGCCTGGAAAAAAAAATCCTCAATTTCATTTGGAAAAACAAAAGACCCCGAATAGCCAAAGCAACCCTGAGTGAAAAGAGCAATACAGGGGGGATCGCTATACCAGACATCAAACTATACTATAGGGCTATAGTCATAAAAACAGCCTGGTACTGGCACAAAAACAGACCAGTTGACCAATGGAATAAAACTGAAGATCCAAACCTGAGCTCATACAATTTCAGCCACCTCATATTTGACAAGGGGGCCAAGAAGACACAATGGAAGAAAGACAGCATCTTCAGCAAGTGGTGCTGGCAAAACTGGATCACCACTTGTAGAAGAATGAAATTAAACCCCTACCTCTCACCTTGTACAAAGGTCAACTCCAGATGGACCAAAGACCTCAACGTGAAACCCCAAACTCTGGAGGTGATAGAAGAGAAGCTTGGCAGCAGACTACAAGACATAGGTGTAGGAAAAGACTTCCTAAATCAGACAGCAGCTGCACAAGAAATAAGATCGACAATTGACAAATGGGACCTCATTAAACTCAAAAGCTTCTGTACATCAAAGGAAGCAATAAAGGAAGTGAGGAGAAGACCCACAGAGTGGGAGGAAACCTTCACAGCAGATACATCTGACAAAGCATTAATTTCCAGAGTATACAAGCTACTCAAAAAACAAAGAAGAAAGAAAACAAATGAATCATTCAAAAGATGGAGCAAAGATCTGAATAGAGACTTCACAGAGGAGGAGTTAGAGATGGCCGAGAAACATCTTAAGAAGTGTTCAACATCTCTGATAATTAAGGAAATGCAAATTAAAACCACTCTGAGATACCACCTTACTCCAATAAGACTGGCTAGGATCAGGAACATGAATGATACCAAGTGCTGGAGAGGTTGTGGGGAAAGGGGAACACTCATCCATTGCTGGTGGGAATGTAAACTTGTACAGCCACTATGGAAAGCAGTGTGGAGAACCCTTAGAAGACTCAAAATGAGCCTTCCATTTGACCCAGTCATACCACTCCTGGGTATATACCCACAAGACACAACTTACTGCAAAGATACATGCACAGCTATGTTTATTGCAGCTCTGTTCACAATAGCAAAAAGCTGGAACCAGCCCAGGTGCCCTTCAACTGACGAGTGGATAGAGAAAATGTGGTACATGTATACAATGGAATACTATGCAGCAGTAAAGAGGGACAACATCATGAAACATTGTTTTTTCAACAGACTAGCTGATATTTCCACTGAAATATCTTTGTTAAAGCCATCCCAGATAAGCTTAAATTTAACCAAAACACAGAGGATAACAAATCCTAACTAATCAGGCATATGTAATCTGAACTGAATCAATTAATGAATGAATCTTATCTTTTATGCCTGAACTTTGAGTCATTGTTTTGCAACATAATTGTTGCAGTATATAATTACATAAATAAGTGTAGGCAAATATGTCAAGTAATTTTATGTAGACAGCTTTCCTTAAAAGATTCTAATCCATTTTAAGTGATGAATTCTTGGTATTTTGAAAGTTTAAATGTCTTAACCCCTGTAGACCTATTTGACCTATATTAAAATAGCAAAGAGGATTACTTTTCTATTTCTCCTTTAAAACCTGGTATGGTATCAGTTTAACCAGGAAAGCACTCTAAAAATTACAAGCAGCCATGAGATAACAGAATGGAAACCTCTGAGCTTCAAAAATGTTAACCATACACTAATGATATCCCTTTCCTATCACCACTATTCAGTTTTGCTCTTACAATGTCTGGAGGATATTTTAAAATTGTTGTGAGACCTAAAGAAGACCATGAGAATGAGCATGGAGAGTAGTCTTATATACCTGATGGTCTGATGTCCAAGTTGTGACTGGATGTGAGAGGAGTAACCCTTGATATATATATGACATAATCTATACATATTGTATAATATATATATATATATATATATATATGAATTTGAGTTTTTGAAAATAGTAATGATCTGAAAATGAATATAACTGTCAAAAAATTTAGAATTCACAAATATTCTGGAAAATGAGCTTTCTTTATCAAAGTAAAGTAAATTCTTCATTGATAATCATATTTTCACCTTAGCAGAATAACTCTTCTCTTACATTTTAAATGAGAATGATCTAAGGTATCTGCAATTTTCCCAGGGGAGTCCACAATCAATTACTTGTTTTCTCTTCCAGATTCTCACTTATGTAACAGATATTGCCAGAGGAGCAACTCCAACAAATCATTACAGACCATTAAGCAATCAAGCTCCTGACCTTTTGCTTTTTGAGCTAAAGGAAATACGAACATTTAGTCAATCACGTAGCCAGATCTATTACAAAGAGAGCATAAAATGGATTAATAGAAATGTACAAAGAATATATATCAGAATTCATTTATATACTAAATATTCAGTTCAACACATAAATGAACTTTTTGTACAATCACCTGGGAAGTGCACTATGTCAGGCATGAGCAGACGTATTTCCAGATTTATGCAATTTACATGTCTTAATTGACCATCTACTAAGTGGAATGTATGAGTGTAGACTCTAGAAATAGCCTGGTGGATAAAAATTATTTAAAAATACAAATTTCTATGAAATGAACAAAAGCTCAATAAAAAAATTAAGGAAAAATATAAAATAGTCTCATTTTAGCTTCTACACTACTTTTGTTCCCCAATTTCCATATTTTATTTACTTTTTATGTACATTAATTCCAAGCCCATTGATGAAACAATGTTGTGCTCTATATGATACTGGCTTAAAAAGTAGCATAGATTTATTCCATCATAACATTGAATGTGTGGCATGCTGAGTAATTTCTTTTTTTTTTTTTTTTTTTTTTTTTTT
>VZQC01010904.1:563817-585626 GCA_009823505.1 Rhizomys pruinosus
AAAAAAAAAAAAAAAAAAAAGAAATTACTCAGCTTTTTTTGTCTTTTTGAGACAGGATCTCTCTGGAGCCCCGGCTGTCCAGGAACTCACTCTGTAGACCAAGCTGGCCTTGAACTCACAAAGATCCGCCTGCCTCTGCCTCCCAAGTGCTAGGATTAAAGGTGTGCACCACCACGCCTGGCATAATTTCTAGAGATGTAAACAGATGTATTGACTGTGCTGGACAACTTAAGTGTCAACCTGACACACCTGGGTTGAGGAGCATCAGTTGGGGAAACTGTCTCCATTGGACTGGCATGGGGCCTCTCTGTGGGGTATTTTCTTGATTGTTGAGTGGTGTGGGAGGGCACAGCCCACTGTAGGTGGTTCCACCTCTGGGTAAGTGGTCTTGTATGGAAGAAAGCAGTTGGAACATGGGCCAGGAGAGCAAACCAGTAAGAATCATTTGTCCATGGATTGTACTTCAACTCCTGCCTCTCTGTCCATTCCCTACCTTGGGCCCCTCAGTGATGAACTCTGTCAAGTGTGTTGTAAACCAAATTCACCACAATGGAGGAGCAAAGTAGGATATTGACATTTTTTTCTTTCCAAAATATTGCTATGTATAGATAGAATTCAGACTTTTTTACATACAGCTAAATGGATCTAAAGTTATTCCTTTTGAAGGTAACAATAATAGTGCTAATTTCAAAGGTCTCTGATCTATTGAAAAGAATTGATATGTCCATCACTTTCCCATCCATTTAAATTTCAATTTTTGTTGAATATATCATCTTAGTATTTATCATTTTAAGTGATAGATTAATATAGAAAATAATTCAGCTAGACACTTGATTTAAGAGCAATAAACTTATTGCTGTTTATGAAGTCTCCCTGGCTCAATCATTTACTGCATCTTTTTGAGTGGACACAATTGTTCAGACATAAAAGAAAGCTCAATAAACTCTTGACCTCTATCTAGCCAGTTAGCAAAACACGTGTTGGATCCCCTTCCTGTCACTTCTGAATTGGTATTTGACCTGTTTTTACTTGCAGCCTTCAGAGTTACTACAGTTATCATCACTTCTGTAATTGCTGTTTTACTGACAGCAAAGACTAGCTCAGTTTTCTGCAAATTTTCAGTGACTCTTCACTGGAATATAAAGTGGAGTTGTCAGGGGAAAAAGAAAAAGAAGTCAGGCTTTCCTATCAATCAGATTCAATAGGAAATGAAGTCTACGGTAAAATTATGCTCTTGTCATTCCAGGTTAGGGGATAGTTAAGTAACATCACTCATAGGGTTTGAAGCTACCCTTCTCGCCTATCAGTGTTCAAGAATTTGAGATTATTTTTTCCTTTTACTGCTCTTTACCCAGAAGAAAAAGAATAAAGTAGGTTCAGAAGAGGGAGATTTTATTTGTGATATGAAAGTAAATTTTCCTATCAGAATCCATCTGCTCTGTGTGTGCCTTGAAATTTTGATTCATATTCTGTTGCCTCATCTCCATATCGTTCTACACTCCCTTTCTTTCCTGGGCTATAGAACACTGACTTTTAAATTATCTATAGATTTTTTTATTCTATTGACCTCTATTTTTGGTTTGATACAGCCATGGCAATTAGCATTAGGGATTCTACAGAAGACACAATGGAGTTTGGGTACTTATTGTCAGCTACATTCAGTATAGACCCATTTTAGAGTGTTTGGATGAAAAAATGTCTTGGCATTTGGGGAGAAGATCTTAAAACTACATCTCTACTTCCTCAATCTCACTCTTATAAGATCATCAGAAAGATATTGTGACCATTCTACTTCTAATCATTTGAAAAAAATCTATTTTCCATAGCAACTATACCACTTTATATTTGTCCAAACTCTATGCAAGACTTTTGTTTTTGCCATAGAGGAACCATCATTTGCTATTTGCTTGAGGTATAATCTATTTATTTGCTTGGTAATGGCCATTATAACAGATATGAGTTGAAATCCATTGTTCTACTGACTATGTCTTCAAAATAGTCAACATTGCTGGTAAATACTCATACTGGAATTTTTATTACTAGTTGTATAAGTATTACTAACTTATTGGCTGATTCTTTAATTGGGTTGAATGGTTTAGACTTGGCTGTTCCTATTGCTAAATATTAAGATGTATCAGTTCTTTATATAGACAATAAGATTTTACAAATAAATCATATTAAATACATTCTCATATTTCACTCAGTTGATTAATCCTTTTTATAATATATTCACTATAATATTGCATAATTTGTCTATTACTCCTGTTGCCAAAGTTTTTTTGCCCTAGTCGAGCAAATATTGTCAAGACTAAAGACTAGAAAGCTTCTCTTATATTCAGAGAGTTTTATAGTTCTGAATCTTTAATCCATTGACATTTTTGTGCATTATGTATGATACATTTCAATGTTTAAGCTTTTGTGCATACTATCTAGTTTATCACACATTAATTTTTGAAGATGCACTTCTCTCCATACTATCCATTATTGGCATTCATTACAGAGTTCATCCAGTTGTACATCTATGGGATTCATTTGTGGTTTTCAGTTCTGTTCAACTAATCAACATGTTAGTATTTTCATCAGGGCCACTCTGTTTTTACTTATGACATTGGTAAGATGCTTTAAATTCTAGTAATTAAAATTTCAGCTCTTTAAATAAGTTTTCGTTTACTATTAAAACTCTGTTATTTCATAATTTTCTTCATGAATTGCATTAACTCTGTAGAACACTGGGTAATACTACAGGCATTTTAATTGTAATGTTTCTTTTAATGAGTAAATGCAAGATATATGCCCTTATTTACCTGTTTCTGAGATAAATATGTAACAATATTAAATTAACCTTTCTCTTTCTTGCTAACTATGTTCCCAATTCTTTATTATGCAGTGTTTATTTGTCTTTTTTTTGTCCAAAAATGAGGATCAAGCAGAAGTTCATAAACATTTTAGGAAAGCACTCAGCATATTTTAACTTTTCAATATTATTTTAAATAAATCTCTGAATTTCATTTTAAGTTGATGTGTTGTTATTTTATGTAAAGAACTGAATTTGTACCTACACTTATTACTCTTGAAATCCTCTGAATTTATTATAGTATTTTTGTGTTCATTTCTTACATACATCTGTTCCTCTGTGAACAATAATCAGTATATATCCTGCTTAGTAATTGAGATATATCTTTCTTCTTCATTTTATTTGCATCTTGTCTTTGAAAAAATGATATCATATAATAATGAAAACCTGAATTTTGACAGGAATTTATAATACTCATACATATTCTAATTGTATCATATGATAACTCTTTTCCTACAGCTAAATTGTAAAGGATTTAGTCACTTAGCACTACACTAAACTGTGTGATGGTCTATGGAAAAGTAAAGTGATGACCACCATTTTGTTTCTAGAAGCTCCTGTCCAAGGTTCTCTCTCTGTCAGTGCTAAGCTTCACACAAAAGAGAAATGTGTCACTTGGGCAAGTTGCTGGATTTTTTAAGTGTGCTCTCTTCTTTTCCAAGAGGTGATTACAGTGTGGCATTGATTTGAATTTTTCTACCAGGATCATCTTCCTTAGGTTTCTCGAACACTTGGATCACCTTAAATGATTTTTGGTGTTCTCACAATGGTGACTACTTCACATATTGGTGATCCAGTAGATTTGTTGTGTCTTTCTCAGAAAGAAATTTTTCATATTCTACTTTTGAATTGTTAATAATTTATTGCATTTATTTATTTATTTATTTATTATTGGATATGTGTCACTGTGTGTGTATGTGTGTATGTACGCATTGACATGCACAAGGACATACCATGGCACAGTTGTGGTGTTCAGAGGATAATTTATTAGAATAGGTTCTCTCCTCATTTGTGTGGATTCTGGACTTTGAACTTGGGTTTTCTGACTTGGGAGAAAGCACCTTTATCCTTTGAGGCATTTTGCAAGCCCTGAAAAATTATTTTTAAGGTTTAATTTCCCTATATAAAATTTTTATCATTTTTACATTTTAGTTCATAAATTATAATGTCTATAATTCATATTTACTAAAAAATTTAAAATTAAGTAAGTCAGTGATATTAACAATTATTAGTATATATTTATAGTAACATATCACTATATATATATATATATATATATATATATACATATATATAAAATTGGATCCCCACATGGTAAATATAAGGCCTGAATTCATATTTTAAGGTACATAAGAGATTATATGTAATTTATTCATTTGGAAATGTTCATGATAATAATTTTTAAAAATGTTATTCTTAATTTTCAAATGTTTAAAAGAACAAAATGATCATGTTTTGGAGAACCTATAATTACATACATTTAATTTCTCAGTGTCCAAGTTAATGTACTCTCAAGAGGTTATATAGATGGGGCAGAGTCCCACCAAAAGGCAGTGTAGTGAGCTCCAGCGGGGGCATGTCCCCAGTGCTGTTTCACTTTGCAAACACTGTCATAAACTGATGAGAATTCTGAGCTAATTTTTGTTTTAACAATAAAATATTATATATTTATATATTTATTTATATTTTAATAATAAAAATATTGCCTTGGAATGCAGTTTTTCCAAACAAATGTAAAGATTGATTTTTGGTGTTTATGTAGATTACCAAATGGGTCCATCATTTTTATCTTTAAAACGAGACTATTTCATTTTAAATTTAGAGCACATTTATTGTTTTTGGAAATGAGCAATATTTCTCTTAAAATTTAAAAACTTAAGCAAACTAAATAACTCGTGTTTATTTCTTTTGTTTTTTTTTCAGATGGTTCTCGGCTGCCATGTGGGTGCTGGGGATCGAACTCGGGTCCTCTGCAAGAGCAGTCGGTGCTCTTAACCGCTAGGCTATCTCTCCAGCCCCTAGAGCTCATGCTTTTAATCTTTAATATTTTGTAAATTTTTGCTTGATAATTTAATTTCTTCTTCACAGTTCACTGAGGTTGTAAACCGTAAGTGAAATGGAAGGGCAGGCTGATCAAAATAACAGAATATTGAAAAGGTTGAAGTAGTAAAGTGTCTTTCCAGGGATTCATGAGGCATTAAGATTTTGATATTTTATGTTAGCGCAGAGATTATACTGGACAAGGAAAATGGCACAACAAAATGACATATTTTTCAGAGACTAGTTCTTGAGGATTCTAGAGTACAAACTGAATCTCTCTGTCTTAGCTTTTAATTATAAATAATATTCTTATGCTTGATTAGATGCAATTCATTCACACAAAAATTCATATGTATAAACCTCATATATATAAACCTAAAATTAAAAAAAATATCATAGACACTTGATCTTAGACTTCAAAATGTTCCCTAGTAGTATGCACTCAAAAATGCATGTAATACAAATATTATCCAATGTTTTATTTTTTTAATTTATTTATTTTTATGTATATGAGTGTACTGTCTGCATGCAGGTTTGTGCACCCGTGTCGTGCAATGCCACGGATGTCAGAAGAGGGCATCGAATTCCCCTAGAACTGGAGTCAAGGACGGTTCTCAGCCTCCATGTGGGTGTTGGGGATTGAACCCAGGTCCTCTGAAAGAGCAGTCAGAGCTCTCTTAACCTCTAGGCCATCTCTCCACCCCCCCTCCTCAATGTTTTAAAATGGAGATTGTGTCTTATAATTACACATTACTAAGAGTGCAGAGAGCTTGTTAATTGAATTCACAAGAGATTGTATATAAAAGGAAACAGGAGAGATGCCATCCATTTCTTCTAAGTCAGACTTTTAAAACAATCAAAAATATAATATGAAACTATCTTTCCTCATGAAGTCTTTTTTAAATTTTATTTATTTTTGTATGTGTATGAGTGTACTGTCTGCATGTAGGTTTGTGCACCGTGTCGTGCAATGCCGCGGAGGTCAGAAGAGGGTGTCGGATTCCCTGGAACTGGAGTTCTCCTGGAATTGGAGTTTCAGATGGTTCTCAGCCGCCATGTGGGTGCTGGGGATCAAACCCGGGTCCTCTGTAAGAGCAGTTGGCGCTCTTAACCGCTAGGCCATATCTCCAGCCCCATGAAGTATTTTTGTAAAGTGTCATGTTTTGAAGAAGTTGTTTTGTTGACATGATTCTACATCTACTTAATATTAGCAATGTGAACACAATTAATATTTTTACATAATTCTAAATTTAAATCTCTCTATATTCTATAAATTTGCCAGATATGCATGAAAGTGATATTTTGGGTTATCAATAATACATAAGGATATTAATGGTTCTTGATGACTCTGCACACATGTATGAAGATGTGACTGTTGATTTTTCAATCAAGAATGTTTAACATTGTTTTCAATCTTCTTCCCAAGAGCCAGTTATTACAGACGTACAGCCTGAATTAAGATGAGTTAACACCATACGTTTTTGTCTAATGTAGAGATTGCAATGTAGTATTTCTAATGTATTTCTAATCACTGAACAGTTTATAATAGATGGTTACATAGAGAGCACCTAAGAGGAATAATTGAAAAAAAAAATAGTGATGCTTTGTTTTGCTGGTTCACTCATTACCAAGTATTTGTTTAGAAATGCAAAAGACCTTTTATTTTATATGCATATATACATATTTACGAGTGCTTTGTATGTGTATAAAATTGTTATTGCAATCCTTTAATTTCTGCTATGTTATAATATTGTGTAATATATAATGTATAATAATAAATGCTAGTTCCATAGAAATAATCTTGAAACCAACCTTGGAACTGTGCAGTTACTTAATTTGACAGTATTCCCCATCTGAAACTTTTCTAGCTATGTAATAAATAGGGTGCAATAAACCCATGTTACATCTTTAAAAACATCATAATGACACTAATTCTCAATTCTTTTGCAACTCTTGTATTAACTGGTCTATCCCCATATTGTAGCAGATAGGTAATGTCACACCAGACTTCCCTTTGAATGGTACAAATGTTTTTTTGTTGTTGTTGTTGCTGTTTTTCACATGTAGTTCCTTGTTCTGCCACCTGACAATGTGTTTTCCATAACATCACATGTTACTTTACTCAGATATTCTCTGTCATGTGATATATATATATATATGAGAATTATTCAAATTTACACTTATCATTCATTAATCTTCTTGCTGGATAGGAGTATCTCTGCTAGGCATCACTCTTGGGAACCTACCTGGCACATATGTGAATTCTCTCCTGAAACGTTTGACCTAGGGAAATATGGGTATCTGGTTTATGATACAGCAAAATACCCACCATGAAACATAATAGAATTCTATTTTGCATATGCTTCAGTTATGATATTGTTTTCAGAAATTTTTATTCTACAAAACGCAATGAGCAAAAAACAGTCATGTTCTCGGCAGGGACTTGATTCCAATTAACCAGGAATAATAATCCAGTGTGTAGATTACATATTATAAGCTTAGTGTGCTGGATAGCTTTAGTGTCAACTTGACACACCTGGGTTGAAGGAGTCTCAACTGGGGAATTGGCTCCATTGAATTGGCCTGTGGCCACATCTGTGGAGTATTGTCTTGATGGTTAGGCAGTGTGGGAGGGCCCAGCCCACAATGAGTAGTGCCACCCTGGGCAGGTTGTTGTGTACTGTATAAGAAGGCGGGCTGTGGGCTGGAGAGATGGCCTAGCGGTTAAGAAGACGGACCGCTCTTACAGAGGACCCGGGTTCGATCCCCAGCACCCACATGGTGGCCAAGAACCGTCTGAAACTCCAATTCCAGAACTCCAGTTCCAGGGGAATCCGACAACCTCTTCTGACCTCCGTGGCATTGCACGACAGGGTGCACAGACCTGCATGCAGACAGTACATTCATACACATACATAAATAAATAAAATTAAAAAAAAAAAAAAAGAAGATGGGCTGGGCATGAGCTGGAGGAGCAAGCCAGTGAACAGCATTCCTCCACGGCCTGTGCTTCAGCTCCTGCCTCCAGGTTCCTGCCCTGAGTTCCTGCCGTGGGCTCCTTAAGTGATGAACTGTGACCCAGGAGATGTAAGCTAAATAAACCCTTTCCTCCCCAAGTTGGTGTAGGTCAGTGTTTTGTCACAGCAATAGAAGACAAACTAGGACACTTAGTAAAGAAAATAATGGGCTTCTACCTGAATTACTCTATCAAACCCCATCTTTATCCAGTTTTAGATAAGTGATGTGTTACAGAGCCATTATTTGGAATGGCTGAGTGGACAAGGGTTAGCACTCCACCATCTGAGGTACTCCAAAACTGAAAATGTTTGAAGATGAAAATAAGTTTTTATTTCAAAGAATGTAAAAACAAATAGATCTACAATTCATATATTACCCTCTCTCTTAGGGTGTTCATAAAGAATGAGGAAGTGCATAAATTGTGTGGGGCAGCATGTGATGTGTGGATAAGGGAAGGGATCTAAATACCACCAAAATACTGAAAGAAATTCTCAAAAATTTAATTAAAATTAAATTCGAACATGAAGTTTCTTTATAAGAGTTAAAAATTAAAGTGAAAATAAAACCTTTTATCAGGTATTCAAATTTTATACATAGTATCCAACTGTGTTATATATTCCATTTATAATAAAGAATAATAAAATCTGATCATGAGAATTAGTCATTTGTTATTTGAAATAATTTGAATTTCCAGTAGTTTCACATATGCTTTTGACAAGAAAATGTACTATATGGTGCTCCTTTTATGTGAAGTGAAATGCAAAGCCAAATTTAGAAGGAATATAAATATAAATATAAATATATATATATATACATATATATATATATAAATAGAGAGAGAGAATATATATCATTTTATTTTTAATTAGTAGTCTTTGTGGTCAACAAAATTCTTAATGGAAGTCAATTATAACTTCTACATGCTATAAGTATAAATTAATTGTTTAGATTTTGTACGTTGATGAATGAGAATCCAAATACATCCTGAGGTACACTGATTGATGTAATTGCTTCTGTAATATATGTTCAAACACAGAAATGTGTGATAAGGAACCCTACAGGAATTTCATTAACCTCATTAAATTGACTTTTAGTTTTTTTTATTTGTTTGTTTGTTTGTTTTTTTGGTGTTTCAAGACAGGGTCTCCCTATAGCCCCAGCTGTCCTGGAACTCACTCTGTAGACCAGGCTGGCCTTGAACTCACAAAGATCCGCCTTCCTCTGCCTCCCAAGTGTGTGGATTAATGGCGTGCGCCACCACGCCCGGCTGAGTTTTAATTTTACCAACACATTCATTTGAAAATTAAAAAGAAGGAAATGGTATTAATGCTATCTGTTATGAAGCTTTATCTAGCTCAGGATTTTTCATTGTTTTTCAATTTTACTCTCCATGCAGTCATGACTTTCCAGTTTCAAAAAAGCCATGAAAAGTAATTGCTTAGCAGGGCATGGTGGTGCACACCTTTAATACTAGCACTGGGAGGCAGAGGCAGGCGGATCTTTGTGAGTTCAAGGCCAGCCTGGTCTACAGAGTTAGTTCCAGGACAGCTGGGGCTACAGGGAGACCCTGTCTCGAAAAAGACCAAAAAAAAAAAAAAAAAAGTAATTGCTCAGAAAGACTAAAATATTTTTTCTTCCCCTCCTTACTTCCCAACATTTACCACATTCTCTCAGTAGTTGATATTATTAGTGAGTATATCAACTTGTAGAAAAATACCATGAGAGAAAAATCTAGTGTTCATCTTCTAAACAATCACAGCAGTTGTTATATTCAAACTGTTATCAGAAAATGGCAATCAACCCAGCCAGAATTACTGTATATTGCTTGGAATATCCTACTTATTTTCCAATATATCTTTGAAATTTGAAACAGAAAATATTATGGACCATTTAGTCATAAGAACCTCAGTTGACTTTGAGGCTATGTACACAAATAATAACTGAGAATAATGTTACTTTTGCCCAACATGGTTTTGAATCTTGTGGTATAAAGAAATATAATCTGAAATCATTATATATGTAAATATATGTAAAGTATTCAAGTACATATTGCAATTTATTATTATAAGATACATTCACTGTTGGGTTCAGTTGTTTTGGGAATCAACAGTGAGAGGCAAATTTTTGAGCACTATTATCATTAAGAAACAAAAATTTTGGAAAGTGTAGATAATTTTCTAATAGGAGATATTTCAGGGGCTTCAGGCAGGGGGGTGTTAAATAATTATAATTTATTATTTGTTTATGTGATAATTGACCAACAAAAATAAACTAAAATGTGTTACATATGTAAATATCCCAAGAGAAAATAGTTGTGATTTCTTTTGAGTTGAAACTTTTAAATTTCAATGAATTAAATTTTAGTATTAAGCATATCAACTTTGGAAGACAGATTTACGAGAGTTTAGAATTTATTTTTTCTTTTAATTTGAGCAGGCATAGTGGATGACACTGAAGAAACAGATGTTATTATAGGTACACAAATGAGACAGTAGAAAGTTGAAGTGATAATGAACTAGAGAGTTCAAATTTATTTTGCAGTATAAAGAAGGTTTTTTATTGCTAGACTTGTCACTATGAAAGCCACGTAAAAAATCAGTAGGAGATATTTTGCTTATTTGCTATTGTATTTGAGCTCTACTTTGAAATAAGAAACACTTCAGAGCAACCACCTTCTAAATTTAGTCTATGGTTTTCAAAACATTTGTTTTTTAGACCTACATGAAAGCACGTTTTTCAGTTCATAATAATGTGGTTGAAGTTTCTTATTAGTTGTCCTTGAGTTATTAATGCATAGGTACAAGTAGCTTTTCTTCTTGCTGTATTTATCTTTTTCCGTCTTACATGTATAAACTTTTTAAGATTTAATATGATTGTTAATCATTTGATCACAAGTCTTCAGCTATATTCTGTCATCTGTAGAAATATCTCCACACACCTAAATAACTATCATCCAGTCTCCCTTTTGCTAAATGGCATTTCGCCCCATCTTTTTGATGGTGTCATCCTTGTACATAACTTTGACTGCTATATTCTTCACTCTATGTATTTTTCATCATTTTTCCTGACATTAAACAACCCCAGACATTTCAGTTGGAAAAATAAGCAGTTCTTGAGTATCATTTATACTTTGTTGTTTGATTTTCTCATATTAAATTGTTTTGTCTTTTTTTGTTATCTTTTTTTTTTTTTTTTTTGTCTTTTTGAGGCAGGGTCTCCCTTCAGTCCCAGCTGGCCTGGAGCCCACTATGTAGACCAGGTGGGTCTTGAACTCACAGAGATCCACCTGTCTCTCCCTCCTAAGTGCTAGGATTAAAGGCATGCACCACCATGCAGGCTAAATTGTTTTTAACTTAAATTGTATGACACTAAGCTTGGTTCTGTATATTTTTTCAGAAATTGAAAAGTTTATAAATAGAAATATAGGTTCTGTTTCTTTAATATTCAGAAATAACTTGAAACTAAGCATTTTCTGACTAAAAGTTGATAAGAGTATAATGAATTTCCATCCTTATTCACTTCTTTTTATCAACTTATGATTTGAAGTGGAACCATCCATAAAATTCTCTATTGATATATTTTGTTTTAGCAATAACAATGTACAGAATAAGTTTGCCAGATATGTGGTATTAATTAATGAACAGAGGATGCAAAATAGGTAGATGTTATTATATAAACACTATCATTTATATCTGAAACATTCTAGCTAGTGTAATGCTTTGAGATTAAGAAAGAAGGAAAGCATATACTAACACATATATATGATCACATTCCATTTAACACAAAACAATGTAGATAAAAAAAGAGTAGCTAGTTCTTTAAGCTATTATCTTTATTACATTTTAAATGTAATTATACTCCTTCTGTCAATTATATCTTTCACAGACCTGTCAGTGTTATAGATTTAGTCCTCAACATTTCCAAATGTGTCTCAATTTTTTCCTTAATTAGCTGGAATTGTTAAAGATTTGTTTCTTAATATTTTATTTATTATTTTATTTTATGCATATGAATCTATTGCCCATATGTATGTAAGTAAAGTCCTGTTGTGCAATGCCAGTGGAGTCAGAAAAAGACATCGATACACAAGAACAAGACTTAAAGTCAGTTCTTACTCTTCATGTGTGTGCTGCAAATCAAACCCTGTTGCTCTGCAATTGCAACTGGTGCTCTACCTGCTGAGTCATAACTCCAGCCCCACGGTTTTGTACTATATACTGCAGAATATTGTTCAATTACAAAACTTATCTGTGTAATACTACATTCAGGCACTTTTATCACATGTAAGTTTCCTGTTATTCTTGATTATGTATTGAAAATATTGTCCTTTGCTTCATTCTACTGCCTTTCTCATTTTCTTTTTTTTTGCCATTTTAAAATATTTTAATAGAAAACTGATTTATAATCAATTTACAGAAGATCAAAAAAATCAAAGTTTATTACCGACTTTAACTATAAATAACTAAAATGGAAAAAAAGGCATTTCAAATATTACTCAAGTATGTTTATATGGATTTATTTGGGGTTTTCTGGTATATTTCATTGTTACAGTTTCTTTCACCAACACCAAGCTACATGTCACTGTGGTCTGAGAAGAATCTTGAAATTGGATATCTTCTGGTTTATAACTTTGTTATCCTTCACTACTGTGATGCATATTACATATCTTTTACTTTCTCAGAGGATTATAACCACTTTGTTGAAAGCCACAAAATATTTTGCTGAGATATTTCTGAGACTGAAGAGAGTTCTTTAAAGTGGAAAGAACTGATTTCTTCAGGATACTTAGGCCTTGTTTACATACACCTTGGTTATCTCTCCATTGACATAGGTCTTTGATTTATTTCTTCAGCATCTTTGTCTCACAAAGGTATTGTAAGTATAATTATATTCTGCAGTGGCTACAGAGGGCAGAAGTCAGGATCATATTGCCTAGAACTAAGTTAAGATGGTTGTTAAATACCTTGTGTGTGCTATAAACCAAATCCAGATGGTCTACACAAATGCAAAGGGCTCGACTTTACTGTTCAGCTTTGTCTTCATTCCCATTTGTAGAAAATGTAATGTACTGAAACAATAACATTATTAGGAATATAACAATTAAAAAATATATTTAAAATATTATTGATAGCTTCTAGCCATTCCTGAAAAAACACTGTTGAATCTTAGATACTTCAGAAGTGCCAGCCATTGTCAAGCTATGTAAACAGAGCATTAGCCAGTCAATCTTTCACTGATGGCTCCATCTCAAAGAGGTGTAATGTGTGTTAAAACTATTTATCATTAATTTATCATTAATTGCATGAGGAGAATTACAGTATTTAAATTTTTTCTAAGTGTTTAATTGAGGTTGCTTTAATATGCACCTTTTATTGACACATTTGTATTCTATATGTTGAAATATTGTTATAATAACTTTAAAGATAACTATCACAAGTTCTACATTCATAAGATATTGATACCATACTCACATTGTGATTCTCTGCCTAATACTGGAACATTCACAAAGTCACTGGTCTTTGGGAGACAAACAATAATTTATGTGAAATCAAATAGTATATTTATATACATCAAGCAATGGAAATGAAGAATATATGTTGATTTTCTCATTTCAGTGTTAAAATATCAGATGAAAACAACTTAAGAAGTACAGATTTATTTTGGCTTACTGTTCAAAGATACAGGGCATCATGTCCGAGTAGTCAAAGGAACAGGAGCTTGAGAAAGCTCGTCACATTGCATTCAAGGTCAGGCAGCCAACCGCCATGAATGCTCAGCTCATTTTGCATTTTAATAAATCAGTGAAACTATCCCACATAACATTGATGTCCATAGTTAACATGGGTGTTCCCAACTCAATTAACGAATCTAGAAAATTAGAAGAAATAGATCTTTTGAATAATTTTATACCACAAAACAAACACTTATAATTAATTACTAACAACTCTTTTAAAAAGTCTAGTTTGGGCCTGGAGAGATGGCCAAGCGGTTAAGAGAGCTGATCGCTCTTACAGAGGACCCGGATTCGATCCCCAGCACCCACATGGTAGCCGAGAACCATCTGAAACTCCAATTCCAGGAGAACTCCAGTTCCAGGAGAACTCCAGTTCCAGGGGAATCCGACACCCTCTTCTGACCTCCGCGGCATTGTACGACACGGGTGCACAAACTTGCATGCAGACAGTACATTCATACACACACAGAAATAAATAAAATTTAAAAAGTAAATAAAAAAATAAAGAAATAAAAAGTCTAGTTGGAGATAGTGTCAAAGGAAGAATATTTTAGCAACAGGAATGTACTCTGTTATTCTACCTTAGTTTTGTACTTTCACTGCAGGAGACTAAACAACATGGAGAATAACTACCTAGAAATATCATGTTCTGAGTATCTAATTGGGAATTTGCATCTGTCAAGGGTACACACATTATCTATTATATTAATTTTTATTTTTAGAAACATAAGAGAAAAGTGAGGCAAGCATAATACTTGAAAAGAATCTTTTCTAGCAAGACGTAAAGGAAGAAAGAATACTGAAATATACAATTTGGTTTCGTTAAGTTTATTATTATATCTTTATGCCCCCTCTTTTGCAATGATCACTAAGCCGTGGAAGGAGAGTGTACCATATATGTGTTTCATTTAGGTCTGAGTCTTTTATTCTCTGCATGTTAACCATATGTGGGTTTCTGTGTTGATCACCATCTGCTGCAAAAGAACTTTCTCTAATGAGAGTTGTGTATACGAATCTGTGGATCAGTTATAAATCATTATGAGAAGGTTTAGCATTATGTCTATTAGGGATGATGATAGTTGCAGTTTCTACCCTATAGTCTGTGACCTGTCTAGCCATATTTTCTTGACCTTGATAATAGTGTAAGTTATGAATTCATTCATGTGAGGTGGGCTTTAACTCCAACTACTAGCCAGTTGGTTATTCCCACAATATTCTTGCCATTATTATATGAGTGGACATATTTTGCCAAGCCTGATTTTACTGTAGCTCATAGGAGTCAGAGTTGGGTAAGGATAATGATTGCATTCCTCTGTGGGTAACATACATAGCACATTCTGGTACTATGAAAACCAGCCAGTAGAAATGGATCTTGAAGGTCAGTACCAACTTTATTTCTCTTTGTTTTGTGACTTAGGTGTGCAATGTCTTCAACAATAGTCTTACCCTCAAATACTGATTGGCAAATAAGTGAAATGAAAATAATTAGACTTTTGAGGGTCTCTGGGCTTGTCCTGTTGAACAACTGGAAAGGAGAATCTATTCCTTGCCTCAATTTTTAATTGGGTCAGTATTTCATGGATAATAATATTGTTCTTTTGTACCAATCTAGTTACTGAACTTTATTAGAACAAAAACATCTGTCTTGGTTAGCTTTTACTTTCAACTTACCACAACTTAGTGTCAACTTGGAAGTCATCTCAATTAAATAATTGATTGATCCATAGGCTGGTGGACATGTCTATGGAGAACTTTGTTGATTGGTAATTGATGCTGGAAGTTCAAACCCAAAATGAATGATTCTTTTCCTAGGCAGCTGCTCTTGTGGTTTACAAGAGGACAAGCTATCAGCAAATCAATAACCAGCATTCCCTTTTTGTTTCATATTCCATTCTACCTGTCCTGACATCTCTTAATGATGGACTGTGACCTGCAAGTGTATAAGCTAAAATAAACTTTTTTTGCCAAGTTACTTGGAGTTATTTTATCATAACAGCAGAAAACACACTAAGGCAGGATGTAAGGCAAATCAAGAAAATAATAAAGTTGTATAATAATGAAGGATTGCAAGTCCTTCATTATTATATGGATGGTGTGCAGTTATGTGGGGATGTTTTCTGAAATGAAGTTAAGGAGAGCTTTTGAGTGAGAGGCCTAAATAAGGTAAAAATAAGATCAGAAAATAAATTAGAAGGCAAAGAAATGTTAATCACATACATTTAAAGACTGAATGGAGGTAAACAAAGGTAGGAATCTCTAAAACTTATACAAATGATAATTCCCATCAGCTCATTCTGAAAACAACATCTCTCCATCTGTTCACTATGCCCTCTGAGTTTAACCTTTCCCTGCTCACAGTGTGTAGAGTCATCTCTTTGTGTGACCATCATGGTATTGTACTGACAACAGCAAACATCCTTATATACCATCAGTTCCCAGTCAGAGTGGGTACATGGACTTGAAGGTCCTAGGTCTTTACTAAAGGCAAAAAGGCACAGCTGTGCACTACTTATTTTATCTCCTACTGTGGTTTATATGGCTAGAATCCCAGCACCTACTATCCAGGTAGCCTGGGCAAGCCATATTAGCTTACTGTATTGATTCTTCATATCAAAAATGAAATTAGCATCACAGATGAATTAATCACACTTACTGTTGCTGAGAATCATGTTCGGAACACAGTGAGCACTTAATAAAAGTTGAATATATGAATATCATCATCATCTCCACACTTCAACCCTAAAAATAAAATAGAGAAAAGAAAAAATAAAAGTGATTTTGAATGTTTTTCCCAGGAAGTAGTTTGTGATCTGAAGGGGATATCTCTGAGACTAAGTTAGGATTGAGTGAGCAAACAGAATATAGGTGAGGAAATCAATTACTGCCAAATTTGGCAATCTTGACACTATCTGTCCTTGTATATAGCTGTGTGGGCTGAAAATCTTTAAATATGTTTCCTTATGAAGTGCTTGAATTACAGGACCTAAATGAACTAAGGATTCCAGAAATGGCCAAAGACTAAAACTTGGTTAAAAATACACAGAACTATAAGAAAATAGTGTATAAGTCCCTGCACTGGGTTTAATTGCATTGTTATTAAGATTATCAAGTCTTGAAGAGCTGCACTTCTTAAAATGTGGGTCATAGCCTAAAATAAGTTCACATATCTGAATGTCAATGTTGAACATATATAGTAATAGTAAAAGATGTCTGAAAACTCAATGACTAAAAAGTATTACAAAAGAATACACATAATGAATCTAAGTTGTTAATGACAAGTCTCACCTGTGTTGTGTGACATGATTTCAGCAAGCCCTTGATTCTGAATACAGAATTCAGTCCTTGGAAATAAAGACTTCCTGAAGCAATTCTGCTCAGAATTGCTTGTTACAAATTTCAGTGTTTGCACAGGCAAAGAATTCTGATCTTAAAGTAATACAATAGTTTAATTAATGAAAATGAAGAATCCTGATATTTTCCTACCATCATTTCTCAGCATTTAAGTATCAATTGTTATATATTTTGATTATATTCTGTTAGAACTTTTCATTTCAACACTAAAATTTATCTTGCTTATTTGAGTGTAATAAATTATCTCTCGGCGAATTTTGAGTTGTGATTAGGTCAGAAGTTCCCACGATTTCTGAAATAGACTTAACCATACTTTAACCTCTTTACACTAAATATTTACCTAATGTATCATTCTTGTTATTTAGAAATATAATATCCAAACAAAAATGAAGTCTGTCAAACAAGAAAGATGTTGTTTTCAAGTATCAAATGATTAGCCAAGATTTAATTTTCTCTAAAAATTTAAAGATAAGCCATTTTAGCTGGGCCTGGAGGCACACGTCTTTAATCTCAGCACTCAAGAGGCAGTGGCAGGTGGATCACCGTGAGTTCAAGGCCAGCCTGGTCAATATAGTGAGTTCCAGGACAGTTGGGGATACAGAGATGTCCTGTCTTAAAAAGACCAAAATAAAAAAAAAAAACAAGCAAATAAGCAAACAAATAAATAATAAGTCATTTTATTAAACTGTTTTTAAATATTTAGTAAATGATAAAAATAAATGTATACAAGAAAGTGTCTCTCAACTCTCATCAGCCAAGCTTCCTCATGCAATACAGGGTAGTGAACACAAAAGGCCACACCTGGCAAAATATAGAGAATAAAATCCTGCAGAGTATAATCCCTGTGGCTCAGGTACCATTGTGGAAAATGGCATAGAAATAATGTAAGCGTCAGAGGAAGAGATGCATAAAAATAAGGAAACAGTCTTAGAGCCTTCTGAGACCTTGGTCATATGCGCCTACAGCCATACATAAGACCCAAGCAAACTCAAACAAAAACATGACTAGAGAAGGAGAAATGGACAGGAGACCACAACTTTGGTAGAGAAATATTGGCAGCTGATAATTGTTCAGAATTGGAGGGTGATGGAGAGCTGATCTTCATTAAGGGAATGACACTAGACAGCCTGAACAGGGTCCAGAAAATTAACTCACACCAAGGAACATCTGGATTCAAAAACTTTGCATATGACAAAGTGCATGAAATCTTGTGGGCAGCCTATGGGGAGGGATTCAGATAAGGAAATAAGCTATATATTATATTATAGATATAAATAGATATATTATTATTATATAATATATAATATATATCCTGAGTGGAAGATTTTTAACCAGTAACACACTTGGGGCCTGTAATGCTAATGCACAAAGTATAGTAGGAGAAAATGAAAGTCTCTCTGTTAAGACAATGACATCTTGCATATCACATGATCATGTACATTATCATTCATTTACAATATTCTGAGCCAAAAACAATAGGAACATGAAGATGAAATAACATAAGTAAGAGCCAGCAGAACAAGTCAAAACATAGACAGTTAGACACTTAATGAAACTGAAAATGCTGTCTTACAATGCCTCTAAAATACATTATACGTTTCAAGTCATTAATGAGGAAATCATAGAACACTATTTTAAGTTTTAAAAATTTAAGAAATCATTTTATTTCCTCCAAGGATCGTTAATAATTATGTGATTTAAAAAGCAAACAGAGTCGAGCCAAGCGTGGTAGCGCACGCCTTTAATCCTAGCACTTGAGAGGAAGAAACAGGTGGATCTTTGTGAGTTCAAGGCCAGCCTGGTCTACAGAGCGAATTCCAGGACAGCTGGGGCTACAGGGAGACCCTGTCTTGAAAAGACCAAAGATAAAAAAATAAATAAATAAATAATTAAAAAGCAAACAGAAGTGTTTCAAGGCTATTGCACCTTAAGAGGAGAACCAATAGCAGACAAGAGATTAAAGTAGAATTAAATTACAGTGAAGAAAGAAGTGGATTATAGGTTTTGAAATTTAAGTACTTACAAGGGTATTTTAATGTAAGAAAATCAGTTTTATTGTATTTAAAATACACATACTGAACTTTTAATTATTTAACATACTTTATCTATAGAGTGTAAATGTAGAATCAAGTTAAAATAGTCTAAATAGAAATTTTGGAACTGAATGTGCCATTGGTTCATATTTGAATATTAGACTAAAGATGACTCCAAAAACTTTAGAGAAAATATTCAAGCCAATAAATCATGAAACAGATTCACTTGAGATATAATGAAAAACCCCTTTCTCATAATTTCTGTTCAACCTGATACCAGATAACCTTGTCAAAACAATGGTATAAAATAAGATTTAATTATGGAAAGTAAAAAAATAATAAAATAATTGCTAAGACCACATATTTCTGAATAATAAGAAGCAATAATGATTGAAAAAAAGCATGCTATGACCTTTGGAAGATAAATATCTATAACTTTATTAATTTTATAGGCTTCTACCTGAAATACAATTCTTTTGATTTCCTCCAAGCAGAATTTGTTATATCACTGTCAAAACAGAATGCTTGTGAGTGCTGGAGTGACACTCACCTGATGAGAGCACTGGCTCTTCTTACAGAACACTTGGGTTTGCATCCCCGTACCCTCGTAATGACTAACAATTGTTCATAGTTGCAGTTCTAGAGAATCCAGGACCGTCTTCTGTACTCAGGGCATTGCACAACACACGTGCACTTACAAATATCCAGACTAAAATCATAGACATAAAAAATTAAAAAATAAAATGCGAAGAATGAAAAATTTAAAAGGACTCAAACTCAAACCAAATTTCAGTCGGTTTTTACATTGAGTTACTGAAAGACCTAATTTCCTTTAAAAAAAATTAAGTCTAATTACATGGGAATGAATAACCTATCAAAGGACTTGTCCCTGAAGAAGGTTGATTCTTTCTCACACAACAGCTTTGATAGTCTGTATCTACCCCTCTAGAATTCTAGAGTTGAGACTGTGAAATTTCCCCACCCACATTTCATGCCACCTGCTTTTCTTGGAGAAGACCCAAGTTCAAATCTATCCACATGGTGCTAACAACTGCCAAAAACAGTTCCTCTGTAGAACTGTCTATAGCTGTCCCTCTGTGGAACCACTATTTATACTTATATAATGAATATGCTATCCATTTAGTTTTATAAATGAAAAAAAAAATGTCATTGCTGTTTTGCACAATTTCCTAACCAATTTAGTGTTTATCTCCATGATTCTGGCACAAACAATTTGGGGAAGTCTCTGATTAAAAAAAAAAAAAAATCAAAGAATGAGGGAAAAAGCATGACTATCTTTCAGCCTGCAAAATAAAAAAATGTTCCTGTACTACCAGACTTCTAATTCAATTGTAGTGCAGATTTTTCTAGAAAAAAAAAATAAATAGGTGAAAGGAATGCATCTCAAAATATCAAAATCATAGAAAAATAAAGAACATCCATAAATAATAACTTTAAAGTATTTTGTTATATTACATGGCCTTGCTAATTGATGAGTTTTTAATTTTAAAAATAGAATTAAAGTATCAGGCCTTGGATTGAGAAATGATGTATGAAATACACCAAACTTCAATAAAATATTTTATTAAAATTATCAGGCCTATTAATTATTAATAAAAATATATTTAATATAATGGAAACAAAAAGAAAAAATACAGGGTGTTTTCATTTTTTAAACAAGAAGGGAATAGTAATTAAAGGTTCTGGGGTTTTAAACTATAATGGATCTGAATCGCATAATGGATTTTGAATTTCTCTTCAGTAGAAGAGATTTCTAGCTACTTCTGTAATTTAGAAATCTGTCTATTAAAATATCATCCGGTGTTTGTTTTTTTCTCTCTCTTGTTCTTTCTGGAGTTTGTCAATCTCTTCCTTTAGTTTGTTATTGTATCCCTCTAGGTCCTTTTTGAGTTTTTCATTCTCTCTCTTTACTTCTCTGAGTTCTTCCTTTAGTTTGTTATTGTATCCCTCCAGGTCCTTTTTGAGTTTTTCATTCTCTCTCTTTACTTCTCTGAATTCTTCTTTATGTTCTTTAATTTCTCTGCATAGGTCTGCAATTATTCCTCTAAGGTCTGTTTCTGGGGTCACCTCCAGGGGGATCCAATTGTAGCTGTCTCCTACCGGGTTGGTAGAGCTTGGTGCAGAATTATCCTGTACCTTTCCCATGTTGTCTCTTCCTTGTCTCCCTGGCAAGTGGGTTTCCCTTTTGTGATTCAAATCTTAAATGCCTTTTCAGTTTGTTGAAGGCTGAAAGCTTGTTTCATTTTGCTTGCCTCCTTCCAATGCCTTTTTTTTCCCTTCCTTCCCTCCTCCTTGTTTGTGGAGGGCTGACTTGTCTAGTTTTCAGGCTTTCACTTTTGTTTATATATTGGATACTGGAAGTCTCTTCCTGTCCTGTTTTGAATGTTCTCTTTATCCACTGGATACTCTCTCCTCAATTCCAGTTGTTGGCAGGCGGGGGGGGGACTAACATAGCCCGCGCCCCGGTACCTTGCTGGAGCGGTGGCGGGCTTGTCCTGAGCCATACCCTGCTCGGCACCCCAAAAAAAAAACAAACACCTTAAGGAAGTAGAAACACTGAAAAAGGAGGCCAACCAACGAAGTAAGGAGCACCAAGAAGAGATTGAGAAACTCATAAAGGAAATGGATATATTAAGGAAATCACAGGATGAAATGAAAAAGGAAATAGAACACTTATCCAACCAGGAAGAAAGGAAAGGAAAAAGCCTCAGAAATAGAATGGAGGAAGCAGAACAAACAATATCAGATCTGGAAGATA
>VZQC01010904.1:590581-622987 GCA_009823505.1 Rhizomys pruinosus
CTTTGTGCTCTTTTCTGTTTTCTAATGTAGGCACTTAGAGTTTATAAACTTTCTCTTAGGACTGCTTTTAAAGTTCCCATAGGTTTTGCTGCGTTGATTATCATTGTCATTCAGTTCCAGGAATGTTTTTTTTTTTTTTAATTTTACTTATTTCTTCCTTGACCCCATTTCATTATTTCAGGAGAGTGTTGTTTAGTCTCCATTGTGTTCTTGTAGGTTGTAGGATTTTTCCTTGGTGTTGATATTGAGTTTATTGCACTGTGGGTTCTGAAAGAATGCATGAGATTATTTTCAATCTTTTTTGTATTTTGTTTGAGTTTTTCCCTTGGCCCAAGTATATGATCTATTTTTGGAGAATGTTCCATGAGGGGCAGTAGAAAGTGTATTCTCTTGGTGTTTGGGTGAAATATCGATAATGTCTGTGATTTCCATTTGGTGTATTGTATCATTCAGTTCAGATGTCTCCTATTTATCCTTTGTCCCTGTTGATCTGTCTAACGGGATTAGTGAGGGTTATTAAAATCCCTTAACGGTAGTGTGTTGGGGTTAATCTGGGCCTTAAGATCCTGAAGAGTTGTCTTTACGAAGTTTGGTGCGCACATTTTGGGGCATATATATTCATGATTGTGAGATCTTCATCGTCGATTGTTCCTTAATGAGATATAATGGCCTTCTTTTTCTCTTTGATTTCTTTTGCTTATCGAAGTCTATTTTGTTCTGATATTAGTAATAGCGACACCTGCTTTCTTTTTGGGTACCAATTTGCTGCAATATTTTCTTCCATCCCTTTCACCTTAAGTTGGTGTCTGTCCTTGAAATTTGAGATGGGTTTCTTTGC
Source organism: Rhizomys pruinosus (assembly GCA_009823505.1). NCBI lineage: Eukaryota > Metazoa > Chordata > Mammalia > Rodentia > Spalacidae > Rhizomys > Rhizomys pruinosus. The sequence continues at coordinate 591,420 of VZQC01010904.1, forward strand.
AGACCAGGGCATATAGATGGATTTTGTTTCTAATCCATTCTCCCAGTCTATGCCTTTTTGATTGGGGATTCAGCCCATTATATTTAAGGTTATAATTTGAAAGATGGATGATTTTTCCTTTCACCTTATTATCCATTTGGACTTTTATCTCTGATTCTACTCCCTATGTTTATTTATTTTAGTTTCTTTTCCTAGGTGCTTGAGGATAGTTTGCTCCTCTCTTCTGCCCTTTGAATTGCTTCAAGCATTTTTCTGGAGAGTTGGTTTTCCGGACATAGTATTCTATCATCTTGTTTTTGTCTGGAATATTCTTTCTCTCTTCCTTCACACTTGTAATTGACATTTTTGCTGGGTAAGTATTCTGGGTTGGCTATCTATAGTCTTTTTAACACTGGGAATGCTTTGCTCCATGTTCTTCTTGCTTTCATGGTTTGGACCGAGAAGTTCAGTTGTAATTCTTGATGGGTTTCCCTTTGTTATGTGACTTTCTTTTCTTTGTGGCCTTTCAGAATGGTTATCTTTGTTTTGGGCATCTAGCATTTTGGCTATGATATGGTGTGGCGTGGAGTTTCTTTCTGATCTTGTCTATTGGAGTCCTGTGTGCTTCTTTTATTTGAATGGGTTTGTCTACTTTTAGTTTGGGGAAGTTTTCATCTATTATTCTATTTGAAATCTGATCAATACCACTCTCTTGAGATTCTTCTCCCTTCCTCTTTCCCATGATGCCAGAGGTTGGATTTCATGGTGTCCCATTTTTCCTGGTTTTTCCACTTTTTTGTGATTTTAAATTTTTCTTAATCTTTATTTGAGTTTTTCGCCCCATTTGCTTTGTGTCCCCCCCCTTTCAGGATGGTGGGACCCATGAGCTGTGTGGGTTTGGGCACAACTGCTTGCAAATTGGTTTTACATGAAGGATGCTTGTACTCACAAATTATCACCTATTGTTAAAAAAAATGAAAACAAAACAAAAAAGCAGAGAAAGATGCAGAAAACTTACGGCAGAATGCACGATCTGCGATGGGTAAGGGTGGGGTTGGGGGGAAGGGAAGGGGATATATGCCTGAACTGAATTGGAAAATGATGTATGAAATACACAAAGCATCAATAAAAATAAATTAAAAAAATATATCATCAGGCAATGTATCTTTCAGAGCTAAGTAGAATAAAATAATTGAGCACACAAACTTACAATGTTGCAATTTCAGAGTAATTTAAGTCTGATATATTTCTTTAAAATATTTTTTCTATAAATGTTTTATCAGGGTGAAAACTATTTTAAATTATCTCTTTTAATGATGACCCAAGGTCTTGAAGTTATATTAACAAAATTAGTTATGTTCATTATTTTCAAATTTATCACATGTTCAAGAAATAAGTTTAAGCCAGACTTATTCTCATGTGAAGGTATCTGGTTTTGCTATAGTTCAGAAATTAGATTATAATTAGTATAATACATGGTTTCTATCTTCAGCACAGCCTTTATCCATTTCTACATCTGGAAGGCACCATTAGGTAATGTGTACTGAATGACACTGACTATAAAATATTCAAAAAGATGAATTGCTTCATATGAATTAGAGATGGTGAAGTTTGATTAGTTCACTTTAGGTCAATGTAGCTTGAGAGTCCCTCTGTAATTCTATGAAAAATAATATCAGCAGTTACGCATTAGAATTAAATTACCATAGAAAATGCATAACAAAAAATAGTATGTTGCTGACTCATTTCTATTAAATAAGGTGCTGCTTGTAACTTGCCAAGAAAGATTTAACATAATATTTAAGCCGAAAAAGGGCCTTAATTTTCAAGTTAAATATTTAGAATACAGTTTTATCATTAGTTTATCCTTAATTTTACTTACAAAAACATTTTATTAAAGATATAATACAGAAAATAACAAAATAATTGCATGATCTTTATATGAGATGATTACTTTTTTGAGATGATCACTTTTATAAACAGCAGTGGAATTGTGTATTCATTTTATCAACACTTGTGATAGAAAAACTTGGGCTAAATATAACAGATGCATTAGTATCTGTAATTATTTATCCTGTTAATAGTTTTTTTTAATTGAGTCTCATCGCAAATTTAAGCATTCTTTGTCCAATAGAAAAGGTTTTATTTTGAACATGCTTACGTGTTATTAATATGTTGAAGGGCTGGAGAGCTTGTGAAGTAGTTAAGGTCTGCACAGGTCTTGTAACCAACATAAGGAATCCTATGCACATTTATTGTATCTATGGGAACTTCATTGATGTTCATGTATTTAACGACAGAAATACATGTATATTAAAATTAAAACCTAATAATTTTAACTATAAATAAGTCATCACTTTTATTTGAGAAGATATGTCATTAATTGCTACAGTATGTTTGCATTCTTGGCTTTTAAATTGGGCACTTGATATACAAATTTGATTTTCAGAAACTATAGTTATATAGACCAAGATGAAATATTTTTCAAGTGTGAATTTTTTAAGTTAATTCAATTGTCTAGAATATTTTCATGGTTATAAGTACTGATTCAATTTCATGATGTTATTGTTCCTGACAGTTCATGATAGTCTGCAAATTTTTGAGCAAAGGTTTTCACTGTTCAATTGAATGAACATTATAATAGAACAAACAATGTTTACTATTTAATTTGTTCTTTGACAATTTTATACATGTATGTAATGCATTCTAATTCTTGACATTCCCTATCCACATCAAATTCCCATCTGCCTTATAAATTCCCTTTCCACTTTCCTGTCTTTTTGTTTTTTCCACTGTTTTAGCCTTAACCATCTATGTGACCATATTTACGGAACTTCTCACTGGAGAATGATGGGCTAATGGTGGTTACACAGCAGAAAATGAGCCAGAATTGCAGCTCTTAAAAGTTAGGAACTGTGAATGGATATTTCTCTATCTAGAGCCAAATTCAATAGTAAAGTGTTTATAAGTTGTGTAATTAAGCAAAATATATTACTACAGGAAAGCTCTGACATCAGCAATGAATTATTCTGCCTAGGAGATGTTGGCTAGGGGATTCAAACCCGCCCCCCCAATTATAAAGGCCTTTTGCCTATAAGTGGGATATATGCAAGGAGAAAGGCAGTAAGTCCCTGTTGTCGAATACCTGGTGAGAGCATGAAAAATGTTATGAGACGTCACTTGCTAGCGTACAACTGGCCTCTGAAATGCCAGAGAGCATTACCAAAGGCCACTAAAGCAATACAGCAAAATATTGATCTCCCTGAGACAAGCAAGTCTCCTCCGTCAATATCGGCTACACCTCAACAGCCTGGAGATACTGTGCAACAATGGCAGCCATGTGTCTATATATATATCCCAAATCTATTTGGCTATTAGGTCTCTCCTTGGAGGAATAACTCACAGAGTATGCCACAAGCTTATGTCATCTAGTGGTTAGGAGATGTTATAAGCCACAATAAGAACTTGTCACCCTTTATAGAGAAACCACAGTTTGCGGATTAGCATACCATCCAAGCATCTGTGTCTATGCTCACAGCTTAGCTTGACATAATAATTGGTAATGCTTAAATGTCTGTACAACCAATAGCTTGTGCTTTGTTAGTATGACTGGAAAAGCTGTCAACCCATAAAGGGAAACAACCTGAGTTGGACTGGAGTCCAAAATGACAACTCCAAAGAAATTAGACTGTTTTCTTCTCACCCACTTGTGCCCCTTTCTCAAAGCCCAGGGAACAAACTGCGGAAGAGGAGGCATGGTAGATTGTAAGGGCTGCAGAGAGATAGGGGCGAATCGTGAGACTACAGGAATATAGTCTGGACTCCTAACTGATCAAGATGCCTGTGCATATAAGCTTCTCCAACTGAACTATGGGAACCTTGGGTTGTTCAAAATTTGGACATAGATACTTGCAAAATGCACCAATTACCTAATTGTATGACATACTGAGTAACATCAATGTTATGTGCAAACAACTGTGTCATTATATTGTAGAATCCTTTAAAAATAAAAAAAATTAAAAAATTAATAAAAAAAAAACACAAAAAAAGTTAAGTGCTGAGAACTGTTTTGTTGAGGTACAGTATGTAATTTCACTAAAATCCCAGATTTTAGTGTTTGATCTTGAAGTGTTAGAGCCCTGAATGGAAATGGTGTTACATATATTAAGAATTGTTTATCAGGCTGGAGGATGGCTCAGTGGTTAAGAGGACTGGCTACACCGGCCGAGATCCAGGGTTCAGTTCCTGTCACCCACACGGTGGCTAACAACCATCAGTAACTTCAGTTCCAAGTTATCAAATCCCCTCTTCTGGCCTCTGCTGACACTGTACAGCATGGGTACACTTACATATATGCCAGCAAAGTTGTCATATACATAAAATAAAAAGTAATAAATAACATATTTTTTAAAAACAATCATTTATTAATAGTATTGCATTTGGCTTTTTATTTGTTTTGAAACTAAAATTACTTGACAGTCACTAATATTCAATGGGCAGGGCTGGAGAGATGGCCTAGCGGTTAAGAGCGCTGACTGCTCTTACAGAGGACCCGGGTTCGATCCCCACACCCACATGGTGGCTGAGAACCATCTGAAACTCCAATTCCAGGAGAACTCCAGTTCCAGGGGAGTTCTAAACCCTCTTCTGACCTCCGTGGTATTGCACGACATGGGTGCACATACTTGCATGCAGACAGTACATTCATACACATACAGAAATAAATAAAAAAAATTAAAAAAAGTTCAATGGGTAATAAATCTAAATGCATATTTGATCATAGAAGAAAGACAAGAATTTCAAGTTGAAAACAAAGATGAGAGCATCAGTGAAATAACAGCAGAGAAACTCTGAAATCCAGATACACAGGGAAAGTAAAATATCTAATACAAGCAAATAATTATGTCACATCATTCTAAGTGGGAATGCATTCCCATTAAAATCAGGAACCAGACAGGTTTGCCCTCTATCTCTACTCCTTTTCAATATAGTGCTTGAAACTCTTCCAAGAGCAATAAAACAAGAGAAGGAAATTAAAGGATTACTAATTGGAAAACAAGTTGGACAATGTGCACAATGCTATGAGCAAAAAGCAATCAATGGCAAACCCAGGGACAAACTCTAACAATCATGATCGCCTGCTCAGTAAACAATGTGTATTGGTGCGGTACGGGAATTGTTGTCTGTGGTATCCTCAATAGCTATATAATTGGACTTAGAACACTCTTAATGGGATTGAACCCGTGAGAGCCACTATAAACATAGCCAAATGCACATGGCTGGAAAGATCATAGAGCCTAGTGAAAAGCCTATTGGGGTCATATCTCTATAGAAATGAAATTTCTTACTGTACACTAACTCAGGAATTTTATATTTACGTACAAACATATAGTACGCCAGTAATAAAAAAAAATACTCTTTGCAAAAGATGGAGGCCATTGTAGAATCAGATAACTGGTCAAGCACAGAACATATACATCTGAAAAAATAAATCTCCATTCACAGGAGACACATCTACAGTTGAACACACAGAAATATGGCCAGAGGGAAAATCAGCACACATCTCAATTCTCACCAGTAAACCTGCCTTGCAAAATAGAGAGTGAGGCAATCAGAAGACCAAAACTAGTCAACCTCCAAAGAATAGAAGTCCCCATATTGTATAGTCCTGAATGGCCCCCTTATGGTAAACCTCACCTACCCATGGCTCAGGAATCATTGGGAAGAGGGGGCAGAAAGATTGTAGGAACCAGGGTTGTTGCATATATGTAGCGAAGCTGTGACTTACAATTGACTGTAAGCTTTCATTTGTATACCTGTGGCATGTAGACATCATACACTTGACCCATAACAACTGGGATAACGTCTCAAAGGAGACCAAGAGAAATGGGTGGATGAGTAACCCTGGACTGAAAACTATAAGAGACTGTGTACTGTTGCTTGAGAAAGAATATGTCTTACCTAAATTTCTTAGATATGCTGACTACACTCCAGTGAATCTACTTGCATATAAGGAGTCTAGCTTTAATCAGAGACATATATATATATATATACTAGTATATATATAGATATACTATATATAGTTTTTATAAGATACTTTTTTTTTTTTTTCTTTTCAGTGGAGTTGGTAATGCTCTCTGGCATTTCAGAGACCTAATGTCCATTTGAAAGCATGGTCTTTATTCCTTTCCATTCTCCCACCAGATCTTCAAGAACCAGGGTCTTAATGCCCATATGTGTGTACACCAATTTGTAAGCAAATAGAATTTATTTCTGAGGGGGAGGGGAGGGGCATTAGCCCACCCAACACTTATTTTACACAATGACCAATTGATGGTACCAAAGCTTTTCTTACTAATACATCTGCTAAACTATCAAGCCTTCAGAGATTTTCCAGTAATATCTAGCTCTGTATAAAATTTTCTTTTACAGTCTTTATGTCCATTAGTTAATTAAAGACTGGATATATATGCCCTATGAGAAATAGTTACCATAGCAGTTGGCTATTTTGTATTTAAGAAACAATTCCTTTAGCATCATAATTTGTTTTCTTTTTCTATAAAAAAGGAGAGGTAAAAAGGCTTCTTTATCAAAACTTAGCAGAACCTGGAAAATAAACTTTATTAGGAAATATTATAAAGAGTTGTTTTAGGGCTGGAGAGATGGCCTAGTGGTTAAGAGCGCCGACTGCTCTTGCAGAGGACCCGGGTTCGATCCCCAGCACCCACATGGCGGCTGAGAACTGTCTGTAACTCCAATTCCAGGAGAACTCCAGTTCCAGGGGAATCTGACACCCTCTTCTGACCTCCGTGGCATTGCACGACACAGGTGCACAAACCTACATGCAGACAGTACATTTGTACACATAAATAAATAAATAAAATATTAAAAAAAAAGAGTTGTTTTAAATATAATTTAGAGGTGTTTGGTGTCTGTGGCTCAAGCAGTCTGAAGGTTTTGCTTTTTTGTTTTTTTGCTTTTTTTTCTTTCCTCTGGATGCTTAGGCAGGCCAGCTTCTCTGTTGGTATTTTTTGGTCCATCCTGTATAATCCAAAGCTGTACCTTTCTCAGGCATTAAAATTGGTGATGTTTTGACCTGTGGGAACATGCAAATCTTTTCCAATAGTTAGATTTGAGGTTTAAAAATTGAAAACTTGGCGCTGGAGAGATGGCCTAGCGGTTAAGAGTGCCGACCGCTCTTGCAGAGGACCCGGGTTCGATCCCCAGCACCCACATGGCGGCTGAGAACCGTCTGAAACTCCAACTCCAGGAGAACTCCAGCTCCAGGGGAATCTGACGCCCACTTCTGACCTCCACGGCATTGCATGACACGGGTGCACAGACTTGCATGCGGACAATACATTCGTACACATATAGAAATAAATAAAATTAATAAAAAAAATTGAAAACTTATCAAAAGGTTTGGAATACAGATGTTTCTATTTGAATGTATCCCAGAAGGAGTACACCACCACCTCCCCTTTTTGTTTTTTAACTTTTTTTTTTTTATTTTGACCTATAGATATTTAAACAACAGTTGTATGACACATACCTATAGACAGGAACCAAGGTGTAACATTCCAGTTAGTCTATTTAAATGGTCTCTATATTGGCCTATATATCTTGTAGGCAAAAGAAATGCCACAGGTAATACTGTACAGAAAAATATGGACATTTAATCCCAAAGTTGTTACTGGAAATCTAGTATGTTGGGTACCAATTGAAGGTCTGTACTATGCCTATATGATCAAGGGAGGGGAAGAAGAAGCTGCCAGCAGCTTCTCCTAGGAGCTGGAACTAGAACACAAAGCTTGAGCCAGCTGTGGAACTTCCACAGCCCAGCTTGACCTGGCTTACTCATCCTGAGTCAGGTTCTTGGCCTTGGGTATCGGCCACTGCCCTTCTATGGCCAAATAAATCCAACCTGGCAGGGATCTATGCCCCCAGCTTTCACAGTTTGGTGGAGAGCTACAGGCCTCTGTCCAGTCAAAAACCACCTAACCAAATCAACACACACTTAAAAGACATCTACTGGAGACCCACACTCCCAGGCCTTACAGACAGGTGGTCAGTTACAGGGCTCTGTCCAGTCAAAACCCACTAATGACCATCACAAGCCCTCAGCAAGAAAGAGCTTAACATGCGTGCAAAAAATTAATGAAATCCATGACTCCTCATATGATGGTGAAGGAGGATCCAGAATATTTTTAACCTATATTACCAAAGACCCAAAAATATTAACACTTTAATACTATGAAAACATGTTTGTATATTTGTCTCAGGCGTGGAAGGGGTGTGACCAGTAGGTGGCAGTGTATATCCATTAAGATGTCCAATATTTTTTTATTATTTCTAAAGGAAATCTAACCCATAATTTTTGTTGAAATTGAATTATGTGTTAGTTGTTTAATATAAAATTTTTCTTGAGAAGGCAGGGCCTCTGAGGTCTGAGATTCCCAGAATCACAAGGCACACAGATGCCCACTTCCTCCAGAGGCTGTCAATCTTCTGACCACTTCTTCTGTACCTGAGGCCCCACCCCATGGCTATAAGTGGGTGGGCCCCAGGTGCCATCTTCCATCTCTGCCATCCTGCTCTGTTCCACCACGTGTCTGCAGGTGGCCCTTGCTGGTAATCCCACATGGAAGTAAATCATGTTCCCAGCATGACTTAAGCCTCATGTGCCTTATTAGTTGGGGGCTGGGGGTTCACAGCCTTTTTGCAACCTAATATTATGGTGCCCTGTGCTTGGTCGGTTGGGGCTCAAGAAGTTTTTGATCTGGCAGAGGGCTCACCAGCTCTCGCCTGGAAAAGGACCTTCTAATTTTTTTTTGAACCCCTTGGACGGACTTGCCAGCAGCATCACATTTCTCCAGACAACCAGCTTCCACATTTCACAATGAGGTACCATTCTGCTCTCCTGCTTCCATCCTTCCCTCCCTCCCTCTCTCCCTCTCTTTCTGCCCCTTGTTCTCTCTCCCTCCTCTCTCTGCTTCTCCTTGCAGCCTTAGCCCTTCATTGTTTTGTGTGCACTGAGGCCTGCAGACTGCCTCAAACTGGGTTCCTGATCCTGCCATGCTTGTACTCCCACCAACACCAAGTTGAAACCAAAGGATTTCAGGCTCCTCAAACTGGGTTCCTGTGCACAGGTGGTACAAATCTCTGCTCCCCTAAACTCTCCTCTCTCTCTCTCTCTCTCTCTCTCTCTCTCTCTCTCTCTCTCTCCTTCCTCCTTCTCTCTGCCTCTTTCTTCCCTCTGATTCTTCCTACATTTTAGTCTCCTGTTCTGCTTTCCCATTTTGGACCCCTGAGATCCAGTGTATTAGGGATCCCCTGACCTTTCCATCCAGACTGCTGCCCATCAGGAGGCTGGGGACAAAATCTGGATCCATTTTCCCTTTTCCCCTGTGAATTTCAGGATGCTGACTTCACAGGCCTGTGAACCCCATTTCAGAGTCTCCCACATTGATCATGTAGGCCCGGGTGCTCTGACCAGCACCCCTGAAACTAGAGTGGATGCATCCTAGCCCTCAGATGCTGCTTTGAGTCTAAAAATGTTTACATCCTTCCTACAGATCTCTGATTCCTTCATTTTTTAGTCTCCTGTTAGAGGACACAGTTCCTCCACTCCATTCTGCTTTCTTTTGAGGCTAACAAACTTAACTTTCATCCATGCCTGTTTCCCCCTCCCCTGCACTGCCGTGCACTGCCATGCCCTGCTGTCACTACCCTGTGGATTTTTTGCAAACAGAAAACAGATTGGCAGCCACACCCATACCTCAGCAGCCATCTTGAGACTGCCCCATTTCCACTGAGACACAAAAATTCTATCTAGACTACCTGGAAGGAAGCATAAATTTACATCAGACCTTATAACAAATAATGTCATGTTTTAGTTATTTTACAATTTATTTAATGGCATATTCTGATCCTTTCACAATTTTGATTTTGGATTTTATATTGGATTATACAAGGACCATTAAAATTCCATTAATACATTTTTTGCAGAGTAACTAAGGATTGTTTTAACTGTTTCTCATCCGTTTCAAAATACAATCAATTTTCTTTTTTTTCTTTTTTTTTTTTTTTTACTTTTGTATGGCTAGTTAATTTTTACAGGCTTTTGTTTGAGTTTTTTTTTATCATTTGGCTTTTTAACAAACACTGTTTTGGTTTTTTGTTTAGTTTTGTTTTTATATTTTGCTTAAAAGAATTAATTTTAAGTGATTTTAATTTTAAGGGATTATTTCACATTTTGGCATTTTCCATTTAATTGGTTTTTCTTTATAAACCCCCTTATATTCATAAATCCACTTTGTGTCTGCTTCTGGATAGAAGCCTCTGTATCTGAGATTAAGGTGTGCCAACCATGCCCTGTGCCCCCTACATCCAGCATTTGCCTCAGGCAGTAAACTTTGACCTGGCTGGGACTTTTTAGAAGCCTCAATATCTGAGATTAAGAACTGTGCCAACCACACCCTGTCCCACCTGCATCCAGCTTTTGACTCAGGCAGTAACCTTTCACTTGGCTATGACCCTTTGATTTTTCCATTACCAATAAATTTATTCTCATTAAATTAGCAGGTAATGTACATAAGCCACCAGATCTGCCTTCCTGCCCTGTCTACCATCCTGTACAGGCATACACACACAGCCTGTGCTGCAAAGCAGAGAACAGGCATATAGCTGTTTCCACCTAAGTAGATGTCTTAAACTCTAAATGGTTCTGTGTAAATGTGACAAATGCAATTAATGGTTCCACACCCCTGGACAACAATGGACAACTTCAGATAAAAAGGGATTTTCACATTCTCCAGAGTTAATGGATACAGTTAATTCATGTGTCTGTCCACCCTGTGTGTTATAACCATTCTTCAATATGTTTTTGTAACTGTCATGTGTGGGAAAGCTTAGTTAGATGGGTTGAATTCTAAGCCAATGGTACCTCCCTTGCCACACCCATGGGGTGGAGTGGAGTGATGAAAAGATTTAGCATTGGGCCCTGAGAATTGAGTCATGGTGGATATTTAAGCAGACATGTTGGAATAAAATCTCTCTCTGTATTTGAAACTCAACCTGCCTACACGTGGTGTGCTTTCCTGCGTGGGCTTTCCACATGGGTTGTCCTAGGATTAAGTGGACCCCGCCATGAATCCCAGTGGCGACACCACACTTGGCGTCCAAACACGGGGCATAAGGAAACCTTAACAACTTAGGTATGCATACCCTTAACTCTTGCCCTTTTCTTCTTTTTCTTCTGTCTCTCCTGATATCTATCTGTTGTGGTGGAGCCATCTTTCCTGCTGGTCTTGGTGGATGGGACTGTGGTTTGAGGGCATGTGGGTTTATACACATGGAGAGCCTGCCTCTGATTTGGTTCAGAGGGAGAACCCAGTTCCTTCCAGGCACGTGCCTCCTGGCATGGTCACTCCTGCAGGCTATAAAAGCCAGTGACCTCAAGGCTGAATTTAATATTAAGCCTTAGCAGTTATGTTTAGCCTTAAAACAACTTTTCATAATTCTACAGGTCTGAAAAACTTTCTGGTTTTAAATTCCATCCCCCCAAAGAAAAACTCCCTGCTGAGGAACCGGCTCCTCAGGCTCCTCCACTTCCAATCTTGTTCATATGTAAATTTTCTCCTGGCAGCTCTCCTAGACCAGAGCCCACTTCTTTCTTTTGCAAATTAAGGCCTTTCATGGAACCACCCTCTTCCAAGAGCAGCCTCTTCCAAACTTCAAGCTTTGGCCATTTTTCTCTTAAATTTTGTATACAAAATCTGTTTTTGGGGTAAAAGTGTGTTGCTCTCTTGTCTTCTTATGGGTTCTTTCTAAATCTAAGTCTTCTTACCTAAAACCTGCCTGTTATTTGTAGATCCAAAGTTGGGATTTAAGTAACAGTAATTCAAATCCATTTCAGCATGTTTAACTTAAAGTGTAATATTTTTACTTAACACCCAGATACCCTAGATATGGTTGATTTAATTTTATCTTGCTCCTTTTAAATGTGTTTCACCTTAAAAATCTCTTCTCACAGAATTCTAGATCACATGTGGTCTGAGCTCTGGCCTGGCGCCATAAGCCAGGCTGCTGTGCATGCATACCAGCTGCCACACTGAGCACATGGTATCTAAATCATGCCCACTAAATTTTGACTTTAGGTAACATCCTTTTGATTTCAGCATTTTGGAAACAAGATAGATGGATTTCTAGCAGAATTTTCAGGCCTTGGAGTTCTAACAAAACAAACTTGCTCCCATAAATTGTCTTTTTAAAGGACCATTGGTAAAAGTCTCTTTAACAACGTAAATTGATATTTTGGTTCAATTTAAATGAGAAATTTTTTGAATAAAACTTTTATGTTTCTTTAAGCCCATCTTCAAGCTGCGTGTATATGTGAGTGAATGTGAGTTCCTGCTTTTAATTGACTATAATCCTACATGTTTAAATCTATTTAGCTAATTCTAAACAAAAATAGATTCAATTCATAAAAAATGTTTGTTTTATACCCCTTAGTGTTAACAATTTTAATTGGGTTTATAGTATGCATATTATTCAGTTTAATGATAGATTGTTGTTAATTATTATTAATGGTTATAGTTGTTGTTGAATATAATTATTAATAATAATTGATAAAAATTCAGTCTATTGGTAAATTGTTAGCTATTATTATTGACATTATTCATAATAATTATTAATGATTGTTGTGATTAATAATGGTCAATACTAATTATTGATAATAATAATTAATAATGGTTGTAATTGTTGTGATTATGGATAATTATTATTCCAAAGTCCTTAATAATAAGACATGATCAGGCCTGACTACTTTTGGAAATTCTCAATCTTTAGATTTGTAAATAGCATAGGGACACTTAGGCTTAGCATAGGGACAGCTTAGGAGTAATTAACCAGAAGGGATAGGATAGGGAAAGAATAGTAAACTTTAGGTATAGTTCATTGAAGGCAAGTGGTTGCAAATGGACCTAAAAGGTGGCATATGAATCTCAGCTGTTTCATGCATTACTAAGACATTTATTCTAATTATGTAAAAATAACCCTATAACAAATTATAAATTTTCATGTTTCTCATTAAACATCAATCAATATGGCTTTCTTCTCTTACAGGTCAACCTAACAAATCTTTATTATATATGTATGTATGTATGTGTGTATGTATGTGCACACGCACATGGGTATGGATGTGTGTACTTGTGTTCTAAGTATATTATAATGTTAACAGCTATGATACCAGTAAAAACGTTGCCTCTGTGTTGGAACGTGGCCCTTCCTTCTCAAGACGCAAATTTATATTAATCAGCCAAAACATAATTCAATTTCAACAAAGGTTATGGGTTATCTATTAAAAATTTAAAATAATGGATCTACACTGCCACCTACTGGTTACGCCCTTTCAACATCTAAAACAAAGATGCAACCAGATTTTCATTGTATTAAAGTGTGAATAAGTTTTTGGGTATTTGGGAATAAAAAAAAAAAAGGTATAAAAATTAAAAAAAATTGAATTCCAATTAACATCATTGCGGAATTCGTGGCTGCCATTTTTAAATTTTTTGTGTGCATACAGGCTGAGCCTGCATTTTGTTCAGATGACCAGTGGGTAGCTGGTGTTGTGGGTGACCAGTTGGTTTGGAAAAAGGCTCCCTTTGTGGACCACCAACCTGGGAAGCTGGTATGAAATTCCTGTCCTAGGCTTGGGCAGGTGGAAAGTTTCGGCCAAGAGTGCGAAATGTGTTTCGTTGTCCCAGGCCAAGGACCCGAGTAGGAAGATACCTCTCTTGTCAGGTCACAGAAGTGACCAACTGACCTCTACGTAATGGGGCAGTTCCCCACACTGTCCACAAAGTGGGCACTGTGCATCCCTCTCCCCTTAGCAGGATTGCATTGCACCTGTTCGTGACAAAGGAAGCTTCCTAGAAGCTCCCACACACACACACAAAAAAAAATCAAGATGGTAATGATGGTAAGAACTTCTCATGGGGCATATCTAGCCAGTCTTTATTTGACTAATGGGCATAAGAATTGTAAAAGAAAATTTTATTAAGAGCTAGATATTGTAAAATCTTTAAATCAGGTTTTCATGCCAGACCTGGAGATGGCCAAGAGCTTGGAGAAATATAGTTATTAAAATCCACTTTATAAGGTTTGCAGTTTAAAATGGTAATACATTTGAACTAATTGGGAACGTAAAATGTTAATTGTTTTATGCATAATCTGTATTGGCTTTCCAACAATAACTTTGGGGTTAAAGTACACCAATGGTCTATATTTTTCAGTGTTATACAGTATAATTTTGTTACATTTTTCCTTTACTTGTAGGACAACTTAGGCATCTATAGATCAAAACATAAAAATTTAAAAAACAAAAAGAGGGAGGTGGTATAATATTCCTTCTGTATTCCAAACCCTTTGATAAATTTTCAATTTTGAGGTCTTGAAACTAACAATGGGAAGAGATTTATATGTTCCCACAGGTAAAAGCACCAATCTAAATGCCTGAAAATGTACAACTTTTGGCTGTGAAGGATGGACTGGGAAATTCCAGCAGAGAGGCTGACCCATCTGAACATGAAAGAAAAAGGAACCTCAGATTGCCTGACTCACAGACACTGAGCATCTCTCTGAATTCTATTTGGGTTAACTATTCATAATGTGCCCTAATGAAGTTTACCTTCCAGATGCTGAGAAACCTTCCTACCTCTCCCCTTTTATAGGAAAAAGAGAAACATGATGGTACTGAAGTCATTCCCTGACTGTAGATAATAGTAAAGTCTCTATAAGCTGTGTAATTAAGCAAAATATATTAATACAGGAGAGCTCTGATATCAGCAATGGATTACTCTGCCAAGGAGATGTTAGCTGGGGGATCCAAGCCCCCAAAATTATAAAGGCCCTTTGCCAATAAAAATGGGATATCTGTAAGGAGAAAGGTGGTAAGTCCCTGTTGTCAAAAACCTGGTGTAAGCATGAAAAAATGTTTTGAGATGTCGCTTGCTAACGTACAGTTGGCCTCTGAAATGCCAGAGAGCGTTACCAAAGGCCCCTAATGCAGTAAAGCAAAATATTGGTCTCTTTGAATCAAGCAAGACTCCTTTTTCAGTATGAGCTACACCTCAACTGCCTCGGAGATATTGTGCAACAGTGGCAGCTATGTGTCTATATATATCCCAAATCTAATTGGCTATTAGCTCTCTCCTTGAAGGAATAATTCATGGCTGATGCCACAAGCTTATGTCCTCTAGTGGTTAGGAGATGTTATTAGCCACAATAAGAACTTGTCACCCTTTATAGAGAAACCACAGTTTGTGTATTAGCATGCCATCCAAACATCTGTGTCTATGCTTACAGCTTAGCTTGCCACAATAGTTAGTACTGTTTAAGTGCCTATATGTCTAATTTCTTGTGCTTTGTTAGTAGGATTAAAAAGGTACGCTGGATAAGCTTCATGTCAATCCATGAAGGGGAACAACGTGAACAGACTACAGTCCAAAATGACATCTCCAGAGAAAACAGACTGCTTTGCTTCTCATCCACTTGTGCCCCTTTTCCAAAGCCTTGGGAACAACTTGCGGAAGAGGAGGCATGGTAGAATATAAGGGCTGTGGAGAGATTGGTGTGAATCGTGAGACTACAGCAATATAGACTGGACTCTTATTTAATCAACATGCTTGTGCATACAAGCTTCTCCAATTGGACTATGGGAACCTTGGGTTGTTCAAAATATGAACATAGATACTTGCTAATTGGTTTTACATGAATGTTACTTAAATTCATTGCTTATGCTTGACAATCAGCTTACTTCATGGTTGGGATTTTTGGATATTAATTGGCCTTACTGTGAAAATAAAGTTTCAGGTCTGACATGTCCCTTATTGCCTAGCACTCAAAACAGGGTTGAACAGCTGGCTATTTAAAACTCAGGTTCCTTTGGGTTGTTAGCCTCACCCATGGGCTCCTCTGCCTCTCAGAATAATTAAAAAAATAAAATTAAAAGGGTGAGATGTGGGAAAGCTTAGTTAGATGGGTTGGATTCTAAGCCAATGGTACCTCCCTGGCCATACCCATGGGGTGGAGTGTAGTGATGAAAAGATTTAGCATTGGGCCCTGAGAATTGAGTCATGATGGACATTTAAGCAGACATGTTGGAATAAAATCTCTCTCTGCATTTGAACCTCAATCTGCCTACACGTGGTGTGCTTTCCTGCAAGGGCTTTCCACATGGGTCGTCCTAGGATTAAGTGGGCCCCACACTGAATCCCGGTGGCTACACCACAGTCATGTGTCCATGTTGCCCAGGTGCCATCTTCCCTCTGTGCCATGCTGCTCTGTTCCACCACGTGTCTGCAGGTGGCCCTTGCAGCAGCCCTTGCTGGTAATCCTGCAAGGAAGAAAACCATGTTCCTGGCATGACTTAAGCCTCATATGCCTTTTTACCTGGGGGCTGGGTGTGCACAGCCCTTTTTATAACCTAATAATGGCAAGATTTTAAACACACACAGGACTAGTACTTGTATATGAATAACGTAATCCTTAAAATCTATTTTATTTCATTGAACAAAACTGTGTTCACTTTGTGTATTACTGTTCCAGGTGCAAATAAAAAGATAAACATATGAATGAATCTTACATATCCCTCACTGATAGGGATATCTCTCTGTCCATTCATTGCTTGGATTTTCAGCTTAGGTTGATATCCAGATAAAATTTAGGATACTTAGAATTTCCTGATCACGAAGTGTAGCTCCTGATTAAACTTTGTGATCCAAAGTGTCCATTTCATTTTAAAAATAAGCAAGCAGAGGGTTGGAGAGATGGCTTCACAGATAGGAGGCACTTCAGGATAAGGGAATATCTATCTATCTATCTATCTATCTATCTATCTATCTCTCTATCTATCTATGAAATAGACTTGAAAGTGATATCATATAGTAAATTTAATGTGGGGTCATCAGCCATAGGCTCACCTCCCCTGACTGCCAGCTCCATGAAACCCTCTGTGTGGCATCTGCACAAGGCCTGTGTGCTTCAGGAAATTGCTTATCATTCATAGGAGGCTGAGTCTTAGAGCCAGATGCTGAGGACAAAGGCCAGGTTCATGACTTAAGATAGAGTAAACCAGACTCCTTTCATCCTCGAGGAGGTTTCTGGGGTTGTCCAACTGTGTTCAATATCTTTGTCAATCCTGGTGTCCCCCACAATTCAAGATTTTCTGTAACTAAAATCATTACTGTTTATTTTATTAAACTTTTCTGTATCTAATTGTACTTCGTGTTTGAGACTGTCACTGAGCTGGAGGTGGGAAATCAGTAGCTGTCACGGCAGCTATTGACATGATAGAGACTAATCACAAAACATTGTACAAATGTATGAAACTGTCAAACAAAATTAATTTTTTTTAAGTGGTGGTAATATTGGAATACAAAAATTGAAATTATACTGCACAGCCATTGTAACACAATAGCAAGTTATTGAGACAAAAAAGAGAAAACATAGAGGCTAGTTTTCTTTGAGCAGTGGTTTCTTTGCACATACTAGCATGCCTTGTTTTAACTTCAATTCAGATCTATGATTTTACATTTTTCCTCTTGATATTTGAATGAGGATTCAATAATCATTCAATAATAATTTTCCACTATCAATTTGGCAATATTCTGAGGCTAAAAAAATCTTCAGTTATATTCTATTGTCATAAAACTGAAAGTTTCAATAATTTTCATTTGTTAAAACGATATTTCTAGAGCCAGGAATGGTGGCAACACCTGTAATCCCAGCACTCTGGAGGCAGAGGCAAGCAGATCTCTGTGAGTTCAAGGACAGCCTGGAGTACAGAGCAAGCTCCAGGCCAGCTGGGACTAAAGGGAGACCCTGTCTCAAAAAGACCAAAAAAAGAAAAAAAAGAAAAAAAAAAGGGATTTCTAATATATGATCTATTTCAGAAAAAAATCCATATAATGAGAAGTACTTTAATTCTCCACTGGTTGGCTGGATCATACTCTAGATGTCTGTTAAATCCATCTTATTAACAAAATCAAATTTAACTCTGTTGTTCCTTTGTTGTTAGTTTTTCATTTTTGGTTTGGGTAATTTGTTTCTTTAATGGGACATTATATTCCACCATATCTTGAAGGTACTGTCTTTCTTCAGAAAATATTTTTGCTGTTTTGGTCAAAGATCAGGGTGATACAGTTGCATAGAGTTACATATGGGCTCCCTGCTCTGAACTACACTTCTGTTTCTCTGTATGTACAATTTTTTATTACTATGTCTCTGTAGTATAATTTTATATCACATATGATGATAAGTCCTTTAGTATTCTTTTCTTCATAATTGTTTTGGCTACTCTTGCTCTTTCTGCCTCCATCTCAATTTTGTAATTATTTTTTCTATGTCTGTGAAGAAAAACACTGGTACGTTGAGTTGGGATTACACTGACTCTATAAATGGCTTTTGGTGTGATGCTCACCATATAACTCTTCCAATCTATAAGCATGGGAAGTTTTTATATCTTCTGGTATCTACTGCATGTTTTTTCTTCAATGTCTTAAATGTATCATTTCAAAGATTTTTCATGTCTATTCTCCACTTTATTTTAAGTAATTTTATTCCTTTTTGGCAATTGTGAATATGATTATATTCCTGAGCTCTTTTTTACATGTTTTATTAGAACATTTTTCATAATAAATTTGGTTTAAGATGTTTTGTCAGGTATAAGTATTTTTAGGTCTGCGATGTTTCACATCCCATTTACTTTACCTTTATTTGTAATTGTTTCATTCTAAGACTTGGTTTATCTTTGATAATGGCATTTTTATTTGTGGGAAAATTTAGAAATGTTGGCTAGCATTCTAAATCAATAGGACTTCACTGGCCACACCCATGGGTTGGGACAAAGTGATGCAAAGGTTTAGGATTTAGCCCTGCCATTATTGGACTTAAGGTCTCTCTGTATTTGGACACCTTAACGTGTGTTTATGTGCTGTACTTTCCTGCACGTGTCTTTCACATGGTTCATCCTGGAAATAAATGGGCTACCTCACAAATAGTGCCCAGGTATGGGGCTGGAGTAAACCCTGACATTTGGTATCCCAACCTCCAAATCTTGTCTCTTTCTTTTTATCTCGCTCCTCTCTCTCCTAACATATATATTTTGCCATGGAGCAACGTCTCTTGCTTGTTTGGATGGATGGGAGGCTGATCTGAGAACACCTGACTTTGCAAGCATGGAGGAAACTGGCATATCCTTGGCCTGGCTCCTTTTTGTCACATGGAAGAAATAGAGACTGGTTTGGCTGGGGAATGAGTATCCCATCCCCCCACCAGGCATGTGCTCCTAATTTAAACACTCCTGCAGTCTATAAAAGCCAGCAACTTCCAGGCTCAGTTTAATATCAAGGCTTACTAACCACACTTGACCTTGAAATAACTTTTCATAATTTCACAAGGCTAAAATAAAACCTTTGGGTACTAATTTTCAAAAACTTACTCCAACTGCAAAAGAAACCAGTTTTTCTGCTTCAGCTCCAGCTTAACAACTTCATATGTAAATTTTTTCCAGGTTTGCTCACTGACTCAGTCAAGGCTGACCCCACATCTTTCTGATGCAAATTAAGGCTTTCATAGTAACCATCCTACCAAGAGCAGTTTTTTTAAAAAGGGAACAACTTTAAAGGCATGGCCAATTAATAGCTTTCTCTTACATTTTGTATACAAAACCTGCTTAGAAAAAAATTGCATTGAACTCTTGGGGTCTTGTGGATTTTTTGGGTAACTATTTCTGAATCTCTAACTCTTCCTACCTAACCCTGATGGCTACTTGTGGATCCACAATTGATGTTCAGCTAACTTCATCCCTTACATAATTCAAATACATTTCAGCATGCTTAACTTAAAATGTAGTATTTTTACTTAACCCCAGGTACCCTAGATATTTTTTGAGTAAAAATATGTGCACAATTAAAATTAATTGGTTGATTTATCTTTCATCTTGGCATTTTTAAATGTTTCGTCTTAAAGATTTTTCCCACAGAATTGCCTGCTATGTACATACCAGCCATCAAACTGAGCACATGGTGTCTTAATAATTTATCTAAATCATACTTAAATTTTAAAATAACACAGCCTTTTTATTTATTTATTTATTTATTTATTTATTATTTATGCATATGAATGTACTGTCTGCATGCAGGTCTGTGCACCCCTGTCTTGCAATGCCAGGTCAGAAGAGGGTGTCGGATTCCCCTGGAACTGGAGTTCTCCTGGAATTGGAGTTACAGAAGGTTCTCAGCCGCCATGTGGGTGCTGGGGATCAAACCCCGGTCCTCTGCTAGAGCAGTCGGTGCTCTTAAACCCTAGGCTATCTCTCCAGCCCCAGTAACACAGTCTTTTAATTTCAGCATTTTGGAGACAAACAGATGGATTTCTATGGGAGTTTAGAGGCCCTGAATTTCTAACAAAGGACACTTGCTTTGATATTTTTTTGATAAAAGAACTATTAGTAAAAGCCTCTTTAACAGCAAAAAATTAGTATTTGGTTCAAGTTAAATGAAATATTAAAAAAAATTGTTTTATGTTTTTTAACCCCATCTTAAAACTGTATGTGTGAGTGAATGCAAGTTCTTGTTTTTCATTCATTATAATCCTACAGGTTTAAATCTAATTAGGAGTCAACTATAAACAAAGATATATAGTAGGTTTAACTCATAAAGACTGTTTCATACCTCTTCATGTAAACAATTTGATAATGGGTTTATATAATTTTTAGTATATATTAAATTCAGTTTAAAGATAGATTATTAATTATTATTGGTAATTGTTATTGATAGTAATAATTATTGATTAAAATTGCTAATGCTAATTAATAATTTAGTCTAATAAATTGTTGTTGATTGTTATTGGCTATTGTTATTGATTCTAATTAATTATATTTATTATGACTAATAATGGTGATTAATATGGTTATGATTATAATTATAATTTTCATTGTTATGGCTGTTATATTTATCAATAATAATAATAATTATTATTATTATTATAACAGTCTTTAAAAATAAGATAAGATAAATCAGTCCAAGACTACAAACAACTGACCTATCTACTTTTGGATACCCTCCTTAACCTTTGGCTCTGTAAGTAGGACAGGGACAGTTATACTTAGCATAGGGACAGCCTAGGGATAGTTAACCTGTAGGGACAGGATAGGAAAAGAGAATAGGAATAGACTTTTCAGGTAGTTAATTAAAACAAAATGGTTGGGAATTGGCCTAAGAAATAGGATGTGGAGCTAAGCTGTTTTCTGTGTTACTAGGAAATTTATTCTAATTATGTAAAAATAACCCTATGACAATTTATAAAAATAATTTTATGTGCTTCTCATTGAACATCAAACAATAATGTAACTTCTCTTTCTTAAAGGTCAACTTAATCTTTTTTTTATGTATGTGTGTGTATCTATGAATGTATGTGTACACACATGCGTATGAATGTGTGCACTTAATGTTCTAGATATATTTTTAATGTGAACAACTATAAAACTAGTAAAAACAACTGTCTCTGAGTTGCAATTTGGCCCTATTAGGTTATAAGAAGGCCGTGTACCCCCAGCCCCCAGATAAAAAGGCATATGATTTACTTCCATGTGGTATTACAAGCAAGGGCTGCCTGCCCTTGACACGTGGTGGAACAGAGCCGCATGACAGAGAGGGAAAATGCCACCTAGGGCCCACCCACTTATAGCCATAGGACAGGAGCTCAGGGACAGAGGAAGCAGTCAGAAAATAGCCTCTGGAGGAAGTGGGTGTCTGTGTGCCTTGGGATTCTGGGAAGCCCAGACATAACATTCCAGCTTTTTGCTTATGATAAGGAAATGGGGTGCTGTTCTTTCTCCTGTATCTGCTTCAGAGCTGATGTGGGGTGAATTCTTGGGGGAACAGCTTTCAGGTTGGAGGGTTAGAATCTGGTTGACTATTTTGGCTGCTCTGGGTGCTCTGCCAGGTGGGTGGAAGCCCATTGGAATGCAGAGACACTGAAGATCCGTGTTGCCCAAGGACTGGCTCTACCAGGCTAGCCTTTGGCTATGCTAAAGCAGGCCACCACCGATTACTCAGGAATCTTCTGCCTTTTGAAAGCCAGATCCCAGATTCCTACAAAGTGTGCTACCCACCCCACTCTCACTGAATCCTACTCCCACGTTCTCCCTTAAATTCCCAAGCCAGATGCCATTCTGTGCTTGGCTCTATCTTTCCCCTGAGCCTAGCCCCAGCTACCCTGAATTAAAGTTTGCTCTGAAGAGCTTAGACCTTGTGGCCTTTCATTCCTCGGGGGGGGGGAGTGCACTATAACCTTACATTCTAGTGCCCCCTGCCCACCCCTTGGGTGGCTTTGGATTAGCGGGTAAGCTGGATATCGAGCGCAGGGTAAGACAGCACCCACCAGCATTCGGCCAAATGTACCTTCTCTCCTCTCCTTATCCTACCCTACTCTATTCCCATGTGACTGTGTGTGAGAGTTAAGAGTGTGTGTTATGTTTCCACAGCTCTTGGGCTACAGAATCTGACTGGGCCCCAACCTGTGGTTCCGCCAAAGTCATTTAACCTCATTAGCCACTCATCACACTCGTGATGACTGAGTACAGGGTTTATACGTGTGGCCCTCATGGTAAGACTTCATAAGTCGACTCGCAGGCAGCCGGCCGGCCAGGCACCTGAGTGAGGAGAGATTCTATCTCCCACCCCTACCTTCTGTGTAATCCTCTGTATGTTCTGCACCCCCTTTAGCCTCCCCCTCTGCCTCAACACTTCCTGTCTTAACTACTGCTTTCCATCTTCCTTCCCTCTGATTCTCTTTCTCCATTCTTTTTAGTTTCCTGTTATAGCTGTTCCCTTTTGGATCCCTGAGTGCCGGCAAAATAAGGGATTCCCCACTTTTTCCCATCCAGATTGCTGTCTATCTACCAGGATGCTGGAGACAGACTCTGGACCCGAATTTTGGACTCTTCTGTGATTTTGGGACACTAAATTCACAGACCTGCAGGCCCCGATTTCAGAGACTCCCACACTGGTCACATGGACCTGGGGTCTCTGAGCGCCCACTTAGAACTAGGGCGGATGTGCCTTAGCACTTGGGTGGGTGCTTTCTGAGACTAAAAAGAACCCATTTCCTTCCTACAGACTTCTTCTCTCTCTCTCTCTCTCCCTCTCCCTCTCTCCCTCTCTTCCTCTTCCCTCTTCCTCATCCTCTGACCCCTAATATGGGAGCCTCACACTCTAAAGGAGAGGCACTGGGCCTCACACCCTTGGAGTGTCTCCTACACTCTTTAAGAGAACTCAACCTCTAAATTAACCCTAAGGGCCTTGAGGGACTCTGCTCTACTATCTGGCCAGGATATCAATTAGCTAACAATATTGCCTGGCCTGAGACAGGTACCTTAGATCTCCAAATTCTCATCTTTGAGAGACTTCTGCCAGCACTCCAGTAAATGGTCAGAATGCTTGTATGTACAGGCATTTTTTGCCCTTCACTCTAGTCCCTCTCTCTATTTGTAAGTTTCTACTAAAAAGACTTCAGTTATCTTTTTTCCTCTCCCTCTCCCTCTCTTTCTCTGCCCTCTGCAGTCTTTTATCTTTCTTTTACTGTGTCTTCTCTGCTGCCTCACTGCATGCGCCATCTCTGTCATGCAGTTTTTGCCCCAGTAGCCACGCACCATGGGTGGCTTTTTTCTCCAGCCCAGCATTCAAACACACATGCTGCAGACTGTTCTTATGGCAACTGTGTTAATCCACACCCACTCCTTGGCAGCCATCTTGAGGCTTTGTCTGCACATGCCCCTTTTTCCGTGGTGGTGCTAAACCACACCCTCTGTTACTCCCGCATGACAGAAAGCCTGAATTCTCATCAGACTTTATAACTACATCCATTTCTAAATACAATCAATTTTCATTTTTTACTTTTGTACAATCAGTGTTTTTTTTTTTTTTTATATATATTTTGTTTACAAAACTTTTGCCTAAATTTTAAGGGATTATTTCATATTTTGCCATTTTCCATTTCATTGTTTTTTCCTTATAAACCCCATTTTATTCAGAAATCCATTTTTGTCTGCTTCAGGATACAAGCCCCTGTGTCTGAGATCAAGAAGGTGTGTTGACCACGCCCTGCCCAACCTGCATCAGCTTTTGCCTCAGTCAGTAAACTTTCACTTGGCTGGTATCTTTTGTTTTTTCCACTAACTAAATTTATTCTCATTAAATTAGCAGGTAATATGCACAAGCCACCAGATTTTCCTGCTTACCCAGTCCACCATCCTTTGCAGGTGTACTGTCCAAACCTGTCTGTGTGTTATAACCTTTCTTCAAAGTGTCTTTGTAACTGTCATGTGTCCATGTTCTGTGTTTTTTCTCAAAACAAAGTGGCCACTTCAAACTTCTTTTATTTTATGTTGCACACAAACAAAAAATTAAATTAAGTTTACTTTTGGCATGCCTCTTAATTTTTTTTTCAAAGGCAAAGGCCTGATTTGAACCCGGGTTCCTAGGTTTCTACACTGTTTATCTGAAGGTTTTATTTTTTATCTGTCCAAATTATTTTTTCCACAGGTATTACAAATAAAAATTTTCTTTTCCAGTTTTTTCTTGTTTCCAGACATCTGAAGACCTGATTTTTTTGACCCTTATGGGTTCACTAACAGATTTTTCTTTTTTTCTCCTGTGCTATGTCACCATCCTTCTGACCACAGACCATTTAAAAAATCCCTGGATTCATTCATACTTTGGTACTTGGACAGTGGCACATTGCTTCCCTCGCAATCACTTCCCTCCAATGAAATGGCCTAAGTACCTTTGATATTGTCAGTTCTTTAATTATTATATATAATTCTGTTTTCCATCACTTATTAAAGTATTTCAATAAGATCATAGTTTTAAAACCAAAGGTGCAAGACGTCATCTCAGCCTTGGCAGCACAATTAATCAGAGCTGCATGTTTTAAATAATGTTTCTTTAAAAAAATTTTTTTTAATTAATTTTATTTATTTCTGTATGTGTATGAATGTATTGTCTGCATGCAAGTTTGTGCACCCGTTCATGCAATGCTGCAGAGGTCAGAAGAGGGTGTCAGATTCCCCTGGAACTGGAGTTCTCCTGGAATTGGAGTTTCAGACGGTTCTCAGCCGCCATGTGGGTGCTGGGGTGTTTTTTCCAATGCATATGATGGTTCAATACAACCACTAGGATAAAAACCTCTTAAAGGAATCTGTGCATAAATGTGTGTGTATGACATTGTTAAACAGCATATTAAAATCTGTCTGTATGATTATAATGCATGTGCCTTTGCTTAGCACAATCTTTACAAAGTGTCATTGCCAAATTTATTTATTAGAACCTTATTTATAAGTGTATGCATGAAGTACTGTTCACTTTTAATAATTCTGTAATGTAATTATGGCATATACAAGGAATTATTTTCCACCTGTATACCTAGTTACAGCCTCAAGTGAAACAGACATATATAGAGTTACCCATACATACTAAAATTGTTTTGTATATCTGTTATACTTTGCACATGTTACTTTTAATATCTTTAAGAGAAATAGGTTTTACTTCTGGTGACCAAACGGACAGTCCGAATGTAACCAATTTGGGTGAGCCGTAACTATTATCTGCCTGCTGCTGGTATGTGACAATGCCCCCCTGCTTCGTTTTCCTTTTCAAAGATATAATTCAAAATCTAAGGACAAGTGACATGGTCTTCATTTGAGAAGGTACTGGTTTTAACCTCTTTATTATCTTGGGTTTGTTTCATGGGCTATGTTGTTAGAAACTTTTGCCTTGCATGGTTTAAATCATTGTACTCTGAGTACTTAATTGACCTTCATAGACCTTAAAGAACAAATTGTAGAAGATTTACTGCATAGGTTTAATGTCAACTTGATACACCTGAGCTGAGAAAACTCAATAATTGCCTTCATAGGACTGGCCTGTGCCCATTGTGGGCAATGCCATTCTTGGCTAGATATTTCTCTATTGTGTACAATAGGCTGAACATGAGCCAGCAACACAAGCCAGTAAATAGGATCCTTTTCTAGCCTGTGCTGCAGCCACTAACACGAGGGTCCTACCACGAGCTTTTATTATTGGTCAGAATATTTTTGCCATAGCAATTAAGAATTTATTAACAGTGCTTAAGTTAAAGTTCAACTTTACTTAGGAGTTATATGGTAAAGTACCAAATTAATTCAAACAATCCTCTTGGAGGTTTAGCAACCATACTTAAAGCTCCATTCTGATTTGGCAAGAGGGATTTGATGGGACAATATTTTGGCCCCTACCCTCTGAGGTCGACTTGGGTCCTAGGGTCCTGCATCCGCAATTTTGTGCATGTCCTGTGTCAGCGAGTCACCAGTCATCCAACACCAGGGAAGTCATGGAGATTCACTTAAAAGGACTTCATCCTGCCATTGTCCAGTCAAAGGAGGAATTTCCATATAGAAGAGAGACTCCTCATGCTTCAAAGGGAAGCTCTGTTCAAGCAAGGCCTGACTGTGTCCTCACATAGATGGAACTGGTGAAGAGAGCCAGGTGCAAGGCCTGAGTGACCCCTTAAGGACCAGAACCTCAACTGACCTTAACACCAAAACAAACTTCATTTATGTGAGCTAACTGTGGCCAGTACTTATTGGACGTTTTCTCTGCAACTGAAGAGACAATCTGGTTGAGTCTTACATGAGTATACCAGTGCAGTGACTTCACAGTACCAACAGGGGGCTACTGGGTAGATTAGCAATAGGAGGGTCCCTGTCTAGGGAATGTAGATGGAAAAAAGACTTGTACCCTGGTTTGAGAAATTGGAAAAAGTTTAGTATGCAGAGCTCTAGAATGAGGGCCAGCTTTAATACACAGGGCTCCAGAATGAGAGCCATTGGGGTGGTTTTAAACACCCCAATATGAAACCGTAATCTAAAGAAGAGAAAATGAAATAGGTTATTAATCTACTGTGTCATGTTAGAAAATAGATAGGTGAGAGACCTACTGTGCCAAGTTAGGAATCTACTATGTCATGTTAGAAAATAGATAGGTGAGAGACCTACTGTGCCAAGTTAGAAATCTACTGTGTCATGTTAGAAAATAGATAGGTGAGAGACCTACTGTGCCAAGTTAGAAATCTACTGTGTCATGTTAGAAAATATCTCAGAGATAGATGACAGATTTAATGTGTCATGCCAGCAAATATCACCTTTTATATTCTCATGGTTATGGCTCTCATTCTGGAGCCCTGTGTATTAAAGCTGGCCCTCATTCTAGAGCTCTGCATACTAAACTTTTTCCAATTTCTCAAACCAGGGTACAAGTCTTTTTTCCATCTACATTCCCTAGACAGGGACCCTCCTATTGCTAATCTACCCAGTAGCCCCCTGTTGGTACTGTGAAGTCACTGCACTGGTATACTCATGTAAGACTCATCCAGATTGTCTCTTCAGTTGCAGAGAAAACGTCCATTAAGTACTGGCCACTGTTGATCTGGACCAAACCCCCTGGGCAGAGCATCCCAAGCAGCCAAAATGGGAAACTGGATTCTAGCCCTCCAGCCTGACAGCTGTTCCCCCAAGACTTCGCCCCTGATCAGCTCTGAAGCAGCTACAGAAGACAGACCTCAACCCTTTTCCCTATAGAAAAAAAAAGGCTGGAATATCAGGGTGTGAGCTCCAGAAGCCCGTTGGAATGCAGAGACACCTAAAATCCATGTTGCCCAAGGACCAGCTCTACCATGCCAGCCTTTGGCTATACTAAAGCAGGCCACCACTGATGACTCAGGAATCTTCCACCTTTCGAAAGCCAGATCCCAGATTCCTGCAAAGTGTGCTACCCACCCCACTCTCACTGAATCCCATTCCCACCTTCTCCCTTAAATTCCCAGGCCAGACGCCATTTTGTGCTTCGCTCTATCTTTCCCCTAAGCCTGGGCCCGGCTACCCTGAATGAAACTTTGCTCTGAAGAGCTTAGACCTCATGGCCTTTCATTCTGGGGGAGCGTGCTATAACCTTACATGTATGTGTGTGTGTATCTATGTATGTATGTATGTGCACACACACACATGTTTATGGATGTGTGCACTTAATGTTCTATATTTTTAATATTAACAACTATAAAACTAGTAAAAAAAAAACTGCCTCTGAGTTGCAATTTGGCCCTATTAGGTTATAAAAAATCTGCCTCTGAGTTGCAATTTGGCCCTATTAGGTTATAAAAAGGCCGTGTACCCCCAGCCCCCAGATAAAAAGGCACATGATTTACTTCCATGTGGTATTACCAGCAAGGGCTGCCTGTCCTTGACACGTGGTGGAACAGAACTGCATGGCAGAGAGGGAAAATGCCACCTAGGGCCCACCCACTTATAGCCATGGGCGGGAGCTTGGGTGCAGAGGAAGCAGTCAGAAGATGGACAGCCTCTGGAGGAAGTGGGAATCTGTGTGCCTTGGGATTCTGGGAAGCCCAGACCTAACATTCCAGCCTTTTGCTTATGATAAGGAAATGGAGTGCTGTTCTTTCTCCTGTGTCTGCTTCAGCGCTGATGTGTGGTGAATTCTTGGGGGAACAGCTGTCAGGCTGGAGGGTTAGAATCTGGTTTACTATTTTGGCTGCTCTGGGAACTCTGCCAGGTCGGTTTGGGCCAGATGGATAGTGGGTTTGGGCCAGTACTTAATATACATTTTCTCTGTAACTGAAAATACAAGCTGGTTGAGTCTTGCATGAGTATGCCAGTGCAGGGACTTCACAGTACCAACAGGGGGCTACTGGGTGCATTATCAATTAAAGGGTTCCTGTCTGGGGTCTGCAAAAGCAGAGAGGAACTCTATCCTGGTTTGAGTAATTGCAAAAACGTTTTAGTACACAAAGCTCTATAAGGAGGGCCAGCTTAACCATGAGAATATAAAAGACGGTATTTTATGACATGGCACATTAAATCTGTCACCTATCTCTGACACATTTTCAAACTTGGCACAGTAGGTCTCTCAACTATCTCTCTGGTGATGTTATTTCATTTTCTCTTCTTTAGATTATAGTTTCCGGTTGGGGTGTTTAAAACCACACAGTTAGCTCAGATAAATGAAATTAGTGTGGGTGTTAAGGTCAGTTGAGTTTCTGGCCCTTAGGGGATCACTCAGGGCTTGCGCCTGGCTCTCTTCACCAGTTCCATCTATGCGAGGACAAAGTCAGGCCTTGCTTGACCAGAGCTTCCCTTTGAAGCACGAGAATTTCTCCTCTATATGGACTTTCCTCCCCTGACTGGACACTGGCTGGGGGAATTCTTTTAAGTGAATCTCCAAGGCCCTCCTGGCCCAGGATGACTGGTGACTCACTGCCACAAGAAAGGTGCTGATGCAGGATCCTAGGACCCAAGTTGACTTCAGAGGCTAGGGGCCAAAATATTTTTCCTTCAAATCCCTCTTGCCAAATCATATTGGAGCTTTAAGAATGGTTGTTAAACATCCAAGAGGATTATTTAAATGAATTTGGTACTTTAATCACCATATCACTCAGAAATAAAACTTGAACATTGACTTAAGAACTCTTAATATGTTAAAAAAAAAAAAAGAAAAAAAAAAGAACTCTTAATATGTTCTTAATTGCTGTGGCAAAATATTCTGACTAATAATAAAAGCTCATGGTAGGACCCTGGTGGTAGTGGCTGCAGCACAGGCTAGGAAAGGATAATACGTACTGGCTTGTGTTGCTGGCTCATGTTCAGCCTGTTGTATAAAATATAGAATGGCATCACCCACAAAGGGCACAGGCCAGTCCAATGAAGGCAATTATTGTATTTTCTCAGCTCCAGTGTATCAAGTTGACATTAAACCTATGCAGTAGGGCCTACAATTTGTTCTTAAAGTATATAAACATCATTTAGGTACTCAAAGTACAATGAATTTAAACCATGAAAGGCATAAATTTCTTACATAGCCCATGAAACAAACCCAAGATAATAAAGAGCTTAAAACCAGTACCTTCTCACATGAAGACCATGTCACTTTTTCCCAGATTTTGAATTATAGCATTGAGAAGGAAAAGGAAGTGAGGGGCATTGTCACATACCAACAGCAGACGGGAAATACTTAGGGATTACCCAAATTGGTTATTTTCAAACATTCTATGTGGTCACTGGAAGTAAAACTTAATTTCTCTTAAAAATATTAAAAGTAACATGAGCAAAGTATAACAGATATATTTCACTTGAGGCTGTAACAAGGTATAAAGTACCTGGTAGGTGGAACACGATTTCTTATATACCATAATTACATTATTGAATTCTTAAAAGTGAATAGTACTTCATGCATACACTTATAAAAAAGGTTCCAATAAACAAATTTGGTGATGACAGTCTATAAAGGTTTTACTGAGAAGAGCCACATGCAGTGCAGTCATACACAGACAGATCTGACTATGCT
The DNA here is from genome assembly GCA_009823505.1 of Rhizomys pruinosus. Taxonomy (NCBI): domain Eukaryota; kingdom Metazoa; phylum Chordata; class Mammalia; order Rodentia; family Spalacidae; genus Rhizomys; species Rhizomys pruinosus. Next base: position 621,854 of record VZQC01010904.1, read on the forward strand.
ATTTAACAATATCATACACATACACATATGTATTGTATCCACACATTCTTTTAAGATATTGGGAAGAAAACACCTTTAGGAATATTATTTAAATGTGATGGTTAATCCTGGGTGTCAACTTGACTGGACTAAGGAACAAATAAGAGAAAAAGGGTCTTCTGATTGGACCACCTCAACCAGGATGGCCCACCCCAAATGTGGTCATTACCTTCTGCCGGCAGGCAGTATTTAAGGCCACAGCAGAGGGAGCTTGTCCCTTTTTCTCCTGCAGCTTGCCTCTCTCATCTATTGAGTTTGTCTTGCTGCTGTGATCAACCTTTCGGATCCCTGCATGTACTGAGACTGGCAGATCTCCTGGAATCCATTTGGGCCTTCAGCACTAGATTGGGACTACTGAGACATCCAGCCTTGTAGACTGAGCAGTTCCCTGGATTCTCAGCCTTTCCAGTGTGGTGCAGCTACTGTTGGACTCCTTGCACTCTGTCATGTGAGCAAATCATTAAATTGTATATAGCTATATATTCATCCAGTTGCTTCCTACCACATCTCCATTTAACTCTCCAATTTGGCCTGTGCAAAAGACAGATGGATCATGGAGAATGACAGTTGACTACCGAAAGCTCAACCAAGTAGTGACACCAATTGCAGCCATTGTACTAGATGTGGTATCCTTACTTGAGCAGATTAATATGTCTCCTGGTACCTGGTATGCAGCTATTGATCTGGCCAATGCTTTCTACTCAATACCAGTTCATAAGAACCACCAGAAGCAAATTGCTTTCAGCTGGCAAGGCCAGCTTACCTTTACTGTCTTACCTCAGGGGTATGTTAACTCTCCAACCTTGTGCCATAACTTAGTTAGAAGGGATCTTGATCACCTGATTCTTCCACAAAATATCACACTGGTCCAGTATATTGATGATGTTATGCTGATTGGACCCAGTGAACAGGAAGTAGCAGCTAGTCTAGACTTGTTGATAAAGCATATGCACATGAGAGGATGGGAAATAAATCCAACTAAATTTCAAGGGCCATCTACCTCAGTGAAGTTTCTAGGGGTTCAGTGGTGTGGAGCATGCAGAGACATTCCTTCTAAGGTAAAGAATAAGTTGTTGCACCTGGCCCCTCCCTCCA
>VZQC01010904.1:629478-678936 GCA_009823505.1 Rhizomys pruinosus
ACCCCAATCGCAGCCCCTACAATATACCACTCCCCCTCTTCCACAGATTGTTCCTTAGGCTTAGAGATGGGGCACAGGTGGACAAGAAGCACAACAGTCTACTTTGTCTGGAGATGTCGTCTTGGACTCTAATCAGTTCTGGCTGTTTCCTTTTGTGGGCTGACCGATTGCCCAGGGATAAGCTTTCAATCCTACTAATGAAGCACAAGCGATTAGATTTATATGTATTTAAACATTGCTAGTTACTATGGTAGGTTACTTTGGTATAGACACAGATGTTTGGATGGTGCGTTAATCCCTGGATTACTTTTTTTTTTTCCTGAGAAAGATGACAAGGCCTTACTGTGGCGTATAAATCTCCTGATCACTGGAGGGTATAAGGTTGTGGCAACATCCATGAGTTATTCCTCCAAGGAGAGAGCTAATAATCAAATAAATTTGGGATACACAGACATATGGCTACCACTGCTGCACAGTATCTCCAAGCAGGTGAGGTGTAGCTGATGTTGGTGGAGGAGTCTTGCTTGACTCACGGAGACCAACATTTGCTTTATTGGTTCAGTGGCCTGGCCTTTGGTAACACTCTCTGGTATTCCAGAGACCAACTGTATACTTGTTAGTGCAATCTCAATACAATCCTCCCATGGTTACATCAGGTCATTGACAGCAGGGCGGGCCTTACCACCTCTTTTCTTGCAGATATCCCAGTTTACAGGCAATAAGCCTTTACCTTCATTTGCGGGGGGGTCCCCTGGCTAACATCTCCTTGGCAGAATAATCCATTGCTGCTATCAGTGCTCTCTTGTATTAATATATTGTGCTTATATGCACCACTTAAAGAGACTTTAGTATTATATTTGTTTCTGAATAGACACTAATCCTTTTTACAGTTCCTATGTATATTAGTCAATTAAAGAAAGCCGTTTTACCAGTTTTATAAGAGATTACTTCTACAACAGTCAGCTCTAATTTACAGTTAAAGGATGACTTCATTACCACCATGTTTTTCTTTGTTCTATGAAAAAGAGGTAAGGAGGTCTCTCATATTGAAACTGTGCTGCACCTCGAAGGTAAAGTTCATTAGGACTCACTGTAAACAGATGTTATACCTATGGTCCTCAGAGATGTTTGATGCCTGTAGCAGTCTGAGGCTTTTCTTCCTTTTAGTGTTAAGATGGGTGAACTTCTCTGCTGGTATTTCTTGGTACAACCTACACGATGGAAGGCTGTATCCTTTCTTTCTCAGCCTTTGAGTTGGTGATGTTTTGACCTGTGGGAACATACAAATATTTTCCCATGGTTAGTCTTAAGATAAAATTGAAAGTTTTTGACAAAAAGATTTAATATGTAACTGTATCCCCCCTTTTTTAATTTTATTTTATTTTTCGACCCATGACTCTCATTAACACATACAAATGTTCTCTATAATTTTTGTGTTATGCAGTATCATCTTGTAACATCCTCTTTTACCTGTAGGATAGTTTAACTTAAGGAATTAAGTTTGCTTCCCAAATTAACAACATACAGTAACCTAAAAAAACAAAAAAGAAAACATGGACAAATTTGATGAAATTTACACCTTGATCCCTGCCTATAGGTATGTGTACTACAACTGCCTTTTTGAGTTTCTCTATTTAAACCTTTTCCTTTAGTGCTCTAGAACACATCCAAAGCCTTTTGCATGATTAATATTTTTTATTTAATTACATTATATAAAAACCTTAACCATTTAAAGTTGTGCCTATAATATTTTTATTTATTTTGTGTGTATGAGTATATTCCCTGAAGTAATGTAAATACACCCATGTCATGCAATGCACCAGAGGTCAAAAGAGGGAATGGAATCCCCCGAAAGTGGAGTTACTGATAGTTGTTAGCCACCATATGGGTGTTGGGAATCAAATCCAAGTCCTGTGCAAGAGAGTTCAGTACTTTTAGCTGCTGAGCAATGTTTTCAGCCCCAAAGCAATGCCTTTAAATTTTCTCCCTTAAGCATATCTTTCTCCTGCTATCAATATTCTAAATTTTGCATTTTCAAAGTTTCAATGTAAATTTTGAGTGAAGCAATGTTGCAAGTAGTCTTGTGCACTAAAGATCCTTGTTTTGCCTTAATAGTAATCCAATGCACATAAAACATGTATAGAATAAATGTCTTAAAATATTACAAGAACTTGTTGTTTATTAAATTTGAATTTTTCCAGTAACTGAAGGATTTCTTAGGTACCATCTGTTTTTAATATTTGTGACTAAGGAGAAATGAACTATTACAAATTAAAATATAAAATGTTAAATTAACCATTATATATCTCGTGTTAATATATGAATGTTGCAATTATGATAGCTATCTCTCGTTAAAGAAAACATTAAAGAGATCTTAGTTTAGGTATTTTTTTTAGAAATTTTTTTATTCTTACATTGTTATTAAATATTTGAAAATTTCATACATAATATTTAGATCATACTTAAATTATCTCCCCATCTAGCATTCTCTCTCTGACTCTGTCTCTGTCTCTGTCTCTCTGTCTCTGTCTCTCTGTCTCTCTCTCTCTCTCTCTCTCTCTCTATATATATATATATATATATATGTGTGTGTGTGTGTGTGTGTGTATTTATGTACATATACATGTGTGGGTATTTATGCACGTGTGTGTGTGTGTGTGTGTGTGGCTACAGAGTGAAATTAATATCTGCAAATGTTCTTCAGTGTGTGGTTCAACCACTTGAGCTTGATTAACCTACCAAGAGTCTCATCTAAACAAGATTGCCTACGCATAACAGTAGCTATGTAGTTGTCAATAGTTTCTCAGGTAAGTTTGGGCTTTCTCAGCTATTTCTCCATGTCTATATTGGGATTTTGTTTGGTTTGAGTTGATGTGGGACTTGTGAATGCTGTCACCATTTCTGTGAGTTCATATGAGTAACTGACCAGCTATACAGAAAAGTCTTTTAGGTATAAATTCTTATAATGTGTTTATTTATAAAACTACAAATGTTCCTTAGATTTATTGTCCCAAAATTATTATCAATATTAATGGATGACTCTCATTCACAGTCTAATATGATAGCTTCGATACTACATTTGACATGGCCATAGAAATATCAGGATAAAAAATGGTCAAGAGGATCGAGTGATGGACCAGCTGTTATGAGCACTGGCTGCTCTTGCAGAGGACCTGTGTTTGAGTCCCAGCATCCAGATGGTGGCTAAGAATCAACTGTAACTCCACTTTCAGGGAAATCTAGCTCCCTCTTCTGACCTCTATTGTCATTTATGACAAGATTACACTTACACAATTGCAGGAAGTACACTCATACACATAAAACATTAAAAAATTTCAAAACTTGTTAAAATATAAGTACCTTTTCTTGAAACCTTAGCAGAGCAAATTGATTTGGAAATATAGTAAATATGGCATCTTATCCATGTTTGCATTCTTAGAACTAGTCATAACAATTACTTAGAATTATAAAATTTTACAAATTCATGGTGATCATACCTAAGTTCTGTGTTCAAGGACATGTGCCCAGCAATTATTTTTAAACATTGTAATGGCTCTGCTTTTATTCTTAGACTTTGGGGAAAATAATTATTGTGTTAATCCAATCTTCATATTGCCTGAAGATTTCTTCCATGCTGTAAACTAGACTATATTCTTTATGTACTACAGCATATTTTATTTTACAACTGTAATGTTATTCTAATCCCATATATAACTCATTAAACTTTATGGTGATTTAGTCTTACAAAAATGAACTTGAAATTTAGTGGAAAGAATTACACTGTTCATGTCAATGTCTATAATTTTGGTATTTAGATATAAGAGTTATATTTTCTGATAAAATGACTGAATGGTTAATGACAGATGAGGCATCTGCCTCCCTCACTCCTCAAGGCTCATGGGCATTATGGATCAGTGCTCTGAAAGAATGCAAGATTCATTTTTTGTATTTTTTTTTAATTTATCGATGTTTTGTGAATTTCGTACATCATTTTTAATTCAGTTCAGGCATATTCCCCTTTCCCTTCCCCCTACCCGACCCCAGATCATGCATTCTGCCATAACTGTCCAGCATCTTTCTCTCAGTCTTTTTTTTATGTTTAGTAATTCACATTTTCCTCTATTAATTTTATATTTCTTTAAAATATGGATACATACTCTCCACCCATATACAGTAATTACAGAGTCTGAAAATAATTGGTGGGTGGATTCTAGAGTCCATTGAGAGATTCACATTATAACAACATCGTTGCTTTCAGATAAACAGAAATATAACCATAAAGTCGTTCAGCTTGCCTTTCGTCTGGGAGATTCGATGTTAGCATCCACAAATCGGGGAAACCGTTCTCCGTTTGTCTTTCTGGCATTGTGTTACTTCAGTCAACATAATGGCTTCGAGCTCCATCTATTTACCTGCAAAGTTCATAATGCCATCTTTTTCTACTGCTGAATAGTACTCCATTGTGTAGATGTACCACATTTTTGTCATCCACTCGTCTGTTGAAGGGCATTTAGATTCAGAGCATGGGGAGAAGTGCTGTGAATTTCTTTCTTCTGGACGAGACATGGCTCTTGCATACAAGAACTAATAGCATGTGTGGTTACCTCCAGACAACATGAAGATGGTCAGCCATGAAAATTCCCATATTCAGGAAGGAGGAGATCTCATGGGTCCAGTCACAGCAGAGGATGTATTGGGGAGGGAGAGTTACTTTAATTGGAGATGTGGACACTGGGTTTTTGTCCATGCCCTAGTGGATGACCCTTCAACCATAAGGATACATTAAGTGCTAATTAAACTCATTGTGTTAAAATAATAAATAAATAAATGAATAAGGAACCTGACTCAGACACAATAGTACTCTCTAAATATGAAAAATAGCATTCATTTTCCATTAACTGTATATATTGTACTATCAGTAACATTAATCATTCTTTTTTTTTTTTTTTTCTTGTCTTTTTGAGACAGGGTCTCCCTTTCGTCCCAGCTTGCCTGGAGCTCACTTTGTAAACCAGGCAGGCCTTGAACTCACAGAGATCCACCTGCCTCCGCCTCCCAAGAGGTAGGATTAAAGGCGTGTGCCACCACACCCGGCTTCAATCACAGTCTTTTAAACACCTATTTTCTTATCTATGTTTTCCTATCTTGCGTTTAGAGAGATAATATCTCATCTAAATCTACTATGTGTTCAGGGAATGTCACTTTGTTATGTGAACATTTCTATGGGCAAAGGCTAAATGACTTCCAAGAGTGTGTTTTTATTTCATTTGTACACATTCTGTGTTTTATATTCCTCTTTATTTCAATCATGTAGATGATATAGTCATATTGAAAATAAAATTGAGATATCATGAATCTTTATGTAATGGAAAAAGTTAGTATTGAAAGATGAAAAATAGAGGTGGAGTTCAATTTTGTATACCTTTATTTGTAGAGTTTCCTCATATTTGTTGCTCAATATAAATTAGTTGTTTTCAAAATACTGTCCTGTGTTAGAGACTTTTTGCCACAAATTTCAACAAATAATAAATCTGACTTCACTTACCAGTTTAATTCCACATAGTGATTTGTTTTGGATAAAATGGATGTATTAAGGTTTCTGACAGTCTAGTCTTTTCTTTGCTATTTTATGGAGAGTAAGCCATTCCAATTGTCAGACAGGGCAGACAGATAGTTACTTACTTTATTGCTGGAAATCATAAATCAGAATAATAACAGGTAACTTCTTAGCTAGTTTTTGGAGCTTAAGTTTTCAAAAATTTCTGACGCATGCCCTGTCATTTGGAAAAAAAATGATAACAGACTTTCCCACAGAATGATAGCTAATTTTAGTGATTATTTGTTAAGTACATAAAAATTCACATTTATTTTGAATAGTAGAAAGCCCATAATTTATTTGAATATGAATTATGCTTTTAGATTTTAGTTTTGAATATATCAGATATAATTTCAAGTTTGATCCTTTATATTCCTTCAAATGAAATTTTAATATCACTATGATTTTAAAAATCATATACTCTGAGGTCTTGTTAGATATCTTCATATTGGATTAATATGGGTGGATTTACACTCTGTGTGGTTTTATATCAGGCATAACTTTCATTTTACAAATATATTTTAAGGTCTACATTCTGGAGATCCTTTATACTGTTATGCGAATCTACTGTAAGCATCCTATATTGGTCATGAATATTATACCTACCAGTGTCAGAGATTTAATAAATCAATGAAACACTTAACTTGTCTGTTCTCATCTGACATCTTGCAAATGTTGAGAAATCAATGACAACATAGATAATAGTAAAGTGCATTCAGTAAACGTGGTTGTAATTAGTGGCTGTGATGAGTAAAGTTACCTTTAACAAGTCAATATCATGTAGTATACTGTTTGACATCATTTAAATATGTATAAGAGGAAATATGTCATAGAATTTGATGCACGTTTTTATTTTTAGTTATGTTACCTTTAAAATATTATACTTTACATTTAACATAGTCTTGATGGTTAAATTATAAGCACCCTCATATTTTATACTATAAATGCATGGTTATTATAACATGTATTCAAAAGCTGATTTTTTGCATGTTGAAAGCACTATGTCTTCTCATTTTTCCAGCTCATCTGAAATCATGACATGGTGAAATGGTTAAGAAAATTTCTTCACTGGATCATTATTTTTATTAACATTTTAATATATTCCTGTAAATTATTCACTTTGGTAAGTTAAACACTGAGTTTGAAAATTATGTTTCCTTAAATTGTTTTAAAAGTAAATTTTAAAACAAAGGACAGGAGAGATAGCACAGTGGTTAACAACATTGGCTGCTCTTGCAGGGAACCCAGGTTAAGTTCTCACAACCCATACCACAACTACCACTACCTGTAACTTCTGTTTCAGGGGATCTGTCACCCTCTTCTGGCCTCCACAGAAGTTGCATCTGCAGTTGCATACATGCAGGCAAAACCCATATACAAAAATAAAAATTTAAACTAGCTAAGTAAATAATAAAATTACTTTACACAATGGCAAATCAAATACTAAGTTATGACAAATTTCATCTGCATGCAATGTAAAATTTTTATTTTTTAATGATGTTGGAGGTAGTTTTTTAAAAGTATTTTATCTTCATTTGAAAGGTGATGTTAGATGGATATATTTGATAGTAATTATACTCTCTGTTGTATGCTAAAAATGTTCACTTTGGTTTGCAACATATTGCTTCTTTCCTTTTGATTTACACCACATTTCCTGTTTCATTTTTTTGTACTAGTAAATGTTCATACATTTCATACATGTATGCTATGTATTTCGGTAGCTCTCCCTCATCAATCTCTATTTGCCTTTCAAGTTGTATCTGGCCTCCACCCTTTTCTCTATGGATCTATTTCCCTTACTTACTAGTTTTGGTTATGTTTCTTGTCCCTCAGAATTTAACGAGTGCTATCTCTGTGACTCAACATTTAGAATTAAGAATTAGAACTTTGTGTGCTCAGCAGCAAGTAAACAACTGGGTACCATGATTCCCCTTTTCAAGAATCAGTTGGATGCTAACAGATTAGCAGCATATAACTCCTAAGTTCTTCCTCTAACCACAGCTGACTGTTCAGAGGCCCTGACTTCTGAGGACCCAGTACTTGTATATACAGTGGCTGTGAGTCCATAGTTCCTATGCCCATCAGGCTTTGAAGATAGTATTGCACAGCTCATGCCCCAACCTTGACATCTTGAATTATTTTCTCATGTTTTCCAACCAATAAAGGCTGTTGGTATAAGTGCCTTGTCATTGTCATTGGGTAAGTGCTCAATGGTCCTTTATTCTCATCACCTTGTGCATGTGTAACGAGTGATCTTTGCATTTATTTCCATTACCTGTAAGGAAATGTTTCTCTGCTTAAAGCTGAAAATAGACTTTATCTGTGGATATAAATATAGACATTAATAACATTCCAATAATGATGAGCTTATTGATGTAATTGTGGAATTAACAACCCCTCCATAATTGGATTTGTGGCTTATTATACAAGAGGAAGTAGGTTTAGGCCTTAGAACTTGGGGGTTACCCGAGATTACACTTAGCTGAATAGCCATAGAAACCATTTCCTCTAACTTAATGTTTGTAATTAAAAAAAAATAATACTGCTTTTAGATTTTTGTTATATCACAGTCATCAAATATGCAATAAAACTATTCAAGGCAACATTACAAAAATCAATATATGTAGTGGATTTTACCTTATGTCCCTCAAGATAGTTTTGCCACCAATACACTTGAGTTTAATTTAAAACATGTCTTATTTTTTCAAATATCTTTATGAACTGTATTGAAATATGACTATATATTGACATGTTATTTTTGAATATTTTATTTATTATTTTTATTTTATGGGTATGAGCATATTGTATGTGTGTGTAAGTGAACCCATGTTGTGCAGTGCTTGCAGAGGTCAGAAGAGAGATTTGAATTCCCCTGGAAGTGGAGTTGGAGACAGTTGTTGGCCACCATGCGGATACTGTGAATGGGACCCGTTTCCTCTGTCAGATCAGCGAGCAGTCAGTGCTCTTAATCATTGACCCATCTCTCCAGCTCCAACTTTTTAATAATTTCAATAGATTAAAAAAATCCTTTAAATATGTAGAGCTGTTTTATCTTTTCCCAACAATCACTTGCAGCTAAGTAGTATGTAGCTCACACCAGTTAATGCAGGAAGAATAGTAAGATGAAAGTAAAAGAACCATACTTTAACTACAAAACAAACTCAACTATTTACATATTATACTTTTTGATTTATGACTTAGAAAGGCTTAAGTTATTCACTTATATTTTAACATAAACTTTCTTATGTCTATAATCCTATTTAGTAGATTTACTATATTTCTGTTTGCAGAAAATTAAAACATTAGCTATATAGTTATATATTTCTATAACAAATATATTCTAAATTTCATACATCACTAATAAAATTTATAAAATATTTTAATTTATTAAAATTCAAAATATCAAAACATTTTAATGTTCAAGAGTAGAAACTTTAACAAATTATCATTCATGAAATTAAATATTATACAACTCTAGAGATAATTTTTTGAGTAATTGTGAGTGACAGTAATGTTTCATTTAAAGAGTGAAAACCAGAATAGAATACTTTATTTGTTTTAAATTATTTGTTTAAGTTATAAAATATTTTCAATCTGCCAGGAAAATAGAGGTAAGATATCGAAGTGACATGTATTTGCAATTATAATATAGAATTGTGTCTGCTATTTGATATTTTATATGGAAAGAATATTTGAGAAAATATATAAAAATATATATCCAAAGAGAAGGAGGATTAAGTTCTATAGATACTTCTACTTATTTCTGTCTTTTGGATCATTGATCCTCAATTAATTTTTAAATTATAAACAGTAATCTTATCTCCATGTTACTGTAAATAAGTATGTAATTCATGGCACTACTGTGAAGAAAAATAAAGCACATTAGCCTTATTAATTAGATAAAATTAAAAAGTAACCTACCAGATTGGGTTATAAAATTTAGCTTAAAATCTATTTTTAGGATTCCTGTGATTTATTTCAAAATTAAACTTCATGGGATTCATCTCCTGATTTCAGTATGGCATTTTAAAAAAAATTTATTAATTTTATTTATTTCTGTATGTGTATGAATGTACTGTCTGCATGCAAGTTTGTGCACCCGTGTCGTGCAGTGCCACGGAGGTCAGAAGAGGGTGTCGAATTCCCTTGGAACTGGAGTTCTCCTGGAATTGGAGTTTCAGACGGTTCTCAGCTGCCATGTGGGTGCTGGGGATCGAACCCGGGTCCACTGCAAGAGCGGTCAGCGCTCTTAACCGCTATGCCATCTCTCCAGCCCCATAGTATGGCATTTTTAACAATGGAGAAATGAAGAATATATAAAATGGTACTTCAGAAAGTATCAATTTTCTTTCAAACCAAAGTTTTAGTTTTTCCTGAAATTTTTTTTTATTATTTGAATATTTTATTGAATTTCTGTTCATTTTATACAAAAATATCTTAAGGATCTTCATTCCTCATTCATGTACACCCCTCTATATCCCCTTGCACTATTTTGTCTCCAATTGCTATGACAAAATACAATAACAACTTGTGGAGGAAACAGTTTATTTGACTTAGGTATCTGGACATAGTTCATTGCTGAGGAAGCCCAAGGTAAGCGGAACTCAGCTTAAGAACCTGAAGTCAAGAGCTGAAGAAAACAACACAGACCCCTGGCCTGTGCTTTTGGCTGCTTTCTTACACAATACAAGATAATATGCCCAGGAGTGAGCCAGCCCCTCCCACATCACTCAGCAATCCAGAAAACACCCCACAGGTAGTTAGAGTCCAGTCTAATGAAGGAAATTTTCCAACTGAGGCTCTCTGAACCCATGAGTGTCAAGTTGAAAACTAATGGTATCCAGCACAAATGATCCCTTGCCAAGGTGACACATAAACAGCTACTATTAATCCACAAGCTTTCCATTTCTTTCTTTCTTTTTTTTTTTTTATCTTTTTGAGATAGGGTCTCCCTTTAGTCTCAGCTGGCCTGGAGCTCACTATGTAGACCGGGGGTGGGCCTTGAAGTCACAGAAATCCGCCTGCCTCTGCCTCCCAAGTGCTAAGTTTAAAGGTGTGTGTCACTATGCTGGACAAGTTTTCCATTTCTTGCTGGTGGGAATGCAAACTCCTGCAGTGCCTGTAGAAAGCAGTGTGGAGAACACTTAAGAAACTGAAAATGAGCCTACCATCTGATCCAGTCATACCACTCCTGGGTATATACCCACAAGATTCAACCTATTTCAGAGATACATGCGCATCTCTGCTTATTGCAGCTCTTTTCACAGTAGCAAAGAGCTGGAACAGAAGTGTTCCTCAACCGATGAGTGGATGAAGAAAATGTGGTACATCTACATAATGGAATTCTATCCAGTGGTAAAGAAAGATAACATCATGAACTTTGCAGGTAAATGGAAAGAACTAAAAGACATTATGCTAAGTAAAGTAACACAGCCCCCCCCCCCCAAATGATATATGGTGTCCCTCATTTGTGGATGTTAGCACGTGGAAGACCTACAGCACCAATTCTCTCTTTACAAGGCAAACTGAATGTATTAGTCACTTTTCTGTTGCTGTGATCAAACCACCATGACCAAGGGGAACTTACAAAAGGAAGAGTTTATTTGAGCTTTTGATTGACGGTTCCAGGGAATTAGAGAACAGCATGGCAGGGAGGCATGGTGGCAGGTGCTGGAGCAGAGTGCAAAGGTTCACATCTTCCAGTGACGACAACAAGCGGAGAGCAACTGGAGACTGGCAAGGCTTGTTGAACTCTTTAAGCCCGACTCCAGTGATGTACTTCCATCAGCATGGCCACACCTTCTAAGACCTCCCCAAACAGCACCACCAACTGGGTACAAAATGTCTGAATATTTGAAGCCTATGGGGGACATTCTCATTTATATCACCAAAATAAATAATTTCTCTCTCTCTCTCTCTCTCTCTCTCTCTCTCTCTCTCTCTCTCTCTCTCTCTCTCTCTCTTAGTGAAATATAATACCTGATGTTACTCATCAACTTGCTTTGTGATGTAGGAAAGAAAAATAACATTTTTTTTTATCTCTATACAAATCTACTATCAAAATGCAAAACCCTAAACATGTTTTGGAGTTAACCTAGAGTTTATATTCAGATGTCATACTTTTGGTATATCTGGCATGTCCGATAGACATATTTTGGAACAATATAAATGAGAAGGAACAACTGCAACAAAAAAGACTGGGTCAAAGATATGACTGACACAGTAAACTTAAGCCCCAATGGTAAACTTTAGCATAAAAAAAATTTTTTTAAAGACTGACTTGCTTGCAGACAGTACATTCATACACATACAGAAATAAATAAAAAAATTAATAAAAAGAAAATTAAAAAAAAAAAGACTGAGAAAAAGTTGAAAGACAAATATGGCAGAATGTAAGAGCTCAGATGGGGAAGGGACAAGGAAGGGGAATTGGGTCTAAATTTGATTAAGACATGTTTTCTAAAATACACAAAACTGGGCTGGAGCGATGGCCTAGCGGTTAAGAGTGCCGACCGCTCTTACAGAGGACCCGGGTTCAATCCTCAGCACCCACCTGGCGGCCGAGAACCATCTGAAACTCCAATTCCAGGAGAACTCCAGTTCCAGGGGAGTCTGACACCCTCTTCTGACCTCCGCGGCATTACACGGGTGCACAGACCTGCATGCAGACAGTACATTCATACACATACAGAAATAAATAAAAAAATTTAAAAAAATTAAAGTAATTCCGTATGATTGTCTGGATCTTTTCATTATCTGTTCTGATATTTCTCTTTTCATCACAGATTCTATTGATTTGGAGTCGTTCCTTCTTTCTTTTGGTTAACTGGGCTAGAGGTTTGTCTATCTTGTTTATTCTCTCAAAGAACCAGCTTTTGGATTCATTGATTTTTTTTATGGTTTTCTTTGTTTCTATTTCATTGATCTCTGCTCTGATTTTTGTTATTTCTTCTTGTCTGCTGTGTTTAGGGTTCATTTGTTGTTGTCTCTCAAGTACTTTTAGCTGGAGTGTTAGATCGTTCACTTGTGCTCTTTCTGTTTTTTTAATGTAGGCACTTAGAGCTATAAACTTTCCTCTTAGGACTGCTTTTAAAGTGTCCCATAGGTTTGGCTGCGTTGTATTATCATTGTCATTCAGTTCCAGGAATGTTTTTATTTCTTTCTTTATTTCTTCCTTGACCCATTCATTATTCAGGAGAGTGTTGTTTAGTCTCCATGTGTTCTTGTAGGTTGTAGGGTTTATCCTGGTGTTGATATTGAGTTTTATTGCACTGTGGTCTGAAAGAATGCAAAAAAATAAAAAAAAAATAACAAATAAAATACACAAAACTTCAATCAAAAAATAAATGACATCAGAAGCGTGTACCTATGATATATTAATTAAAGTACCAATACTTAAAAAATATATATCACTATAAAACACAGTACAACTTTAAAAGTCCCACAATTCTTCAAAAATATCCAACACTTTAAAAGTTCAAAGACTCTTTTTTTTAAAGTCTTTTAACTATGGGCCCCTGTGAAATCCAAACCAAGTTAAGTACTATTTTATTTCAAAAGGGAAGAATCAGGAACACTCAAGCAAAACCAAAATCCAGCATAATAGTGTACAGCAGGAGATCTGGGATCCACTCATGGTAATCTGGGCTCCACGGAATTTCGACAGCTCTACTTCTCTGGCTTTGTCATCCACAACACTCATAGCTTGTCTCATGGGCCCAGGCTGTTCCCATGCCACACCTGACACTCCCCTTGATGGTAGTTCCATGGTCGTGGTATCTCCAAAATACTGGGATCAGTCTCCACAGTAACTAATGCTGCATCTTGAAGGTGCCAAGCCTCAGCAGTTCTCTTTGACCCCATTCATACTCTCAACACCAGAACCATGCAGGAGAACTTGACAAGTCCTGCATCCAGTGTGAGATAGGGGCTCGGGGCCACTTGTTACCACAGCTTCCATGCACTAACCATGAAGAAATACTTCCCAGAATATTTTGTCACACAGTTTCTCATATCATGTTACACACAGCTGGTTTGTCAGCCACAGATAAGCAGTATCTGTTGTCCCAGTAAAGCAAAGTTTTCTATTCAATGTTTCATGGGACAATTCTATAAGACATTTAAAGAAGACCTACACCCACTACTACTCATTTTTTTAGAGGATAGAAACAGAAGGAAATATCTGAAATTCCTTTTATGAAACCAACATCACTCTAATATCAAAACCAGGCAAAAACACAACTACAAAAGAAAAATATAGAACCATTTAATTAATGAATATAGAGGCCCCAAAAAATTTTTTGGTCTTTTCAAGACAAGGTCTCCCTGTAGCCCCAGCTGTAGACCAGGCTGGCCTTGAACTCACAAAGATCCACCTGCCTCTGCCTTCTGAATGCTAGGATTAAAGGTGTGTGACACCACGCCCAGCAGAGGCAAATTTTTTTTTTATTATTTATTTTTGTATGTGTATGAATGTATTGTTTGCATGCAGGTCTGAGCACCCGTGTCGTGCAATGCCGCAGAGGTCAGAAGAGGGTCTCAGATTCCCCTGGAACTGGAGTTCTCCTGGAATTGGAGTTACAGAACTTAGCCGCCATGTGGGTGCTGGGGATCGAACCTGGGTCCTCTGCAAGAGCGTCGGTGCTCTTAACCGCTAGGCTATCTCTCCCCAGCACCTCCATCTAATCTACTTGAGGCAAAATTTTTTAACAAACTACTTGCAAACTGCATACAGGCAGACACCAAAAAGATCGCCCACCATGACCATGTTTGATTCATACCAGAGATGCAGGGATGGTTCAACATACATAAATCAATAAACATCATAAAACACATAAACAGACTGAAAGACAAAAACCACACAGTCATCTCAATCAATGGAGAAAAGGGTTCTCATCTCTGCTTATTTTATTATTTTATTTTATTTTATTATTTTATTTTATCTATTTATTTATTTTTAAACATTTTACTGAAGTTTTGTGCATTTCATATAGCACTTCTCTGTCTAATTTATCCAGCATACTCCACACCAGATTTCATGCATTCTGTCATGTATGTTAAGGCCTACAGAGTCAAGTTGTTTACCCAGATATCCTTTTGTGCGTGATTATCCACTGCCTTTTTTCCTATTTTCTTTCTTTGTTGTTGTTGAGAACTATGTACATGCATATGTCTACCAAATCTCCACCCCCCCAATTCCTTCCCCATTAATTGTCTGTCTCTGACACCACTTTTTTCTATGCAACTCATGTGTTCTCTCTTTTTTGGTAAACTTACAGAGTCCACTTAGTGCATATATATGCATTAGTATAGTACCATCTACTGGAACATGTATAACCTTTCACCAATTGCATCTCTGAAGAAAACTTACTCTTTTCTACAGCATCCATCAAATGCCAACCTCTTCTCAAATAGAAGTAAATTTTATGAACCTTACATTTTGTGATTTTGCCTAGCTTGATCTTGTAAAGTGCTTGTGCATACTTTCAGTCACTGTAAATTTATATGTACAATGGGCTTGTAATATCAAGCAAAAATGTTTTGCTGTGGAGGTCCACCATCTTTCTCTATGACAAAAATTTTGCCTGCTCCTCTGTGAGAATTTCTGAGCCTAAGGAGGAGAGAGTGAACTGTATATAGATGACCATCATATTTTAACTGTGTCTTATGTATGTTCTAAAAATACTAGTGAAAGGAATTCAAATTCTTTAACAAAATATCACAAGAACGACTTCTAGATCTTTTGCTCTTGAAATCCTTACCTGCCTCTCCCTTTAAAAAATTGTTAGCCAGGCTTCTACAGTCCAGTTTCCTTCTAGATTGGCCAAATAAAATCTGCATACACCAATCAACTACCTCGCTATTGTAAAAATCTAAAGTTTTCCACATACATTTCAAAATCAAAGTGGCAGGTTTCTTCAGAACAAAAGCCAACTCTCTGGTACTAACTTTGACATTAGTTACTTTTCTTTTGCTGTGATAAAAATACTATTAGTAAAATAATTTATCAAGGGGAGTTTTATTTGGGCTTATGGTACCAGAGACATAAGAGTCCATTATATTCAGAACCCATGACAGCAGAGACAGCTAGATGTTTTTCCCCCAAATAAAACCTAACCTCCTAAAGACTCCATGATCTTCTTTAAACAATACCATTAATTAAGCAAATGGTCAAATACTTGATACTATGAGACTATGGAGGAACCACCATAACTATGCTGCTGTGTAAAAGCACAAACAACATGAACAAGAGAATAAGTCTCCTTCAAATTTCTGACTACAAGGAAAGCAGGGTTTTTTGTTTTTTTTTAATTTTTTTTTGGAGGTGCGTGTTTGTTTTTCAGGTAGCTTGGTAATTTCACTTATAAATGCAAAAAAAATTATGACAGCATGCATAAAACCTAATAGTGATCAAGCTAGAAAAAATCCTGCCAAGAAAGGGTTAAAGTGAGCAGGACCCCAAGTCCAGCTGATAAGATATTGGCATATGGTATCTATTAATAGAGAAAGAATGACTTTTTTTTAGGGGTGTGATCTTTACCAAAGCACATTTCAGAACATGTTGCAAATCAAATAGTATTGGTCAACACATTATTGTACACTGGCAAAACAGAAGAACCAGAAGTTGGGTAAGGAGTAGTAGAGATTTGGGAAAAGGATAAAGCAAGGGAGATATGATAAAATGTGTTGTATGAAGGACTAAGAGAATATTTAAAAAACGCATGAAAATACGGAAAACAGGTAAACAAAACAAACCAAAAGTTACATTCAAGTTCACTCTCATCAAGACATGCCAGAACCATCTGGGGCCGTGTCTCAAAAAATGCACTAAATGGGATTTACAAAAACTTGTGTTTTTGGTTGTAAATATTATTTAATATCACTTTACCTAGAAGAAAGAGGCAATAGAGTCAATTATCAGACACCACTTTACCTAGAAGAAAGAGGCAATAAAGTCAATTATCAGACACCAAATTTGACCATTATAAGCTGCTTAACCTTGGAGCTCCTAAAGAAGTAGAGCTTTCTGGAGCTGGAGAGAGGGCCTAGAGGTTAAGAGGGTCAACTGCTCTTGCAGAGGACCCAGGACAGATCCCCAGCACACACATGGTGGCTGAAACCATCTTTGGCTCCAGTTCCAGGGGAATCTGACGCCCTCTTATGACCCTTGCGGCATTGCACTACACAGGTGCACAAACCTACATGCAGACAGTACATTCATACACATAAAAAAATAAAATAATAAAAACAGAAGTAGAGCTTTCTAAGATTCTTTTTAAAAGATGAAGAATTGTGGGGCCGGAGTGATAGCCAAGCGGTCAAGAGTGTCAACTGCTCTTGCAGAGGGCCCAGGTTCGATCACCAGCACCCACATGGAGGCTGAGAACAGTCTGTAACTCCAATTCCAGGAGAACTCCAGTTCCAGGGGAATCCGACACCATCTTCTGACCTCCGCGGCATTGCATAACACAGGTGCACAAACCTACATGCAGACAGCACATTCGTATACATAGAAAATAAATAAATAAAATTTAAAAATATAAAAAAAAGATGAAGAATTTTCCTGGATATGATAAGTTACATTTGAGTTTACATAATGAACAATATATAAGACTTAAAATGTATATATAATATTGTATATACATATATGGTATTATATAAACTTCAAAAGCATTTATATATACTATCATATGTAAATACAGTATATAAAAATATAAAGTAGATATATGATAGATAGATGATAGATAGATAGATGTGTAAAATACTTAAACTATTTAAACAGAGCAGAAAAGGAAATGTGCAGTTTTATGAGAATTCTTGTTTTGTGCCTTTTAAGAAAACAGCACAAAGCATATTGTACTGGGAATCCATCTATTGATTAACTTGCGGAGGTGGTGCTGAGACATCACGCTTTAATTAAACAATTTTAGGCTGTGTTAATTATTCTTCTCAGTCAAATTGGTTTGTTTGTGTATGTTTGTGACTGTCTGTGTGTGTGTGTGGGTGGGCCTGACAACATGAAGGGAGAATAGCTCTATTACCATTGTTGTTAATTAAAAACTGAGACAAGTAGAAATGATTATCTCCCTCTCCATCCCATTTTTCTGTTAATTTGCCTCACAATGTTATTAACCAACTAGGAATTAAACATTTTTCAGTTGTTTGAATGTGTTTGTCTTTGATAAGCTAGTGCTATACATTAAGTTACATTTTTATAAATATACACTATGTTTGAGCTGAACATCCTTTAAAACATTCAAAAAAAACTACAAAATACTGAAAACATTGAATTTGTTTTGATGAGGAGGAATAGAAATTTTATATGACAATGGATCATATATAAAATGGAAAATTATCAACAAACATTCTTTTACATCTACAGGGAAAAACAAGAATGCTTAAAAGCAATTATGCATCTTAGTTGATTTTGTTGTAAAGTCCCTGTTACCTCTCATGCATTTTCCATGCATGTTTTATTATGCATCAGAAAGTACTCAAATTATCTGTCAAACTCTTAAAATGTCAGAGTTTTACATTCTGTATCATGTTGATTTACCAAATAACACACAAGTATACACAGAAGTTAAAGGTGACCTGGGGCTATAATTCACATGGTCTGTCATCTTTCCCAGATGAATCTAAAATTATATTTAATTGGGCAGTTGCACATATGAACTCAGAGCAAATGTGACACCATGCATAAGATCTGCTTAAATCAGACGAAACCCTAACATATACGTCGTACACCTAATTAAAAGATTATTGTTTAAAAAGCTTATTGGGAGATGATAACTTCCAGGAGGCCCCTGGTAGGCTGACAACACACTCCAGGACAATTTCACTCTCAAGAGTGTTTGGATAACATTAGCTGACTTGATGGAAGAAAAAGAGAACACAAAGACGGTTTGAAAGTTGGTGGGTTATACGATCATAATACATTGTATGAAACTCCCAAAGAATTCACTTAAATGTGATCTTCTTTTAGACAGATTTTTTTCATCATTTTGAGTTAACACTTACAAAACCTAAAAACAGAATTTAAAAGTTAAGCACATTTTAAGACATTAAGAATTTTATAGCATGCTTCATTTCTACTTTTTTTTTTTTCTTTTTGAGACAGGGTCTCCTTTTTTTTTAATGTTTTTTGATTTTTTTTATTTTATATATGTCTGAATGTACTGTCTGCATGTAGGTTTGTGCACCCGTGTTGTGCAATGCCGCGGAAGTCAGAAGAGCGTCTTGGATTCCCCTGGAACTGGAGTTAAAGATGGTTCATAGCCGCCATGTGGGTACTGGGGTTTGAACCCGGGTCCTCTGCAAGAGCAGTCGGTGCTCTTAACTGCTAGGCCATCTCTCCAGCCGAGGACAGGGTCTCCTTTTAGTTCCAGCTGTCCTGGAGCTTGCTATGTAGACCAGGCTGGCCTTGATCTCACAGAGATCTGTCTGCATCTACCTCCCAAGTGCTGGGATTAAAGGCATGCACCACCAAACCTGGCTTCATTTTCTACTTTAATGTTTATATTGTACATATATTTTCAGGTCAAAACGTTATTTCTATAATATTTTTCCAATTTAAGCCTTATTTTCAGTTTAATATTTACTTTTTTTCGGTTAAAATACATGAAAATATTGATTTTAGATATTAAAATATAGTTTAAATATAGGAGATTTACAGCCTCTGTCTTCTAATATTATCAGAATATCTTTCTAACACATATGAAATCAAACCCATGTTAAATATATTAAAACAGTAGTAATAAATTCAGTTTTGGTTTTGAACAATTAAGGGCTACAGGTCTCAACTGGAAAACTTAGATTCAATTTACAGTTTGAAACTGAAATGATTGGTTAGCGATACCATCATATAGCATTGGTGTTGGGGAAGGTTTTTAGAACAGTAAAAAGTACAATAAGACACAATGCATGAACAAATCACTGGTCTCTGTATATTCTGTTTGCTACTGTCTTGTTGATCAAATGTGTAGGGATGCCCAGTCCCACTGTCAACATCTAGAAACTGAGCCCATTTTTGTTGTGCCTATGGGACCAGAATACCCTTCTATACTACTTTTTTGAAAGTTTTTTTCTTTGTTTTAATTAATTAATTAATTAATTGATTAATTAATTAATTAATTTTTATGTATATCAGTGTACTATCTGTATGTAGGTTGGTATATCGATGTCATGCAATGTTGCGGAGTTCAGAAGAGGGTGTAAGATTCCCCTGGAACTGGAGTTAAAGACGGTTTTTGGCAGCTATGTGGGTGCTGGGACTCGAACCCGGGTCCTTTGCAAGAGCAGTCGGCACTCTTAACCACTGAGCCATCTCTCCAGTCCCCTATACTCCTTTTAAAATAACACCAACAACTCACGAACAACCAAAATTATCTAAGCACCAGCCAGAAAATTCCTTAATCTTGTGATGCACTGCTGGTGGGGGAGGAGAGGTCATATTAATATCAGTCTTCTCCTTTGAGAAAATTGAAATTAAGATGGTGACAGGTGACAGAACAAATATAAGAAAAGCAGGCTTTGGAAAAGGAGGGAACAAACAGAATTCCATGCATTTGACAATTAACAATTCTGACATCAAACATTTGTCCATTTCAAGGACAATGACTTTATATTAAAGCCTACCTTATCTCTGTAATTTTCCATGTCTTCACATTTGTCTTCACTTGTTTCAAATTCCTTTATTTCTCCGTAGTTATTTATGGGGAGCTCATTGAAATATATCGCCTTTGACCAGCCTTCCTCCTCTCCTCCCTTCTTTCCTCCCCCATCCTTCCTTCCTTCTTTCCCTTTTTCTTCCTCTTTCTTTCCTTCTTTCTCTCTTTCTTTCTTTCTTTCTTTCTTTCTTTCTTTCTTTCTTTCTTTCTTTCTTTCTTTCTTTCTTTCTTTCCTTCCTTCCTTTCTCTTTCTTTCTATCTTTCTTTCTTTCCTTCTTTCTTTTCTTTCTTTCTTTCTTTCACCTTCCTTCCTTCCTTCCTTCCTTCCTTCCTTCCTTCCTTCCTTCCTTCCTTTCTTCCTTCCTTTCTTCCCTCCTTCCTTTCTTTCTTCTTCCTTTCTTCATTTTCTTTATTTTCATTTGCATTAGTGTGTTAGGTACATGTATGTAAGTGCACCTGTTCTGTGCAAGGCCTTATAAGACCAGAAGTTCCCTTGCACTAGAGTTAGGAATGTTTATGACCTGCCAAGTAGGCTTTGAGAACTCAACCCAGGCCCTTTGCAAAATAAAACCATACTCTTAATTCTTGAGATGTCTATGCAGCCCCTAAAGCTGAATTCTTGGCATACTTCCTTCCCATTCACTGTAGTACTGAAGAATAATCCTAGCAAGTTTTCAGTATGTGCTTGATGTAATCTTGTGATGGTTTGAATTCGAATGGCTCCTATAGTCCCCAAGTATTTTAATATTTTGACCCTAGTTGGTGGTCTTTATGGAGATTGTCATGGAGCCTTTAGGACCTGCGGTCTTGATGGAAGAAGCATTTCACTGGGGGCAGAGAGAAGATTTGATAAGCCAAGATCTTACATACTTGCAGTTACTCTTTCTGCTTCCTATGTCTGCTTCAAGATGCGAAATCTCAGGTTTCTACTCCAGTTGCTTCTGCCAAGATGTCTCCTCACTATGATGGATTGTCTCAAACTGTAAGCCCCTTCCTTGCTCATGGTATTTCAAAACAGAAACAAAGAAGTAACAAATACAAACCTCTTTAAACATTTAATGAGTTTTCCTTGAATAATTTCTATTTTTTTCTTTTTCCTTGAATAATTTCTAACGGTCTGTAATGTAACTGTACAGTCATATCAAAATTCAATTTTGGAAAATTGACTTTCTTCAATGGGATTAACTGTTACTCTGTGTTATAGGATGTATTTAATTAACCCTTAGAGAACTGGTGTGGTATTTTCTATTATTAATTTATAGGAGACTCTTTTATGTTTGTTTTCCTTCCCTTTGCTTTGTTTGTGAATTCTTGTTATGCAGGGTCTCACTCTAACCCTACCTGTTCTGTTGCTCCCTAGGTAAGCCAGGCTGGCCTCTTCTCATGGATATCTACCTGATTCTGCCTCCTAGGTGTCAGATTAAAGCTATGACCTCCTTCACTTGGCTTCATTGGTGCCAATATTATTTTTTGTAATTCTCATATGCTCTTAGAGCCATTTTATAAAACCAGTTTTATTTATTTTTATTTTTTGGTATTTTTCTGAGACAGGGTCTCCCTTTAGTTCCAGCTATCCTGGAGCTCACTCTGTAGACCAGGCTGGGCTTGAACTCATAGAGATCTGCCTGCCTCTGCCTCCCAAGTGTTGGGATTAAAGGTGTGTACCACCACGCCCGGCTTAAACCAGATTTATTAAAGCTGTGTTGACTGGGTGTTTTGAACAGTGGAAAATTACTTTCCTAAATGCACAGAGCTTCAGTAAAAAAACTGGCTTTGGAAAAAAAAAAGAAAATTATTTTCTTTACATTTTGAGGGACTCAAAATCAGTGATCAAAATAGTATTGATGTGGATTTCTTCAGAATAATGTCTCCTTTACTTGTAGACCACTGTTTCTTCTAAGTTCTTTGTTCCTTTATACTCAGATTTCTTTTCTTTTCTCCTTTCCTTTCCTTCCCTCAACCCTCCCTTCCTTCCTTCTTTCTTTCCCTTCCCTTCTTTCCTCTTCTCCCACCCTACCTCCCTTCCTCTTTCTTTCCTATTCTTCCTTTCCCTCTCCCTTTCCCTCTTATCCCTTCTTCCTTCCTTCCTTCCCTCCTTCTTTCCTTGCTTTTCATAACAACATGGTATATTGGGGTTAAAATTTTGGCATACAATTTAGCAGAGGAAAAAACATATCCTATAAAGCCAACATATTAGATAAATGCAGAAGGCAAAATATATTATTTTACTTTTTATTTTTATTTTTATTTTTTGAGATAGGATGTACAAGAAGCTGCAAAAAACTCCTGTAATTCAGTTTGTAGACCACATTCCTCTGAGTCTCACAGAGATTCACCAGCCTCTGCATGCTGAATAGTTGGATAAAATCTGTGTACCACCATCCACGGCCCACCCCATTTATTTTATTACTTTTTTTGTTTTTAATTTTTTCTAATCCGTCAGACCTTTCCTTTTGGATCATTACACTTAAGGACTTATTCTTTTTTCTTTTTACAAAAGGCCATTTGCACACTGTAAATTTGTAACTTCCCGTTCTTTTTGGTTTGTTGTTGTTTCGTCCTATTTAATCATGAAAATGAAGAGTAGAGACTGGAGCGAAGCTGGAGCCTAACGGTTAGAGGCCGACTGCTCTTAGGCTGGACCGTCTGAGGTTCGATCCCCAGCACCAACATGGCGCCCAAGCTACGACGGACCGTCTGAAACTTCCAATTCCAGGAGAACTCCAGTTCAGTGGAATCCGAACACCCTCTTCTGGACCTCCGCGGCACTTTGCACGACACGGGTGACACAGACTTGCATGGCAGACAGTTACATTCATACACATACAGGAAATAAATTAAAATTACAAAAGAACAAAAAAAAAAAAAGAAAATGAAGAGTAAACACATTAAATCCTAAACATTATGTCTGAAGGTTATATTTACCTATTGTGGAGTTTTCATGTTTCAAATGCCACAAGGAAGTGACTTCTAATGATTTCACTAGTTCGTATCATTGTTCATCATTCTAAAAATTACAGCATAAAATAATCTTGTTGAAGCCACATTACTCTCTGCTACCTCTAGGCAAAGCAAGTATTCATTTCAAGGTTTCTTATGAACAGAAATGTATTAGTATTGAGAAATTTTGAAATAATATTGAAAGTTATGTATCATATATGAAATTAGTCTGTTGTTTCATGGCTTAAAGCAGAAACGTTTATTATTTTAATTGCAGTTATTTGAGTTATATTATTCTGTTGGGAATATTCATTTATGTCTTCAACTTCAATCTTTGTGTGCATAAGTTTGTGGTCTTTCCTAGATGTCAGCTGTTGTTGCAGACAACTGGAATAACTTCTGTAATGACCCCACAGAATTTTTCGCCCATAGAGACAAAGACAGGGAACTTCAGAATAGTCAGAATGAGATAAAATATCAGTGCACCTATATCAGTTTCATATGGTGTAATATTTGATATGGTACTAGTACCTAGTGGAATGCTTGCACCTTTATCAGGAAGGGACATGGAGAAATATTCAGGTCTGGGTACTTTTCTGAAACATCTCATTCCCACTTAATGGTACTGTTTTGTATCTTAGATGGAAAAGGGAGAGAAAGAGAGAGGGAGAGAGAGAGGGGAGAGAGAGAGAGAGAGAGAGAGAGAGAGAGAGAGAGAGAGAGAGAACTTTAAACACACTATCACTAAAATAGTAGCTGATAGGTATGTCCTAATCACACTGGCATCAATGGATCAAATGATGGTCTTTGACAGTAGCATTAATCTATGTTTCCTTCAAATCCAAAGATTGTACTGCTACAATTTTCATGTCTTATTTATGAGCCAATTCACCTAACACTCATAATGTCCTCAAAAATCTATGCATAAAATTCACATTAACTGTTGAGTCTTCTGTATTTAGTTCATGTTTCTGATACTCTGTTGCCTTTGTGACAATTTACATTGATTATCCCCAGAATGGTTTTGGATTAATGAAGTTCTATGGATTTCAGCTGTACTTAACCTTTCCTATTATTTGCTAATTGCTTCACAAGTGCATACATGACTATTAGGTAGTAAATGTAATGATATGTTGAACAAGTTGGAAATATATTTGTTATTGCTCCAGGACTGAAACTGAAGATTCCTTTCTTTGTAAGACTCGTCTTTTATTAGTCATTAATACCTTCTTTATTAAAGAAAAATAACATTCCCATGATAAAGGTACAGCATCACTCACTGTAGCTCTTTTTTAGTTTATCTATGACTTTTGTCTGCAGTAAATGTTAAAATTTAATGACCTACAATTAATAATGGTAGTGATTCTTTACCTTTCTCCATCTATGAAGTACTTTCATTCCATACCTTAACAATACTATAAGGTTTACATATTATTTCTATGATAAATACTTTCCTACATTTCTTATACAGAGGGAATTCTGAAAGACTCTATCTACTTTGAAATTGTGTCCTACTCCATGGATAAGAACCATAAATCTAGGATAGTTTTGCAATATTTCTTTCTCAACTCTATTCTGAAAAGATAAATTTTTTCACTTGCAGAACTTCCTTGGAAAGGTTTAGTTAAAATCAATATATCCACATTCAATAGGGGATATATTGTAGTAAATAAAATATATTCTTCCTGAGACATTGAGACAGGTGTATATTGTATTATGTTCCTCATGGCCAGAACAGCTTTCAATAAGGGAACATGTGTTATTCTTTTTAATAGGTGAGTGTACTTAATCAGTACATTGGCTGCTTGTTGAGATTTATTTTTTTATTTTTTTTTTCTGCCAAAAGTTGAAGTGTTTATCCCCAATAAGTTAATATTCTGTACAAGATCCAAATGATTCTATGAAAGCTCTAGATTGTTAGAAAGAACAGTGAAAAGAAGATCTGAATACAGGTACAACAAAAACCTGCATAGAAAATTTTGGAAAAACAAATAGGCATACTTTCACGATATGAATATCAAACCAACTCACAATGACATCTTTTTACTGTGATAACATAGAGTTTAGGTAGCATTTGAATAAAATAATTTCACCATGGTCTTAAGTTTTGACAGTACCATGCTGCTTACCCAGGGCAAGGAGCTGTGGTCTCTGCTGGCTCTGCCTGTGATTCACACTGGACACTGGAGGAAGGAGAGAACAGCTAGTCCTTCTTGGGCAGCTGCCAACCAGGTCATTATGGGTGCAACACTGCTAACAGGTTGCTGCCTAGAGATCCCAGTGCTGTTTCAGTGCCTGGAGTTTAAATAGGTCTTCCTACAAGAACATATCTGAGATGCAATATTTAAAAATAAGCCCAACATGATCATTTATTATGAAATGGGCNATTGCACGACACGGGTGCACAAACTTGCATGCAGACAGTACATGTAGTACATTCATACACATACAGAAATAAATAAAATTAATAAAAAAAAGGAGGGCTGGATAGATGACTTTGATGCTGAGAACATACATTGCTCTTGCAAAGAAATCAAGTTTAATCCCTAGCACCAACATCAAGTGGCCCAAAAACACTTTTATTTTTATTTATTTATTTTTTATATATATATTTAATTTTTTAAATTTTTGTATGTGCATGAAAGTACTGTCTGCATGTAGGACTGTGCACCCGTGTCGTGCAATGCTGTGGAGGTCAGAAGAGGGTCTCAGATTCCCCTGGAACTGGAGTTCTCCTGGAATTGGAGTTACAGACGGTTCTCAGCTGCCATGTGGGTGCTGGGGATCCAACCCAGGTCCTCTGCAAGAGCAGTCGGTGCTCTTAACCACTAGGCTATCTCTCCAGACCTCAAAAACACTTTTAACAATTATTTCCATATCAGGGATTTCCCAGGACCACCTGAAGCACAGAGAAACAGGCAAACCCGCTCCCACCCCAAACTGGAATTGCTGAGGGAGTGTCCAAGTGGATTCTTTGGAGAACCTTCAGAACAGAAAGGGAAGAGTTAGACTTACAATAGAATGCCTAAAACTTAGACAAGTCAATACTTCATAAGCAAGGAGAAAAACAAATCAAACAAGCAAGAAAACAAACAAAAAAAAGGCATCTGGAGGAGCCAAGCAAAGCAATCCTTCAACACAGTGAAGAGGCATTTGGGATTCACATTGGAATACAGGCAAAGAGAAACCCACATACCAGTGACATGACCAAGGGACAACATGGGAAAGGTGCAAGCTTGGTACAACAAACTCTACCAAGCCTGTGGGAGATTCCTACAGTGGGATCCCCCTTGGGATGGCCCAGGACACAGATCTTAGAGGAACAATTGCAGACATATTCAAAGAAATCAAAGAATATAATGAACAAGTCAGAGAACTAAGGAGAGAGAATGAAGAAATCAAGAAGGACCTAGAGAGAGAGAATGACAAAAGCCAGAAAGAACTACAGGAAGAAAATTACAAACTCCAGAAGGAAGTGGAAACACTGACAAGATCCTATGTTGAAATAGAAAAGGAAACCAACCAGTGAAGCAAAGAGCTATAGAAAGTGGTTGAGAAGCTCCAAAAGAAAGTGGAAATACTAAAGAAATCACAAGATGAAATGAAAAAGGAAATCAAACAATCATCCAATCAAGTGGAAAGGAATGGAAAAAGCCTCAGAAGCAGAATGGAGGAAGCAGAACAAAAGAATTCATCAAACCTGGAAGATAACACAGAACAACTCAGAACCTCAAGTAAAGATTATGAAAAATTTTTAAATACAAAAAGTGGAACAACCAGGACCTGAAAAGATCAAACCTCTGCATCATAAGAAAAGAGGAAGGAGAAGAATCCCAAGAGGATGGTATTGATCAGATCTTCAACAGAATAATAGATGAAAATTTCCCCAAACTAAAAAACAAAAAAAGAAAGAAAAAGGATAGGCTGACTAGAGCTCAGGGGATGAGCTGGCACTGAGAAGTGAGGGTTGGGCGAGTAATTTCACACAATGGGCTCTAGCAGGAATGACAGAAGGTGTGAACTCAGGTCAGCAAGAAGGGGCTATGGGAGGGTGCCAAGGGAAAAGTGGGTATTAATGGTGACTAAGACTGAAAAAATCATGTATGAAACACATAAAAATTCAATAACAATTTGGGGCAAGGAAAAAAGAAAAGAACAATGTCTTCCACAGATCTATCACTTTCTTTTGGCCTCCACAGGCATTGCACTCTCATACACAAACACATATATACATACAAATAGAATAACAGTAAGAATAATAAACATTTTTAAAGGAATGCAAATGGGAGCTGGACATGGTTACTGCATACCTAATGCCAGAACATGGCAAGTAGAAGCAGGAGGATTAGAAGTTCAAAATCACCGAGGCCTACATAGTAACTTCTAATGATATCCTGGGATCTACAAGACTCTATCAAAGAAAAATGCAATTCCAACAACTAAAGTGGACAAATGAACTAAAGCAGAAAACTTAGACATTTCCCAGAAGAAGTGATATAACTCTGCTATCAGTCGATAGCAGATAATTTTAATTATCATTAAAAAAATGAAACAAGAAGAGATGCCAACTCCTCAGCAATTTTAATTATATCAGTAGCATTGTAATGCCCGTGCTTAATTTTAATAGTTTGAATAACTCTGACAGAAATGGACTGCCATCGCATTTGTTATTAAATGCAACAAAACATAAAATGTACCATTAATTTCCCTGTAAAAGAAGCTGACATACCTAAATTTACACATTTGTTGAGGAAAAAGGAAATAGGGTTATAAACTGTTACAAAAATTATTGCTTGTAGATATTCCTATTACCAAAGAAATTCTAGATTTTAAATGTGAACTAAAAGAAAACGGTATGAGAATTTGCTCTTTTTTTTTCTTTTGGAACAGCAGTTTCTCCCTGTTGCCTCAGCTGCCTGGAACTCATTATTAAACAGGTGGGCTCTGATCTCCACAGTGATCCTCCTGTCCCTGGCACTCCTGAGTGTTGGGATTAAATGTGTGCAGCTGGTATGTCCAGCGACTATTTTCTTATTCCAGGAATAAAAAATAGAATTGATGAATTATGCTTGCTCTAAAATATAGTGGTGTAGAAGAAACTCTATGACTTTTAATACACTGGAAAATGTTTCTGAAACTTGATAAATATATGCAGAAATGGAAGAATGTCAGTAGTGAAAACTAATATATACATATATATTTAATTTTTTTATTTTTTTACGTATGGAATTTTAGACACTTAATCAGTTAGTTTTCTTATTGATTTTCAGCCTATTTTCCATTATGTTCCATGGACTGCTGGGTTACAACTTTTAGCTATTGTAAATAGAGAAATTTTTTAAACAAATAATAAATGCATCAATATAATTTAATGGTGACTGAATTTACTGATTGTGAACAAACATATTTTATATATACAATTTTAAAAAATGTGTTGTTGGATTGCTAGTGGCACTGCACTTGGTGCGTGGCGGGAGTAGTGGTAACCTGGGCATGGCATCCTGCCGACCTCTGACGCAGGGTGGGGGGCCTGTGGGCGGACCGTCCTAGTCTCTTTTGTGCTGGACCAGAGGGCCGGTGCTTGCTAGTGGCCCTGCGCCTGGAGTGCGTGTGTCGGGAGTAGTTACCTGGCAGGGCATTCGCCGCCTCTCTGCCGCAGGTAGGTGGGCCGTGGGGCGGACCGATCCTAGTCTCCTTTGTTGCTGGACCAGAGGGGCGATGTGCTAGTGGCTTGCACCTTGGTGCTGGGGAGGAGTAGTTACCTGGGCAGTGCACATGGGGGGGGGGGGGGCGGGGGGGGGGGGGGGGGGGCATGCCACTCTCTGCCGCAGGTAGGGGGCCCGTGGGTGGACCGTCCTAGTCTCTTTTGTGCTGGGACCAGAGGGGCCGGTGCTAGTGGCCTGCCACTTGGTGCGGGCTGCCGGGGCGGGCTAGATCAGGCATTCACCCCCCCCCAGATTGGTGAGACTCCAAGTTGGACTTTCTTGGCGAACCTTAGAGCCAAGAAGTAGAAGAGTGGGTTGCAAAATAGAAAACCTGACAAGTCAATTTTTTTTTTTTTTTTTTTTTTACTCCATAAACAAGGAGGCGGAAAGGGGGGAAAACAAAAAAACAGCTAACGGAGGGAAGTAAAACCATCCCTACATAAGTGAAAAGGTATTTGTGATCTGAACCACAAAAGGGAAGCCCACATGCCAGGAACACAACGAAGGGACAAACATGGAAAGGCACAGGAAAATCCTGCATCAGCGCTACCAAACCAGTAGGAGATAGCACAAGGGAACCCCATGGAGGAGACCCAAGGAACAGATCTAGAGGAATCAATTGCAGACCTATGCGAGAAATTAAAGAACATAAAGAGGAATTCAGAGAACTAAAGAGGGAAAATGAAAAACTCAAAAGAGGAACCTAGAGGATACAATGACAAACTCAGAAATAACTAAAGGAAAGAAAAAAAAAAAAAAAAACAAGAGGACCTCCAGAAAGAACTAGAAGGAGAAAAAAAATAAGAATACAGAGAACTAAAGAGAAAAGAAAAACTCAAAAAAGACAAAGAGGAAATAACAAATAACAAACTAAAAAAAAGAAATAAAAAAAGAACACAAAAAAAAAAACACAAAGAAGAGAGGGAGAAAAAAAAAACAAACTCCGAAAGGAAGTAGAAACACTGAAAAAGGAAAGCCAACAAGACGAAGTAAGGAACACCAAGAAAGATTGATGAAGCCCAAAAAGAAGAGAATGAGAGCTCAAAAAGGAATGGAAATATCTAAAGAAAACACCGGATGAAACGAAAAAACATTAGAACACCACATTCAATCACAGAAGAAAGGAAGAGGAAAAACCTCAGAGTAGAATGGAGGACAGCAGAACAAGAATATCAGTATCTGAAAGATAACAACAGAGAATTAAAAAAGCTCAAATAAAAGCATTATGAAAAATTTTAAACATACACAAAAAGTGGAAACAACTAGGAAAATATGGGGACAATATGAAAATCAAACCTGCCATCATAAGGGAATAGAGGAAGGCGAAGAATCCCAGAAAATAGTATTGATCGATCTTCAACAGAATAATAGATGAAAATTTCCCCAAACTAAAACACTAGACCAAACCCATACAAATACAAGAAGCACTAGGACCCCAAATAAGACAAGATTCAGAAAAGAAAAACCCCACGCATATCATAGTAAAATGCTAGATGCCCAAAACAAAGGACACAAAATTCTAGGAGCTACAAGAAAAAAAAGCACAAGTCACTATACAAAGGGAAACCCATCGAATACAACTGACGTTCTCGCTCAAACCATGAAAGCAAGAAGAACATGGAGCAAAGCCATTCCCAGGTTAAGGGACTACGGATGCCACCCAGAATACATTAACCAGCAAAAATGTCGATTATAGTTGAGAGGAGAGAGAAATATCTTCCATGACATAAACAAATGATGGAATACCTATCTGAAAACCACTCTTCATAAATACTTGAAGCATTCCAAGGGCAGAGAGAGGAGCAAACATCCTCAAGCACCTACGAAAAGAAACTAACAAAAACAAAACCCATAGGGAGCCAAAAATCAGAGGCTAGAGAGTCCAAATGGATAATAAAAGTGAAAAGGAAGCAACATCCATCTTCAATTATAACCTTAATATTAATGGGCTAAACTCCCCATAAAAAGGCACAGGCTGGGAGATGGATTAGGAAACAAACCCATCATATATGCTGTCCTACAAGAGAACCCCCCCCCCCCCCCCCCCACCCCCCCCCCCCCCCCCCCCCCCCCCCCCCCCCCCCCCCCCCCCCCCCTCATTCTCAATCTCCAGGATAGGCATCAACTTAATTGAAAGGGATGGAAGAGAGGATTTCAAGCAAACTGGTACCAAAGAAAGCAGGTGTGGCTATGGGTTTTTGCTTTATTCAATTAATCAGACAAAATAACTTCAAAGCAAAAGAATCCAAAGGAGACAAAGGAGGGACATTGACATCTTTATACAAAGGAAACAATCAATGAAAAGAAAGAAAAAAAATCAAAACAAAAATAAAAATATAAAAACAAAAACGTGCACCCAAACTTAAAAGAAAATTCTCCAGGAATCTCAAGGCACAGATATAACCCCAGCGCACTAATCACTAGGGGATTTCAATACCCCATTAAGTCCCCTCGAGACAGATCAACAGGACAAAGGATAAACAGAGAGACATCTGAACTAAAGACACATATTACACCAAATGGACCTAACAGACATCTATCGAATATTTCACCCAACACCAGAGAATACCCACTTTCTATCTCAGCACCTCATGGAACATTCTCCAAAATAGACGCATTATTACTGGGACACAGGAAAAAACTCAACAATATAAAAAGATTGAAATAAGCTATAATCTATCAGACCCCATGCATAAAAACTCAATTATCCACACCAGAATAACCCTACACCTACAGGAAACATGGACGACTAACAACACCCTCCTGAACTAATAGGTGGGTTCACAGGAAGAAAATAAAGAAAGAAATAAAAACATCCTGGAACTGAATGCATGATGAAAACAAAAAAACAGCAAAATCTAAGGGACACTTTAAAAATCAATCTAAGCGGGAAGTTATAGCTCTAAGGCTACATTAAAAAATAGAAAGAGCACAAGTGATGATCTAACACTGCGAGCAAAAAAATACTTGAGAGACAACACCAAATGAACCCTAAATGGAGGCAGACAAGAAGAAATAACAAAAATCAGAGCAGAAATCGAATGAAATAGAAACAAAGAAACCATTACAAAAAAACAATGAATCCAAAGTTGGTTCTTTGAGGAATAAATAAGAATAGAACAGACTCTAGCCCAGTTAACCAATAAGAAAGAGGAAACACCTCCAAATCAGTAGAACTGTGATGATAAGGGAAATATCACAAACAGACAATGAAAAGATCCAGACAATTAATTAAGGGATACTTCTTAAAAACTTATATTCTACTGAAGTTTGAAAACCTAGAGGAAATGGATAATATCTGAAATCCTGGGAATCCCCAAAGCTCAACCAAGAAGTAGATGCACAGTCTTGAAACAGACCAATAGTATTAGGAAGAATTTAAGATGTAATAAGCATTGTCTCCCAACCAAAAAATGCCCAGATGACCGGTTTTTTCCACTGCAGAAGTCTCGATAAAATATTTCGAAAAGACATACAACATTACTAATAAATTGTTCAAAGGATACAAATAGAGGGACTCTCCCAGAATCCTTTCTATGAGCCAGCATTCGCTACTACAAAAACCAGGGAAGGATACAACCAAAAAGGAGAACCTATCATCCCTCTCCTAATGAACACGATGCCAAAATTCTAAACGGATTATGGAAACCGCATTACAGACTCACATCAAGAAATCATCCACCATGACCAAGTTGGATTCATACCAGACAAGCAGGGATGGTCAACATACGAAAATCAATAACATCTCAAACATATTCATAGGATTGCAAGGACAAACAACAACCACTCTCATCACTCAATTGATGCAAAAGCCTTTGACAAAAAACCCCAGCATCTTTTCATGTTTAAAGTTCTGGAGGGGATTGGATCTGAATGGATCGATTCCTCAATGTATCAAAGCCATAATACAGGAACCCACAAGCCAATATCATCCTAAATGGGGAAATGACAGAAGCATTTCCCGTAAAGGTAGGAACCGGCACAGGCTGCCCCTGTCACCATCCTCGTTTAATATAGTGTTGGAAACACTTGCCAGGGCAAATAAGGCAAGAAAAGGAAATTAAAGAGTTCTAATTGGAAAAGAGGAGTAAACTATCCCTGTTTGCTATGATATGATATGTTCTATCTAAGGGATGCTAAGAACTCCACCAGAAAACTACTAGGAAACGGTTAAGAGTTTTTGTGTGAAGTGGCCAGGATACAAAATGAATCTAGAAAATCAGTACCTTTCTTTACGCCAACAACAAGTAAACTGAAGACGGGACTTATACACAGGCAGACCTTCCCACTCACAATAGCCTCAAAAACAATAAAAGCCTAGGAAACAAACCTAACCAAGGGACACCAAGGATCTGTCTTCAACAAAAATTTTAACACCCCTGAAAAAGGAAATTGAGGCGGAAGACATCAGAAGATGGACAAAACCTCCCATGCTATGGATTGGGAAAATAACATAGATAAAAAGTCCATCTACCCAAACAGTGTCAGATTTAATGCAATCCCAATCAAAATCCCCAAGAAATTCTTCACAGGCTCCGTGGAAAAAAAGAAGCCTAATTTCATTTGGAAAACAACAAGACCCCAATAGCCAACGCAACCCTGAGTGAAACGAGACAATACAGGGGGGATCGCTATAGCCAGAATCAAAATATACTACAGGCTATGATGTCAATAAAAACAGCCTGGTACTGGCACAAAAAAACAGACCAGTTGTACCAATGGAATAAAAGTGAAGATCCAAACCTGAGCTCATACAATTCCAGCCACCTCCTTATTTCACAAGGGGGCAAGAAGACACAATGGCGGAAAAGGACAGCATCTTCAGCAAGTGGTGCTGGCAAAAATTGGATCACCACTTGTAGAAGAATGAAATTAAAACGCTACCTCTCCCTTTGCGTACAAAAGTCAAACTCCAGATGGACAAAGACCTCAACATGAACCCCAAACTCGGAGGTGATAGAGAGAGAAACTTGGCAGCAGGTACAAGACATAGGTGGTAGGAAAAACTTCCTAAAATCAGACAAGCAGCGGCACAAAAAATAAGATCGACAATTGTACAAATGGATCTCATTAAACCTCAAAAGCTTCTGTTACATGCAAAAGAAACAAAAAGAAGTGAAGAGAAAAAAACCCAGAGTGGAGGAACACCTTCACTGCAGATCACATCTATCAAAGCATTAATTCCAGATATACAAGCTACTCAAAAAAACAGAAGAAGAAAAAAACAATGAAACACTCAAACGATGGAGCAAAAACTGAATAGAGACTTCACACAGGAGGAATATAGAGATGGCCGAGAAACATCTTACAGAGTGTTCACAATCACTCTGCATAAGTAAGGAATGGCAAATTAAAACCACGTGGAGATATCACTTATCCTCTATACAACTGGCTAGGATACAAGACACACAAATGATACACAAATGGCTGGAGACGGTGTGTGGAGAAAGGGGAGCAACTCATCATTGTGGTGGGAATGTAAACCTTGTACAGCCACTGTGGAAATCAGTGTGGAGAACCCTTAGAGACTCAAAAACGCGCTCTTCCATTTGACCCAGTCATACACTCCTGGGTATCTCCCCACAAGACTACATCGTACTGCAAAGATCATGCAAGCATAAGTTTATATGGCGCTCTGTTCAACAATAGCAAAAGCTGCGTGAACCCGACCCAGGTGCCCCCAACTGACGAGTGGATAGAGAAAATGTGGTTCATGTATACAATGGCTGTTCTATGCAGCAGTAAAGAGGGAAACATCATGAACGTTGCAGGTAAATGGATGGAGCTGGAAGACTTATGTTAAGTGAAGTAAACACAGTCCCAGAAAACACACAAAAAAAATGGTGTCCCCCATATGTGGATGCTAGTTTACCAATAACCCAGATATAAACATTTCATCATGGAGAGGGATGCATAGTAGAAAGAACAACAACAGAAAGACGCATCAGAAAACTGGACTGGAAATGGTGAATTGGGAGGGTGGGAGGGGTGGTTAGGGACCTGGTGTTTGTATATATTCGTTAATGCATATTTAATTGACATGAGTTGCAAACAAGTACCCAGTTTTGCCTAGACACTGTCGACAGGATAACATGGTGTTCTAGGACTTAGTAAAAAGTAAATATGTGTATATAAACAAACATTGGTTTACAGACTCTGTAAAACGGTAATGCATCAGAGTTAAATGGAGATATACATTCACCGTTGTGTAACAACTTTTATCGTGGGTCCTGATGAAATTACCTTTCTAGGTGCCACAAAGGTTTAGATATGAGGAAGACTTTTTGCCTCCCCCCCAAACAAGGAGAAATTGACGATGAGGGGGTTGCTCTCCAATGTAAATTGGAGACAACTCTATAGAGGTAATCTCTTATTAAAACTTGGTAAAACTGCCCTTCTTTAATTGACTAATGAATAGAACTGTGAAAAGGATTACTCTCTGTTCAGAACCAAATATAACACTAAAGTTCCGTTAACTGATGCGCTTAAGCAAAATATATCAATACAGGAGCTCGGACATCAGTAAATGGATTATTCCACCAGAGGAGGCGTTGGCCAGGGTGCCTAAGACCCCACAAAAGGTAAAGCTCCTTACCTCTGAAACTGGGATACCTACAAGAAGAGAGGGATAGGCCCTCTGCTGAAGATCCTGAGTTAACATGGGAAAGTTGCATTCGAGACCACACATGCAGTTACACGATGGCCCCTGGAACACAAGTAGAGTGTTACCAAGGGCCCACAAACCATAAAAGCAACATACGGGTCTCGCTTGAGTCAAGCAAAGACTCCACCATCAGCACCAGCACCACCTCCCTGCCTGGGAAAACTGTGCAGCCGAGGCAGCCATATTGCCTGTATATCCCAAACTCAATCTAAGGCTATTGGCCTCCTCCTTGGAGGAATGACCCATGGCTGAGGCACACAGCTTACATTCTCTACATGTTAGGAGATATCTAAGCCCCCCCCCACAGTAAGACCCCGTCCTATTTAACAGAAAAAATGTAGTTCGTGGATCAACATCTCATCTAAACATTATATGTCTATAAAGCAAAGTAACCTACCATAACTATTAATGCTGCTTAAATACCTTATATCTAATTGCTTGTGCTTCATTAGTAGTATTGTAAAGGTTTATGCCTGGACAGGGACTGTCAGCATGAAAGGAAACAGCCAGAACTGACCAGGAATCCTAAGACAACAGCTCCAGAGAGAGGTGGAATGTCTGCTTCTCATCCAACTATGGCCCCTTTTCTAAGCCAGGGGAACAATCTGCGGACGAGGGGGTGTGGTAGGAATGTAGGGTCTGCCGATGTGGGGTGAATGGTGAAAACTACAGCAATGGTAGTCTGGACCCTCATTTGATTAACCTGGATTGAACATACAACCCTCACCCCCCGCTGCGAGGTGGGGCTGTGGGTGTTTGGGCACAAAGCCTGCAAATTGGTTCAGCAGTGAAGGATGCTTG
This sequence comes from Rhizomys pruinosus, assembly GCA_009823505.1. Lineage (NCBI taxonomy): Eukaryota > Metazoa > Chordata > Mammalia > Rodentia > Spalacidae > Rhizomys > Rhizomys pruinosus. Next base: position 665,854 of record VZQC01010904.1, read on the forward strand.
TACTCATGGATTATCACTTATAGCTAAAAAATGGAAGAAAAAAAAAAACAAATGGAGAAGAAGAATGCAAGACCATACAATGGCAGAATGCGACTCGGTTGTGGTGGGGGGTGGGGGTAAGGGAGGGGAAAGATATGACTGAACTGAATTGGGAAAATGATGTATGAAATGGCACCAAAGCATCAAAAAAAAATGTTGTGAAAAAAAAATGATGTTGTTTTGAGTCATTGTGTGAGACTTCAAAACAGTAATTATAACATGTACAGCACAGTATTACCTTCTGGCAATGGATGAGCATCATCACTTTCTTTTTTTTTAATTCTTCTTCCACTCCTGTTTCAGAATTAATTTATTTAATATTTTCCTATTTATTTATTTGTTTATTTTTACAGGGGAGAGTGTGAATGCAGTCCCCCACTACCACAAATTATGCATTTGAGTTTCCTGCATTTGAGGAAAAGGCGGGGATCAGCCCATCCCAAGTGCTATGGATGAGTCTCATCCTGGGAAAACCACCTTCTTGAGTCATGGCATCTCCCCTGCCATGTAATGTATAACCATGATTATTATTATTATTATTATTATTACTATTATATTATTATTATTTTGGTCTTTTCGAGACAGGGTCCTCCCTGTAGCCCCAGCTGTCCTGCAAACTCATTCTGTAGACCAGGCTGGCTTGACTCACAAAGTAGATCACCTGCTTCTGCCTCCCCAGTGCTGAGGATTAAAGATAAGTAACATTTCTGGTAAAAAAAAATTTTTTTTTTTTTTTTGTATGTGTTGAGTGTCCTGCATGTAGGTTTGTGCACCCGTGTCGTGCAATCAGCAGAGGTCAGAACGCGGGGTCTCAGATTTCCCGGAACTGGAGTTTCTCTGGAATTGGAGTTACAAATGGTTCTAGCCCCTGTGGGGTGCTGGTGGATCGAACCCGGGTCCTCTCGCAAGTGCAGTCGGTGCCTCTAACGAGCTAGGCTATCCTCGCCAGCCCCAAAAGTTATTTTAAATTACAATCACAATTGGAAATCATGATTAAAAAACATCTCTATGCCGCCACTTTGCGTTGTCCTTATATAATAAAATTAACCAGTGGACCAACCTCCCACTTTCCCCTAATCTTCTTTTCTTTTCTTTTTTCTTTTTTTTTTAATAATTTTATTTGTTCTTCGTATGTGTATGAATGTTGCTGTCTGCTGTAGGTTGTGCACCCGTGTCGTGCAACACGCGAGAGGTCAGAAGAGGTTCTCGGTTCCCCTGGAACTGGAGTTCACCTGAATTGGAGTACCAGACGGTTGTAAGGCCGCCATGTGGTTGCTTGGGATCAAACCCGGGTCCTCTGTAAGAGCGGTCGGTCGCTCTTAACCATCAGGCCATCTCCTCCGCCTCTCTTTCTTTTTTTTATTTTGTTTGTTTGTTGTGTTTATTATACATATATTATCACTATTAGAGCTATATACATATTATATAGAGATGATAGATTATAGATATATAATATATCTCCATAGTACAAGTTTACTATTCCCAACAGCTGTGGATGAGCGTTCCTCTTTCCCTGCACCCTCTCCAGCCAACTTGGCCGTCATTTGTTTTCTTGATCCTAGCCATCCTTATTGCGAGTAAGATGATATCTTAGAGTGGTTTTTGATGCATTTCCTAATGCTTATGATTGTTGTTTGACACTTTTTAAGATGTTTCTCACCATCTTCTAATTCCTCACTGGTGAAGTCTCGGTTCAACTCCTTTGCTCCATTATTGAGTGGGTCATTGGTTTTCTTTCTTCTTTGTGTTTTTAGTAGTTTATATATCTTTTAATTAATGTTTGGTCAGATGGTTCTGGTGGTGAAGATGTTCCAGCCCACTCGTGGGCATTGATCGTCACTTCCTTATTGTTCTATTCGCTGTACAGAAGCTGTTTGTTTAATGAGGTCTTATTTGTTCAATTGGTTTGACCTTAATTCTTACACAGCTGCTGTTGATCTAGGAAGTCTTTTTTCCTACACCTATGTCTTGTAGCCTGTTGCCAACTTTCTTCTTCTCTTATCTTTCAGAGTCCTGGGGGTTTCAAGTTGAGGTCTTTTGGATTTGACTTTTCTACAGGGTGAGAGGTGGGTTTTAATTTCATTCTTCTACAGTGATATCCAATTTTGCAAACACCAACTTGGCTGAAGATGCTGTGCTTTCTCCATTGTGTCGTTCTTATGTCCCCTTGTCAAATATTGGAGATGGCTGATGAAATTATATATGCTCAAGTTTGGACAACTTTGGTTTTGTTCCATTGGTCAACAGGTTCTGTTTTTGTGCCTTTACCAAGCTGTTTTTATGACTAGCTATCTGTAGTGTAAGTTTGAAGTCGTATAGAGATCCCACTGTATTCTCTTTTCACTCAGAGTTGCTTTGAGTAGTCAGGTCTTTTTTTTTTCCAAATTGAAATTAAGGAACTTTTTTTTTCTAAGCCTGGAAGAAACGAATCTTGGGGATTAATTCTGGGTTGGCAATTAAATCTATACAAGATTGGGTAGACATAGACATGTTTTACTATATTAATTTTCCCAGTCAATGAGCATGGGCGGTTTTTTCGTCTTCTGATGTCTTCTTTAATTTCTTCTTCAAGGCTTTAAAAAGTTTTGCTTATAGAGACTTTTAGGTGTTTTGGTCTTTTGTTCCCAGGATTTTTATTTATTTGAGGCTCATTGGTGAGTTGGAACGTTCCTCTGAATTCCTTCCTCAGTTGCTTGTGTTGGTGTAAAGAAAAGGCTACTCATTTTTTTAGGTTAATTTTGGATCCTGCCACTTTTGATGTAAAAGCGGTTAAGTTTCTTTTCTAGGAGGTTTCTGTGTGGGATTTGAGCATTCCCTTATGTAAAAAATATCATGAAAATAGGGATAGCTTTGACTACTCTTTCTCTTTTTTTCTCTTTCAGGCCATTTATGTCTTGATGATATTTATTGAGTTGTCATATGTTTGCAACCATCCCTGCAACTCTGGTATGAATCCAACTTGGCATGAAATGCTTCTTGATGTGGGCTGTATGTGGGGGATTTGCCAGTATCCTGTTTAGAATTTTGGGCATCTGTGTTTTCTTAGGGAGATGGGTTCTAGGTTCTCCTTTTTTGGTTGTAATTCTTTGCTGGTTTTGGTTAACTATAGTGATGATGGCTTCAAGAAAAGAGAATGGAAGAACCCAAGAGGGGACCGAGAGAGAGAGAGAGAGAGAGGAGAGCAGAGGAGAGAGAGAGAGAGAGAGAGAGAGAGAGAGGAGAAGAGAGAAATAATAATTCCTCCATAAGGAAGTGGAAAACACTGAACAGATCCCCATGTTTTGAAAAAGATAAGGAAACCAACGCAGTGAGATGAACAAAAGAGCTCTAGAAGAGATTTGAGAAGCTCCAAAGGGAAATGGAAATACTAACGAAAGCTAAGAAAAGGAAATGAAAAAGGAAATCAAACACGGCATTCATCACGAGGAAAGGATATGAAAAAGCCTAGAAGCAGAATGTATGGAAGCAGAACAAAGAATAACAGACTTGGAAGATAAGTCAGAAAACTAAAAACTCAAGTTAAAGATTAGGAAAAAGTTAAAAATACACAGAAGTGGAAAACCAGGAACTGTTGGGTTTTTGAAAAGATACTATATATCTTTTCATATATTTTATATATTATATTTTCAAGGCATTATATCCCTTCCCTTCCCCCCACCCCCACCCCTACCCATTCCCAGATCAGGCATCTGCTGTAGTTTCTGCTCCTTCTTGCTCCTCTTTGTGTGTTTGTTTTGTTTCATTTTTTTTCCAATAATAAGTGCTAATTTTTGAGTACAAGCATCCTTTTTTTTTTTTTCTGTTACATTTGCAGCCGTTGTGCCCAACCCACTACAGCTCAATGGGTCCCACCATCAGCAGGGGGGGGCCTTGTATGTTGTAATCAATTGATCAAATGAGTGTCCCAGTCTATATTGTTTTATGTTTCACCATTAACCCCATCGAAGCCCTTAACATTCTCCACGACCCCCTCTTCCTGCAGATGTTCCCAGGCGTAGAAAAGGGGCACAGGTGGATGAGAAGCAACACACTCTACTTTCTCTGGAGCTGATTTCTTGGTCTCTATTCATTCTAGGCTGTTTGCTTTACATGGGCTGCCAGCTTGCTCCAGGCTTTAACCTTTCGATCCCTACTAATGAAGCACTGCAATTAAGATATTTAGAAAATTTTTATAGAATTCTGCCGTGAAAACTGTGGGCCTGGGCTTTTTTAGTTGGGAGGTTTCGTATTATATCTTCAACTTCTTTCAATATTATGGTCTAGTTTAAACTGTCAATCTCTTGGTTGAGCTTTGGTTTTTCCTTATTCCTAGGATTTCAGATATTCATCCATTTCTTCTAGGTTTCAAACTTGGTTAGAGTATAAGTTTGAGTATTCCCACACGATCTTCTGGATCTTTTCATTGTCTTTGTTGACATTTCCCTTTCATCGTGGATTGTTCTTGATTGGAGTTTGTTCCTTCTTTCTTTTGGTTAACTAGGGCTAGAGGTCTGGTCTATCTGTTTATTCTTTCCAAAGAACCAACTTTGTGATTCATTGATTTTGTGTACCTTTTCTTTGTTGTATTTCATTGATTTTTCTTGATTTTGTGTTATTTCTTCCTGTCTGTTGCATTTGTGGTTCATCTGTTGTGCCTCGTCAAGTGCTTTTTAGCTGCAAGTGTTAGAACGTTCAATTGTGCTCCTTTCGTTTTTCTAATGTAGGCCATGAGGTCTATAAACTTCCCATCTTCAGGACTCTTTTTAAGGTATCCCAGTGGTTTTTGCTTGTTTGTATTATTCTATGCCTTTCATTTCCAGGAATGCTTCTATTTCTTATCTCTTCTTGACACATTCTATTATAGGAGTGTTGTATGTATTCTCCATGTGTGTTCTCGTTAGATAGTAGGGCTTAATCCTGGTGTGACATTGAGCTTTATTGCACTGTGGTCTGGTCGAATGCATGGAAATTTTTTCAATATTTTGTATTTGTTGTTTTTTCTGTGTCCCAGTTATGTGGGTCGATTTTGGAGAATGTTCTGTGGGTTGTGAGTGAAAAAAGTTGTTTCTCCTGGTATTGGGTGGTTGGAATATTTCGGTAGATGCTTGTGAGGTCTATTTGGTGTATCATTCGTGCAGTTCAGATGTCTCTCTGTTTATTCTTGTCCTGTTTTTGACCTGTCCAAGGGCTCAGTGGTGTGTTAGTAAAGTTTCCCACTATGAAGGTATTGGGTTTAGTCGTGACTTGTGTCCTGAGGCATCTTCTGATAAATGGGGTGTGACTGTTTATAATGGACCCCTAAGAAAAGAGGTTTATTCATGTCCCAGATGCTGGAGAAAACCTTCCTCCCTCCCCTTTATAGGAAAAAGAAAAAACATGATGTAATGACACCACTCCCTAACTGTAAACTGCAGCCAATTGTTACAGTGGTAATTCCCTATAAAACAGGCATAACATAATTAAGTTATTGATAGGCATAGGAATCGTGAAAGGATATTTCTCTATCTAGAGCCAAATTCAATCGTAAAGGGTTTATAAGTTGTGTAATTAATCAAAATATACTAACAGAAGCTCTGACAAGCAGCAATGAAATTATTCTGCCTAGGAGATGTTGGCTAGGGGATTCAAACCCGCCCCCCCTCAAATTATGAGGCCTTTTGCCTATAAGTGGGATATATGCAAGAGAAAGGCAGTAAGTCCCCCTGTTGTTGAAGACCATGTGTGAGCATGAAAAAAATGTTATGAGACTCACTTGCTAGCGTACAACTGCCCTGAACCACCTATGGAAAGCAGTGTGGGAGAACCCTGGAAGACTTGGAATGAGCTTGGCCACCCGACCCAGCCATACCACTCCTGGGCATGTACCCTCAAGACTTATGCCACCACAAAGATACATGCATGGAGCCAGTTTTATTGGAGCCCTCTTCACAATTATGCAGGAGCTGGAACCAACCGAAATGCCCCTCAACTGAGAGTGGATAGAGAAAATGTGGGGTACATCTACACAATGGAGTTCTATGCAGCAGTAAGAAAGACGGCATATCACGAGCTTTGCCAGAAAATAGCTGGAGCTAGAGGACATCATGCTGAGTGAGAGTAACACAGTCCCAAGAAAAAAAAACGACGAATAGTATCCCTCATCTGTGGATGGCTAGTGCCAATTACCCAGTTTTGTAAGTATTTCTTGTGAGGGCCCCCTGACTTTTGTACAAAGCAGTTTGGGTGTAATGCATATTGCAAACAACAACACGCAACAGAAGAGGACTGCATCAAAGAATTGACTGAAACAGTGAACTTGTGCTCAAAACTGTCAACTTCTGCTTTGAGAATATTGAGAAAGACTAAGAGATGAACAGCATGTTTGGCAGAATGCATGAGCTCTGGCGGGTGGGGAAATGAGCGTGAAACCAGGTCTAGATTTGTTAAAAAAATAAAAATAATCTATGTGAAAAAATAAATAATAAAACCAAAAAATATTAAAAATTTAAAATAAAATAAATGAAACTGAAAACAAACAAACAAACAAACAAAAAAACTGGTCCTTGAAATGCTAGAGACATTACCAAAGGCCACTAAAGCAATACACAAAATATTGGTCTCCCTGAGACAAGCAAGACTCCGTCAATACCAGCGCTTACCACAACCCACCTAAACAGCCTGGAGATATTGTGGGCAATGGTGGCAGCCAAGTGTCTATATATATTCCCAAATCTATTTGGCTATTACCTCTCCTTGGAGGAATAACTCACGCATGATGCCACAAGCTTACATAATCTAGTGGTTAGGAGATGTTAAAAGCCACAATAAGAACTTGTCCACCTTTTAGAGAACCGACAGTTGGGGTGTGGCACATGCAAAGTGCCAATTACCTAAATTGTATGGCAAACTGAGAACATCAATGTTATCTGCGCAAACAACTGTGTCATATATTGCAGAATCCCTTAAAATAAAAAAATAAAAAAATTAAAAAAATTAAATGAGACAAACATNTTTTTGAGGTTTGCCATTCTCTCTCTTTAGTTCTCTGTATATTCCCTTTATTTTGTATTACATTCTTGCAGTATTGAGTCTCTCTTTCTGGAGTTGTCAGATTCCTGTTCCCCTCCTAGTTCTAATTTCTCTACCTGTGAGTGTCTATAATTGTCTGGAATTACCTCCTCTGCAGAAAATTTTCAGTAATGGTGCTGAGTTAATCTTGTGATTGGTTTGAAATTTTTCGAATGCTCTATAGTCCCCCAATATTTTAATATTTTTGACCCTAGTTGGGTGTGGTCTTTATGGAGAATTTTGTATGGAGGCTTTAGGACAAAACCTGCGGTCTTGGATGTAAGAACATTTCACTGGGGGCAAGAGAGAAGATTTGGATACAGATCTTACATACTTGAAGGTTAACGCTTTCTGCTTCCTATGTCTGCTTCAAGATGCGAAATCTCAGGTTTCTACTCCAGTTGCTTCTGCCAAGATGTCTCCTCAACCTATGATGGTGTGTCCTCAAACTGTAAGCCCCTTCTTGCTCAATGGTATTATTTCAAACAGAAACAAAGAAGTAGTACAAATACACTAGGTCCTTTTTTGGAAGTTTTAATCCACTATTTCACCACCTCTTATCACATATTTAATAAAGTTTTCTACAATATGTTGATTCTCTCTTTAGTTCTTTAGATTATATCATTACTTCTCTTGACTTATTAATTTAGGTTCCTCTTGTGCTTCTACATCTATTTGATATTAAATTTCCTCACCCTGGTCTGCTAGTAAATATGTACTGTATTTGCCTTCATGGGTCTCATTCACCATGGGGTTTTCTCCACAATTGATAATGCTTATCCTAACTACTTGGATAACTGGTTTGGTAACGCTTGATGCAGGATTTTCCTGTGCCTTTCCCCATGTTGGGTCACACCTCTATGACCTTTCTTTCGCCAATGTTCTGTGGCATGTGGGGACCTTTTCAACTCCGCTTTTTTTGTGGTTCAGATCACAATACCTTTTCACTATGTTAAAGGATGGTTTTTACTTTCCTCCTTAGCGGTTTTTTTTTCCCCCCTCTTCTTCTTCTCTCTCTTTGTTTTATGGCGAGTATTGACTAATGTCCTAGTTTTCTAGAATTTTTGGCTAAATAACCTACAATCTTTCCCTCTTCTTGCTCTGAAGGTTCCCAAAGGAAAGGTCCACTTGGATCCTCACCAATCTCGGGGTGGGAGGAATGCGCGGACTGGTGTACGCTGAGCTCAGCGCTTTTCTACGGCACCTTCAGCTCTACACTAAGTTGATCCAGGCACACTAGCACGCGAGCCGCCCCTCTGGTCCCAGCTCCAAAAGAGTCATCTAGGACGGTTTCTAGTATGCCTTCACGGTGCCCGCCCTTACTGCGGCAGATGGTGGCTAGATGCTCCCTCGCCCAGGTAACCTATACTTCCTGCCCCCATCCAGGTGCAGGCCACTCAGCTATCGGCGCCGTTGTTTGTGAATTCTCTGGTCCAGCACAAAAGAGACTAGGACGTCCGCCCAGGGCCCCCTACCAGCAGCAGAGGAGGCGGCAGTTGCGTGCCCAGGTAACTACTTCCGGCCGCACCAAAGGTGCGGGCCACTACAACCGCAGGCGCGCCGCTCTCTGGTACCCAGCACGAAGGACTTAGGACGGTCCGCTCCACAAGCCCCCTAACCTGTGGCAACAGAGGCGGTCAGATTGCCCTGCCCAGGTAAATACTACTCCCGCCCGCCACCAAAAAGGGTGCAGGCCACTTAGCCCAACAACATCATTTTTTAAAATTGTATATAATAAAAAATAATTTTGGGTTCAACCAATCAGTTAATTCAGTCCATTAAATAACCTATTGAATGCAATCTTATTTAAATTATGTTTTAAATAATTTCTATTCTCTATTACAAATAATCTAATAAGTTGAAAACCAGCAGTCATGGAAACAATGGAATAGCATGAAACAAATAAGAATATAACTGTTAAGTGTCTAAATTTACATATGTAAAAAAATAAAAAAAAATTAAAATTATATATGTATATATTCTAGTCCTTTTCAACTACTTGAATTCCTTCCCATTTCTTGCATAATATTTATATTCAAGTTTCAGGAACAGTTTTCCCAGTGTATTAAAAGTCAGTAGAGTTTCTTCTACAACCACATATTTATAGACAAGCAATAATTCTATCAATTCTATTTTTATTCCTTGAAATAAAAAAATATGTCCGCTGGACATACCAGCTGCAGACACGTCTTAAGTCCCAACACTCAGGAGGCAGGGACAGGAGGAACTGTGCGAGATAGAGCCCAGTCTAATAATGAAAGTTCCAAGGCCAGCTGAAGGCACAGGGAGAAACCTGCTGTCCAAAAAAGAAAAAAAAGAGCAAAAATTCTCATACCGTTTTTCTTTTAGTTCACATTTAAAATCTAGAATTTCTTTGGTAATAGGAATATCTACAAGCAATAATTTTTGTAACAGTTTATAACCCTATTTCCTTTTTCCTCAACAAATGTGTAAATTTAGGTATGTCAGCTTCTTTTACAGGGAAATTAATGGTACATTTTATGTTGTTGCATTTAATAACAAAGCGAATGGCAGTCCATTTCTGTCAGAGTTATTCAAACTATTAAAATTAAGCACGGGCATTACAATGCTACTGATATAATTAAAATTGCTGAGGAGTTGGCATCCCTCTTCTTTGTTTTCAATTTTTTTAAATGATAATTAAAATTTAGTCTGCTATTCCTGGGTTTCTGGACTGATAGCAGAGTTATATCACTTCTTCTGGGAAATGTCTAAGTTTTCTGCTTTAGTTCATTTGTTTCCGCCCATCTTTAGTTGTTGAAATTCACTCTGTATTTTTTCTTTGAATAGAGTTTGAAGATCTCCAGGATATCATTAGAAGTTACTATCCCAAGAGGATGGTATTGATCAGATCTTCAACAGAATAATAGATGAAAATTTCCCCAAACTAAAAAACAAAAAAAGAAAGAAAAAGGATAGGCTGACTAGAGCTCAGGGGATGAGCTGGCACTGAGAAGTGAGGGTTGGGCGAGTAATTTCACACAATGGGCTCTAGCAGGAATGACAGAAGGTGTGAACTCAGGTCAGCAAGAAGGGGCTATGGGAGGGTGCCAAGGGAAAAGTGGGTATTAATGGTGACTAAGACTGAAAAAATCATGTATGAAACACATAAAAATTCAATAACAATTTGGGGCAAGGAAAAAAGAAAAGAACAATGTCTTCCACAGATCTATCACTTTCTTTTGGCCTCCACAGGCATTGCACTCTCATACACAAACACATATATACATACAAATAGAATAACAGTAAGAATAATAAACATTTTTAAAGGAATGCAAATGGGAGCTGGACATGGTTACTGCATACCTAATGCCAGAACATGGCAAGTAGAAGCAGGAGGATTAGAAGTTCAAAATCACCGAGGCCTACATAGTAACTTCTAATGATATCCTGGGATCTACAAGACTCTATCAAAGAAAAATGCAATTCCAACAACTAAAGTGGACAAATGAACTAAAGCAGAAAACTTAGACATTTCCCAGAAGAAGTGATATAACTCTGCTATCAGTCGATAGCAGATAATTTTAATTATCATTAAAAAAATGAAACAAGAAGAGATGCCAACTCCTCAGCAATTTTAATTATATCAGTAGCATTGTAATGCCCGTGCTTAATTTTAATAGTTTGAATAACTCTGACAGAAATGGACTGCCATTCGCTTTGTTATTAAATGCAACAACATAAAATGTACCATTAATTTCCCTGTAAAAGAAGCTGACATACCTAAATTTACACATTTGTTGAGGAAAAAGGAAATAGGGTTATAAACTGTTACAAAAATTATTGCTTGTAGATATTCCTATTACCAAAGAAATTCTAGATTTTAAATGTGAACTAAAAGAAAACGGTATGAGAATTTGCTCTTTTTTTTTCTTTTTGGACAGCAGTTTCTCCCTGTTGCCTCAGCTGGCCTGGAACTCATTATTAGACTGGGCTCTATCTCGCACAGTTCCTCCTGTCCCTGCCTCCTGAGTGTTGGGATTAAATGTGTGCAGCTGGTATGTCCAGCGACTATTTTCTTATTCAAGGAATAAAAATAGAATTGATAGAATTATTGCTTGTCTATAAATATAGTGGTGTAGAAGAAACTCTATGACTTTTAATACACTGGAAAATGTTTCTGAAACTTGATAAATATATGCAGAAATGGAAGGAATGTCAAGTAGTGAAAAACTAGATATATACATATATAATTTTAATTTTTTTATTTTTTTACATATGTAAATTTAGACACTTAATCAGTTATATTCTTATTGATTTTCATGCTATTTCCATTTATGTTTCCATGACTGCTTGGTTCAACTTTTAGATATTTGTAAATAGAGAAATTATTTAAACAAATAATAATGCATCAATATAATTTAATGGTGACTGAATTTACTGATTGTTGAACAAAATATTTTATATATACAATTTTAAAAAATGATGTTGTTGGGTGCTAGTGGCCTGCACCTTGGTGCGGGCGGGAGTAGTTACCTGGGCAGGCATCTGCCGCCTCTGCCGCAGGTAGGGGGCTGTGGGCGGACCGTCCTAGTCTCTTTTGTGCTGGGACCAGAGGGGCCGGTGCTAGTGGCCTGCACCTTGGTGCGGGCGGGAGTAGTTACCTGGGCAGGCATCTGCCGCCTCTGCCGCAGGTAGGGGGCTGTGGGCGGACCGTCCTAGTCTCTTTTGTGCTGGGACCAGAGGGGCCGGTGCTAGTGGCCTGCTTTTTGAGGTTTGCCATTCTCTCTCTTTAGTTCTCTGTATATTCCCTTTATTTTGTATTACATTCTTGCAGTATTGAGTCTCTCTTTCTGGAGTTGTCAGATTCCTGTTCCCCTCCTAGTTCTAATTTCTCTACCTGTGAGTGTCTATAATTGTCTGGAATTACCTCCTCTGCAGAAAATTTTCAGTAATGGTGCTGAGTTAATCTTGTGATTGGTTTGAAATTTTTCGAATGCTCTATAGTCCCCCAATATTTTAATATTTTTGACCCTAGTTGGGTGTGGTCTTTATGGAGAATTTTGTATGGAGGCTTTAGGACAAAACCTGCGGTCTTGGATGTAAGAACATTTCACTGGGGGCAAGAGAGAAGATTTGGATACAGATCTTACATACTTGAAGGTTAACGCTTTCTGCTTCCTATGTCTGCTTCAAGATGCGAAATCTCAGGTTTCTACTCCAGTTGCTTCTGCCAAGATGTCTCCTCAACCTATGATGGTGTGTCCTCAAACTGTAAGCCCCTTCTTGCTCAATGGTATTATTTCAAACAGAAACAAAGAAGTAGTACAAATACACTAGGTCCTTTTTTGGAAGTTTTAATCCACTATTTCACCACCTCTTATCACATATTTAATAAAGTTTTCTACAATATGTTGATTCTCTCTTTAGTTCTTTAGATTATATCATTACTTCTCTTGACTTATTAATTTAGGTTCCTCTTGTGCTTCTACATCTATTTGATATTAAATTTCCTCACCCTGGTCTGCTAGTAAATATGTACTGTATTTGCCTTCATGGGTCTCATTCACCATGGGGTTTTCTCCACAATTGATAATGCTTATCCTAACTACTTGGATAACTGGTTTGGTAACGCTTGATGCAGGATTTTCCTGTGCCTTTCCCCATGTTGGGTCACACCTCTATGACCTTTCTTTCGCCAATGTTCTGTGGCATGTGGGGACCTTTTCAACTCCGCTTTTTTTGTGGTTCAGATCACAATACCTTTTCACTATGTTAAAGGATGGTTTTTACTTTCCTCCTTAGCGGTTTTTTTTTCCCCCCTCTTCTTCTTCTCTCTCTTTGTTTTATGGCGAGTATTGACTAATGTCCTAGTTTTCTAGAATTTTTGGCTAAATAACCTACAATCTTTCCCTCTTCTTGCTCTGAAGGTTCCCAAAGGAAAGGTCCACTTGGATCCTCACCAATCTCGGGGTGGGAGGAATGCGCGGACTGGTGTACGCTGAGCTCAGCGCTTTTCTACGGCACCTTCAGCTCTACACTAAGTTGATCCAGGCA
>VZQC01010904.1:683566-755239 GCA_009823505.1 Rhizomys pruinosus
TCATCTTGTTTATGTCATGGAAGATTTTTCTCTCTCCTTCAACTATAATCGACATTTTTGCTGGGTATAGTAACCTGGGTTGGCATCTATAGTCCTTTAACACTGGGAATGCTTTGATCCACTTTCTTCTTGCTTTCATAGCTTGCACTGGGAACTCATTTGTAATTCTGATGGGTTTCCCCCTTATATATAACTTGGTTTTCTATTGTGGCTTTCAGAATTTTGTCTTTGTTTGGGGCATTTAGAATTTTAACTATGATATGACATGGGGAATTTTTTTCCTGATCTTGTCTGTTTGGAGTTCTATGTGCTTCTTGTATTTATATTGGTTTGTCTTTTTTTAGTTTGGGGAAATTTTCATCTATTATTCTGTTGAAGATCTGATCAATACCATTCTCTTGGGATTCTTCTCCTTCCTCTATCCCAGAGGTTTGATCTTTTTATAGTGTCCCACAATTCCTGGTTGTTCCACTTTTGTGTGTGTGTTTTTTTTTAATTTTCATAATCTTTACTTGAGCTTTTTAGTTGTTCTGTGTTATCTTTCATGTCTGATATTCTTTGTTCTGCTTCCTCCATTCTACTTCTGAAGATTTTTTCTTTCCTTTCCTCCTGATTGGATGAGTGTTCCATTTCCTTTTTCATTTCATCCTGTGATTTCTTTAGTATTTCTATTTCCTTTTGGAGCTTCTCAATCTCTTCCTGTAGCTCCTTTCTTCACTGGTTGGTTTCCTTTTTCAGTGTTTCCACTTCCTTCAGGAGTTTGTCATTCTCTCCCTCTAGTTCTTTCTGGCATTTGTCATTCTCTCTCCCTAGGTCCTTCTTGAATTTTTCATTTTCTCTCTTCAGTTTTCTGACTTGTTCTTTATATTCTTTGAATATGTCTGCAATTGTTCCTCTAAGATCTGTGTCCTGGGCCACCCCAGGCAGATCCCACTGTAGGAATCTCCCACAGGGTTGGTAGAGCTTGGTGTGGAATTATCCTGCACCTTTCCCATGTTGTCCCTTTGTTGCGTTCCTGGCATGTGGGTTTCCCTTTGCCTGTATTCTGATACAAATCTCAAATGCCTCTTCACTGTGTTGAAGGCTTGCTTTGCTTGCCTCCTTCAGATGCCTTCGGGGTTTTTTTTTGTTGTTGTTTTGTTTTTGTTTGTTTTGTTTTTTCCTTGTTTATGGAGTTTTGACTTGTCTAGGTTTTAGGCTTTCAATTTGTTAATATCTTGGAACTCTAACTCACTCTTCCCTTTCTGTTCTGAAGGTTCTCCAAAGAATCCACTTGGATATTCCCTCAGCAATTCCAGTTGGTGGTGGTCGTGTTGGGGATAGGGGATGATATGCCTCACTTACTGTGTGCTTCAGGTGGTCCTGGGAAATCCCCGATCTAAGCTCTGTGCACTCAAGTCTCACAGTGGCAACCGGCCCACCTTTTATACCAGCTAGCAGGGTGACTCCACCCCCACAGCTACACAACACAATGATTTAATTATCCAACAAACCAATGAAACAATTATCAAACAACCCAGTGATAGAATTATCCAACAATCTGCCTGGCTGAAGCACCTGGCTCCTACCTGTGCTTCAGGTGGTCCTGGGAAATCCCCAATCTAAGCTTGGTGCACTCGGGACAGTTATCTCAAATACACTAGTATAAACTATGAAATGGAGGACTGTGTTCTTATAGAATAGAAAGCTTTGGGGCTAGATGTTATATTCAATACAAACTAAGTTCTCCCATTGAACAACAGAAGGAAACACATTCACAGACTTCCGAACAAATTTTTTTTCAAAGACTTTAATACAGTAGTTTTCACATATTGAATACAGTATTTAATATGACTAGGGAATATGTACTTAGAAAACAGTATATTGATATTATAAATTAGATTTATCTCATGCTAATATACTATTGAGTGCAAGCAGAGAACTCTAGGTTTCCAAGAGTGTTTCTTAGTCAAGTCCTAATGTTGGCTGGCCTCTTTTCACTTGGGGGAATATTGATCTACAGACAAAGAAGGTGTGCTTATAAAGCAGAAAGTGTTGAGGGTGGATATAGGATCATTACAAACTGAGTTATCGCAATACTTAGAAGAAAATACATTCCCGAGTTTCTGAATACATCTTTTCCAAAGGCTTTGCCAACGTGTCTTTTTGTGTGGCAGTGAGTGGACTTTTTATAGACATTAAGGAAAGTGTGCTGACAGAAAGTTTGTGGTGAAATGAGAAGATTCACCTCCCACTAGTGTATCGCCTTGTGAACAAAAATTAAACAGTCTTATGCTTTTGAGAATCTTTCTTAGTCAAGACCTAACACAGTCACTTTTCTGTTGCTGTGATAAAACCATCATGACCAAGGGGACTTATAAAAGGAAGAATTTATTTGAGCTTATGATTGACAATTCAGGGAATTAGAGTCCATTGTGGCAGGAGGCGCTGGCCAGGGCTGGAGCAGAAAGCTGAGGTTTACATCTCACAATGAGCACAGGAAGTCCAGAGAGAGAGAGAGAGACTGGAGTCTGCAAGGCTTGTTAAACTCACTAAGCCCACCCCCAGTGATATACTTCCTCCAGCATGGCCACACCTTCTAATGTTCCGCCACCAACTGGGGAACAAAATGTCTGAATACTTGAAGCCTATGGGGGACATTATCATTCAAACCACCACAGGCCTCTTGTCCTATAGTTAATATGGAGTAGGGAATTGTAAGGGTACATGGTTTAAAAGCTAAGTTTTCTTAAAAATAGCTGTTTTCTGACTAACTGTAGGAGAAACACATTTGCAGGTTTCTGAGCAAATTTCTCTTTCAAAGACTCTAGAATTTTTTTATTTATTGATTTTTATTTTATGCATGAGTGTTTTGCCTGCATGTCTGCAAATGCACTCAAGCATGCACTGCCCAGGAAGGCCAGAAGAGGGTATTGGATTGCTTGAAACTGTACTTAAGGATTGTTGTTAATGGGTGCCGGGAACCGAACTTAGGTTTTCTTCAAGACAGCCCAGGTACTCTGAACCACCGAGCCATCATCTCTCCAGTCCCTAATATCCTTTTTTTTTTTTTTTTTAATGTATTTTTGAGAAAGTGTCTCCCTTTAGTCTTAGCTAGCCTGGAGCTCACTCTGTAGACCAGGTTGGCTTTGAACTCACAGAGATCTGCTTGCCTCTGCCTCCTGAGTCCTGGGATTAAAGGCGTGAGCCACCATGCCTGGGCTCTAATATCCTTTAATAACTTTTTAAATTATTTTTTTTTTGGTCTTTTTGAGACAGGGTCTCCCTTTAGTCTCAGCTGGCCTGGAGCTCACTTTGTAGAACAGGCTGGCCTTGAACTCAGAGAGATCCACCTGCCTCTGCCTCCCAAGTGCTAGGATTAAAGGCATGTGCCACCACGCCCGGCTAAATTTTTTTTTTTTAGAGGGTCTTGGATTCCCCTGGAACTGGAGTTCTCCTGGAATTGGAGTTACAGACGGTTCTTAGCCGCCATGTGGGTGCTGGAGATCGAACCTGGGTCCTCTGCAAGAGCAGTCGGTGCTCTTAACCGCTAGGCCATCTCTCCAGCCCCTAAATTTTTATTTTTTTTATTTTTTGTATGTGTATGAATGTACTGTCTGCACGTAGGTTTGTGCACCCGTGTCGTGCAATGCCAAGGAGGTCAGAAGAGGGTCTCGGATTCCCCTGGAACTTAGTTCTCCTGGAATTGGAGTTACAGACAGTTCTCAGCCATGTGGGTGCTGGGGATCAAACCCGGGTCCTCGCAAGAGCATTTAGTGCTCTTAACCGCTAGGCTATCTCTCCAGCCCCCCTAATATCCTTTAAAAAAAAAGTTTAATGGATGTGCTGGGCATGGTGGCGCATGCCTTTTATACCAGCACTCGGGAGACAGAGGCAGGCAGATCTCTGTGAGTTCAAAGCCAGCCTGGTCCATAGAGCTAGCTGAGACTAAAGGGGGATACCCTGTCTCAAAAAAGACCAAAAAAAAAAAAAATTAACGGATGCAGCATACATAAACACTAAGGAATGTGGCCTTTCACAAGTGAATGTGGTGGTGCTCAAAGATTCACCTCACACAAACACGTCTCACTGAATGCCAGAAGAAAAGCCAACTCCAAATTTTTCTTTAGACATGGCTTAAAATAAACCTCTTTCACACAGTGAATATTGAGTTAAGTATCACTTTGGACATATGCTGTAAAAACAGCAAGATTTGAGACTAGACATAAGATTCATCACAATCTCAGTTCTTTCAATGAGCAAAAGAAGAAAACACTTTTCAGGCTTCTGAATACATTTCTTTTTCAAAAGCTCTAACACTTCTTTCACACGAGAACGTAGCATTTTTAAGCACATTGGGGTTGGGTGCTTAGAATGTGGCCATGCTGGAAATAAGATTCCCCTAACATAAATTTATCTTCCTGAGCACAGAGAGAAAGCATAATCTTGGCCTTCCGAGTGTCATCTTTAATTAAGGTCCCAAACATGCCTCCTCTGCATAACGGGTGTTGGGATAGGGAGATTATGGAATGTGTGTGTAAAAAACAAAGTTTTAAGGATAGAGGCAGCATTAATCACAAACTAAGTCCTATCAAGGAGGAATCTGAGCACACACTATAAGCACACAGTCTAATACTCGCATGCTCAGAGTGAGAGCTGTTACACTCACACTCATGAAGCATGTGCATCACTCTCAATCATGTGCCCACATTTAGTGTTCACTCAAACTTTCGCTTATACTGGATGTGCACTTAGACTCACAAACTCATACTCATGAACCCTGAACTCTCTCATACAGAGAAAGTGCACTCACACTCACACTCACACTGAAGGCATACTCGTACATCCAAGCTGAGTATACACTCGCTTTCAAAGTCACTCAAACTGGGTGTGGCTCACACTCATAGTCAAACTTAGTGTTCATTTAATCTCACATTTACTGGGCAGGCTACTCTAAGTCCACACTCAGTCACACTCAACTGGAGTGTGCACTCAAACTCAACTCACACACACAGGCATGCTCAGACTGAGGCTGCAGTCCCACTCAGAGTAGACATTCACTCTCACTTCAGACTGAGTGTGTACACACTTAAAACCCATATTTATGCCTACATTTAGACTTATATTCATACTTACACTCAAATTCACTTTCATGCTCAAGTAGACTCAAATTCACAAACTCACACAAATACACGGAAACACACTCAAAAGGAGCTGTAAGCCGGGCGTGGTGGCGCATGCCTTTAATCCTAGCACTTGGGAGGCAGAGGCACGAGGATTTCTGTGAGTTCAAGGCCAGCCTGGTCTACAGAGTGAGTTCCAGGCCAGCTGGAGCTACTCGGAGACACTGTCTCGAAAAGACCCCCCCCCAAAAAAAAGAGCTGTAGGTCTTTCATTTCCAGGGATGTTTTCTTCCATGGTTGAAAGCAACATAGGTGCCTGTTAACCTGCACCTCAACACTGTAATGACCAGGAGTCCTGTCTGGAGGGGGCGTTTGATACCCAGCTGCAGCAAGTGGACACCCACCCTGAGTCTTGCTCAGGCTTAGGAGCTTGTCCTCCCTAAGTGAAGCTCTGGGTATCTAATGCTGTCCACTTGGACCAAGGCCACCAGGTTGGGGGGGCTCATGATGAGGTGGCCACATACATGTCTCACTGCTGTAAACTGAGGACAGTGCCAGCTCCTATAACACAAGATTGAGGATGACAGGTTCTGCAGTTAATAGTGTATCTAGAGCTAAAGGGGCTGGCGGGAGAGCGGGGCTGACATTGTTAGTGCTGATCTTCGGGGCTTGGCTCATTGCCTCTACTCAAAGCAGAGTACCAGCTCTCTTTTGCAGCATCTTTCAAAGTTAGTGGGTGATGATGATCTGTATCTTTAGTGCCTTCTCACGGCTGAACCAGACGGAGACGTGAGTGCCATTCATAAAAGCCAGACCAGACCCACCCTCCACAGTGCTGCTGCCCCTCAGTGCTCAGACCAGCCTTGGCTAATCCTTGACTTTCTCCTGCCGGTGCCAGTCAGCATCAGAGACTCTGGCTCCACCTCCTCAAGCATGAGCACCCCTCACAGTGACCTGGGCAAGCAAGCCATGCTATACTTATGCATTGACCATTCCACTGGCATCTTGGGACCCCTGGCAACAATGACCATGAAGCTCCTGAATTTGTCCTTTAAAGCAAAGGTGGAATCCAGCTGCTCTTGGCTCAGCTCTCTCCAATAGCTTCCATATCAAATGAATGAAACTGAAATTCTTTACCTGGCCTTATAAGGCCTCAGCATCTGTCCTTGCTTCTCATTCACTCCTCAAAAAGTTCATATCCTGTTACCTTTGCCTAGAGACTGACACTTTTTTTTTTTTAAACAGGGGAGAGCACAAATACAGTCCCCCCACTACCACAAATTATGCAGTCCAGTTTCCCGAATTTGGGGGAATCGCAGGGGTCAGCACATCCCAAGTGCAATGGATGAGCCACCCTGGGAGAACCACCTTCTTGATCGTGGTATCTCCCCTGCCAGGTTAAGTAGGAGACTGACTCTTAAACTCTTTCTGTGAAGACTAAGGTGGCAGAACCACCCTTCCACTTTGCATAAAAACACCCACATCGTCCTCCCCTCTTCCAGGAGCCTTTCTGTGCCTTTGTGCTTGTTTAGTTTCTGCATTCACCGCCACATGATGGATTTAACATTGCTTGGCTCTGTCCTCCGTTGTGTCTGCCGTCCCTTGTATGTGGAAGCTCCATGAAGGTAGGAACTTGATTGTGTTTGGGTCTCTTTTTTTTTTTTTTTGGTCTTTTCGAGACAGGGTCTCCCTGTAGCCCCAGCTGGCCTGGAACTCACTCTGTAGACCAGGCTGGCCTTGAACTCACAAAGATCCGCCTGCCTCTGCCTCCCAACTGCTAGGATTAAAGGCGTGCGCCACCACGTGCGATTGTGTTTCTCTCTAAGCCCCATCACTAGCCTCCTGTGGCACTACTAACAGGCTTCATAAGAATAAGCTATACAGGGGAATGAACAAATCAACAGTGGATCAAGTGAATCCACTTGATTTGTGAGTGAAGGAATGAGTGAGTTTTCCCAGTGGCTCATGACAAATGCTGTCCAGATCCAATTCTTCCAAAAGCCAACCTGCTTCTCGCACACAGATTTCTTGTTCTTCAGCTCATTCCAAAAACTCTGGCGGTTGGCGCTGGTTCAGAGACCTTTAACCTGGCAGAGCCTGACTGACCAATGATAAAAGGTGCTCAGAGGGGTTCTGTGGTCCTCTCTGGGAAGCAGCCTTGTTAAGAGGAAATGAGAGTCACCAGGGACTTTCTTGGGTTCAGGCTTCAGATCTGCCTCGAAGTCTGCCCCAGCCCCACTTTCCTCCTGTACATAGTGGACTCCATCTTTTTCAGTGTAGAACAGTTGTGGGGATGTTCAAGCAGAGACAGGGTCCTTTGGGGGGTTTGGCTTAGCACAGGCTGAAGTCCACAGCGCACTCAGCCTTCGGGAATACTGAATAGACAGTGTGGCCCCTGCTTGCCCTTGCTGCCTTCACTCCCTTTGTGAAGAACAAGAGAATGAACTCATTGCTCGTGATTATGGCACTGACTCTGGAACACCAAGGCAGATGACTCTCAGATCCCGGCTTTGAGCCCCAAACCTATCCACTGCCACCCACTGCCAGTATGATTCTGAAAAGGCTGCCTGCAACTCGGTTCCCTTGGAGAGCACTGGGGGTGGTGAAGAGAGTTGTTACTGGAATTGAAGTAGTTCAAAACTCTGTGCAATCTGCTGAGGCTGAAGTGGTCACACAGGCTGGCATTTATTAAGTGATGGTACAGACTGGCATTTATTAAGTGATCGCACAGACTGGCATTTATTAAGTGATTGCACAGATTGGCATTTATTAGGTGATTGTACAGATTGGCATTTATTAGGTGATTGTACAGACTGGCATTTATCAAGTGATCGTACAGACTGGCATTTATTAAGTGATCGCACCAACTGGCATTTATTAAGTGATCGTACAGACTGGCATTTGTTAAGGCCTTTTATGTGCCAGATTCTTGGATGTAAATTACTTCATTTGATTTAGGCTAGTTAAAAATTTGGGGGGGGGCTGGAGAGAAGGCTTAGCAGTTAAGAGCACTTCAGAGGACCCAGGTTCAATTTCCAGCACCCACATGGCAGCTAAGAACCGTCTTTAACTCCAGTTCCATTGGAATCCGATGCCCTCTTCTGACCTCCGAGATAATGCACGACATGGGTACACCAATCTACATGCAGACAGTACACTCATACACATAAATATAATAAAAAATTTTAAAAGATTTATTTTATTCTCAATTATGTATATTTGTGTGTGTCTCTCTGTAGGTGCGTGTACGTAAGCGCGGGTGTCTGTGAAGGTGAGAAGAAGTCGTGGGATCCCCTGGAGCTGTTAGTTACAGGGTGGTTGTAAACTGTCTGGTGTGGGTGCTGGAAAGTGAGCTTGGGTATTCTGGAAGAGTAGTACATGCTCTTAATCACCAAACTATCTCTCCATCTCCACTTCATTTGGTTTAATCTTAACAGTCCTAAGGAGCAGGTGTTACAATGCCCATTTCATAGAGGGAGACTTTGAGGTTCAGAGAAGATGCAAATCCATGGCCAAAGTCACAGGTAGCTTTTAGATGGCAGAACCTGGATCCAGATCCAGGGACATCTAAATCCCAGTTCTCTACATCATTCTGGGAACCCTCTCCCATGCGGCCTGACAAGGGGAGGGAGGCAGCAGCGGGCTCCAGCTCAGGCACCGAAGGCTTCAGGCAGGTCACCAGAATCGTCCAAGTAGCCAAAGTGGGCAGGGTGGGGGACTGCTCTGTGAAAATACTACCAAAAATGAGGTGGATCAGAATATGAGTGGATCCTGGGTATCACTTTCAAGAGGAAATGGAAATCCAAATTTTCGTTGGGAATTTCCTGACTGTCACACCAACTCCGGTGTAGTCTGTGTAACAATGGACGAGGAGATAAGAACCTTGCGAGGTTAAGCTCCCTGGTGGCCAGTGACAGAGTACCCGGTAACGATGCATTACAAAGATGTTATGCTTCATGAGTGTTGGACTTTGTACATTGCCTTTTGACACCCCTCCCGAGCTCAGCACAACCTCAGTCCCAGACAAGGGACAGTTAAACATGTTTAAAAACAATTCAGGCAAACAGAAGCCTCATGAACCTAAGTAAAATCATACAGAGATACAACATTTAAAGGCTCCTTTATCCTAAAAATATATTGTAGACATTACACTAAGTGAGATCATAGGTTAGTTACTAATAATAAGACTGTCCTTCCAAACTTAATAATAATAAGACTCAGTCCTTTAAGCAGAAAGCTACATCTAATAAAGCCAGTAAGATAAAGTTTAGTTACAGTTATACCTATTAAAGTGTAACACTTAGTTAGAGGCACTTGGCGGGGATTTCTCCTTTAAGAAAAACACTGTGTAACTTATGAAGAGCTGAAAGGCCCCCTTTCTCAGGCTTGTAACTTAAATCACAACCTAGAGATAACAAAAAGCCTTGAGAAAGCTCTAGCCCCTGGAAGGATGAGAAAAACACTAATTGGAACTTCAAAAGAGACAAAGACTGCTAATGGCTTGTGGCACTGACTTCTGAAGTTTTCCATTTATATTTATAGGTGGGTTGTTTTGGTCTTTGAGCCATCATTTGTGGTTTAGCTCTTACATCATTCAAGCATCAGCAAGAAACAATATTATATAGTACTGATTCCCTTGGTTCCCTCCCTCCTTCCCTCCATCCCTTCCTCCCTCCCCACTTTTCTCTTCTTCCTCTTCCATGATGAGTTATGTACCATCAAAATGAATTATGTTGAAGTTCTTATCCTCCCATATCACAGAATGTGACTACATTTAGACAAAAGACTTTTAAAGAGGCAGCTGAATGACAATGAGTCTATTAAGGAGGGGGTCCCAGTGGAACAGACTGGTGTCCTTGTGAGGGAATGACATTCATCCCCAGAGCTAAGGGGCAGGGCAGACACCTGAAGGCACAGAGAGGCCATCTGCAAGCTGAAGAAGGGTCTCAGAGTGCCTGTGATGATATCAGATCTTCCACCCCAGCTGTGAGAACTTGGGTTTCCTGTTCCCAGGCTCATATTTCGTGTGAAGTATTTTGTTATAGCGCCTTAGCAAACTAATACCTCTTCTCCACCTTTTGTTTCCCCCTTTCCTTTCTTCCTTCTCTTTCACCTTCCGGCCCTCCTTCCCATATCAGAGTGGTACCCCAAATGGTCAAATTAAAGAAGAAAACATTGTTTCAGGGTGAATTCGTGACAGATCGACAGGTCTCTAGTAAGAGATGCGAGCGAGCCCACCTCCATACACTTCCCAAGATGGCCAGGTAAAAGACATTTCATTAATCTTTCAAGAACATGCCATTGTTTAGAAACAGCATTTGGAGGTGTCGGCGAGGTGGGGTGTGTGTGTGTGGGGGGCACGCTGTAGCAACACAACGTGTTCTTTGTTCATTAATCTGATTTCCAACGCAAGCGGGAAGGAGGTTGTGATGGAGGCTGAGACTCAAAGTAAGAGAAAGAACACGAAGGAGAGGCTGCTTGGTGGGTGGGGGAGTCCTGTACCGTGTGCCTCCCACACCCAGATACCCTTTTGAGTCTAGTCAGGCTCAGAAACGGCCCGCGAATGGGTTTCCTCACAGTGTTGGTCACAGAAGCCGGGAAGACACAAAGCCTCATGCAGGGAGGGGTGTCGGGTGGAACAAATGGCAGGAAGGCTGCGCCTAGCTTTTTGTGCACAGATAACGCAATCGATTCAGCCGCACACTCTTTCGATTGCATCTCTTCGTATTCTTGGAGAAACTGAGGCTCTGAGCAGACTGGTGAGCCGGCCAAGGTCTTGTAGCTAATGAGCAGCGAGCAGGGATTGGAATTCGGGTTAACAGGCTCCAGCATACCATCCTGCAAAAGAAGGCATCTGTTTTCTGCGAGTCCACAGCCTGCAGAATCTCCAGCCACCCGCACAGCAGACAGAACAAAGGAGCAGCGAGCCGCGTGCGCAGAGCCACCTCGCCACCAGGGGGCAGCGCGCGCACACGCCGCCGGGTAGCCTTGGGCGAGGCGGACCCGCGTCCCACCCGCTGTCGCCAGTGCCCGCCTCGCCCGCTAAAGCGAAGGAATTGCTTTTCTTTTCTTTCAGGCATGGCGCTTTCTGTGGAGCCTGCCTTCTTCCTCCCACGCTCAGATCCAGGTGGCTCGGCCCTAGCCCTGTGCGCCCCAGTGAGGGCCTCGCATCCAGCTGTAGTCGCGTTTTCCAGGGTCAAGGGTAACAAGCAAATGTAGCTAGGAGAATGCCCAGGCCAGGACAGACGGAACCTGGAGAATCCCAGAGGCTCCAGGATTTCCTGCACTGGGAGAAAGGCCAGGGTGATAAGAGCTGGGAATATCCGATTAGGACCCCCCACCCACCCAGAGCCTGGAGCGCCCTCCTGCCTGCTTGGCCTCCTGGTCTGCAAAGCCAGGACTTTCCTTCACACACATACCCTGCCGATAGGTACTGATGACAGTATTGCTAGAAGGGCTGTTTCTCAGGTGGCCTGCTCTAAACCCGGGCCTACCACTATACACCACCCTATCACAGGGAGACCACCGTGCTGTGCTGGGTTCAGCTCTGCATGGAGCTTTGGGTTTGTATTTTCCCTATGTCACCTTCCAACAGCCCTGCTAAGTAGAAATGCTGCCATGTCCTTTCCACAGAGGAGACTGAGGCCCAAGACGCAGGGAGGGGTGTGTGTGTGTGTGTGTGTGTGTGTGTGTGTGTGTGTAGGGGAGGCTTCTGCTTCCACCTGTGAGTTTCCCAGGGGTCCTGCTCTCATCCTGTAACCTACTCCCTGGCCCCCTTCCCCTACAGTCAGAAAATGTGTAGTGTGGCCCTGTTTTCTCCTAGCACCACACCCGTTTCTTCACTGGGGTGATATGATATATGATTCCAGTCAGCCCTCTACCGCTTTTAGATTTGCAAGCACAGAGTCAACCAACAGTGATTGGAAATATGGAAGAAAATAAAAGCACGCCTGTGCAGAGTTTTTTTCTGCTTATTTCCACCTAACAATGCAGCACAACAGCTATTTACGTTGTATTAGGTATCCCAAGTCACCAAGAGATGATTAAAAGCATACAGAAGGAGGGGTTTAGGTTCTATGCAAATTGCCATCTCTGAGAGCCGAGTCTTGGCACATACTTCTTGGATTTCACAGAAGACCTGAATGACTGTCTCCTGTGTTATTAATGAGATTCTTCAACGGCTATGACAACTAGCAGAGCCAGGCAACATAACAAGGAAGCATTCATTCTGGTTTATGCTTTCAGAGGTCTCAGACCGGGACTCACCTGACTCTGTTGCTTCTGGAACTGTCCACCGGGAGGCAGAACCCTGGTGGGAAACTCGGTGGAGCGAAGTGGCTCTGCTCATTGCAGACAGGCAGTAAGGGGGACTTCCTCCAGGTGGACCCCTCCTAGCGCCATTCTGTTCTGAACCCATTGAGAAAGGCAGTCATCCCCAGGATCCAGTCATGGCCAGAAATCTATCAGTGCGTAACCAAACCCCCAACACATGAGCTTTAAACATTTCATGTTTAAATCATTATGTGACATGGATGTGGTTGCTGGTCCCTTGTCACCTCTGAGTTTCGTGCAGGCAGGGATCATGGTTATTTAGCTCCCTATTCTATTTCCTGTAATAGCACTTTGCCTAATACATAGTAGATATTCAATCAAATGTGTTAAATGAATATTTAACCCTTGAGATATGTAACCCTATCCCATCATTACCAGTCCCAGGTTTCAGAAGGGAATACGAAGCTCAGAAAGGAGGAATATTTTGCTGGGCATAGTGGTGCACGCCTTTAATCCCAGCAGGCAGATCTCTGTGAGTTCAAGGGCATCCTGGTCTACAGAGCAAGCTCCAGGCCAGCTGGGACTAAAGGGAGACCCTGTCTCAAAAATACCAAAAAAGAAGGAATATTTTGATATAAAATAATAAGAAGTCCAAGATCACACATATCTATTTAAAAATACAGGAGCTCTCTTGGTGTGGTGGTGCATGCTTTTAATCCTAGCACTTGGGAGGCAGAGGCAGGCAGATCTTTGTGAGTTCAAAGCCAGACTGGTCTACAGAGTAAGTTCTAGGACAGCTGGAGCTACAGGGAGACCCTGTCTCAAAAAAACAAACAAACAGGCAAACAAACAAACAGAGCTCATAGCTTGAAATCATTGCAAATATTTGGCATGTGTTAATTACATAAATAGAATGGATTGGGGCGCTGGAGAGATGGCTCAGCAGGTAAGAGCAGTGGCTGTTCTTGCAGAGGACCTGGGTTCAATTCCTAGCACCCATGTGGCAGCAAACAACCTTCCATAACTCCAGTTCCAGGGCATCCAACGCCCCCTTCTAACCTCTCCAGCATGGGTGTACTTTACATACATTCAGGCAATACACTCATACATATAAAATAAAAATAATACATAGAATATTAAAATAAATAGAATGGATGAAAATGGTCAACTTAGTAAAGCATGTCTCCCAGCGAGCTGCTTGAGGACAAGGAAGATGTAAAGACTCATCCTTGGAAAACGGCATTTATTTTGCTGTTTATTATAGATATGTGGGAAGCTAAGAACACAGTTGATGCTTGGCCAAATGGAGCAGCAGGCCAGGCTGCAGCTGAACTGTTCAGGCTCCACACAGGCTGCCTTGGCCATAGGCCACTCGTCTTGCTGAAGATAATTTTGAAAACCCCAAGCAAATAAAATGATCAACAAGGCCAAGACACCCATGGGTGCAGTGAACTTGAAAAATGACTATACTAATCAATGGATCTGTACAGACAGAAGACTCATCTTCATACATTCAAGACCTTTCAGAAGTCTGAGTCACTCTGTTGGGTGATTTGTTTTTTTTATGTGTATGAGTGCACTGTCTGCATATAGGTTGGTGCACCCGTGTTGTGCAATGCCGCAGAGGTCAGAAGAGGGTGTCGGATTCCCCTGGAACTGGAGTTCTCCTGGAATTGGAGTTACAGACGGTTCTCAGCCGCCATGTGGGTGCTGGGGATTGAACCTGGGTCCTCTGCAAGAGCAGTCGGCGCTCTTAACCGCTAGGCCATCTTTCCAGCCCCCAAGACATGCTTTTTAAAACTTTATTTATTGTTTTGATTTTAAGTGTATGAGTGATTGCCTGCGTGTATGTAAGTACACCTGTGTCATGCAATGCCCACAGAGGTCAGAAGAGTACATTGAGTTCTTCTGGAACTGGAGTTAAGGATGATTGTTAGCTATCATGTGGGTGCTGAGAATTGAACCTGGGTTCTCAAGAGCATCCAGTGCTCTTAACCACTGAGCCATCTCTCCAGCCAAGGCATGCTTTCTTTTTTTTTTTATTTAATTTTTTTTAAATTTATTTCTGTATGTGTATGAATGTACTGTCTGCATGCAAGTCTGTGCACCCATGTCGTGCAATGCCGCGGAAGTCAGAAGAGGGTCTCGGATTCCCCTGGAACTGGAGTTCTCCTGGAATTGGAGTTTCAGACGGTTTTCAGCCGCCATGTGGATGCTGGGGATGGAACCCGGGTCCTCTGTAAGAGTGGTCGGCGCTCTTAACCGCTAGGCCATCTCTCCAGCCAAGGCATGCTTTCTTTTTTATTGTTAGAAAAGAATGCTTAGATTTTTAGCAGTTTTCGGTGGCAAGCAGGCTTATCTTTAGGATGCTCTTGAGACTACGGAGATTCAGAAGAAAAAAGTTTTATTTCAGAGAATAACTTTTTGAGGGTTTTCTTTTGTTTTGGTGGACGCGGCTCTCTGTCTACTCTGAAAAGATGTCAGCAAACATCAGAGGATATTTATATCCTTAACAAAGAAGCATGGGTAAAAACTAATTGTGCTTTTCTTGTTAGACTGTGCTAAGGAAATCTGGTGGCTTGGTTTTATTTACCCATAGTGTTAGAGCTACTGGAGATTATGAGCAGCCTATATGTTCAACTGGTTCAGAATTGAGCTTCAGAAATAAGCTGTTGGAATGACCTCAAACTTTCAGGTGAGGACTCCAAATGGCCTTATTATTGGGCCAAGTATGGAGTAACTCCTACTGGGCCATATATGGGGTAATTCATATTGGGTTAGATTGACAATAATAACATTCAATTGGCAATCAATATTAACCATCACAGTAAACAGCTGCTTTAAAAAAAGTGAGATGGGGGCTGGAGAGATGGCCTAGCGGCTAAGAGCGCCGACCGCTCTTACAGAGGACTGGGTTCAATCCCCAGCACCCACATGGCTGCTAAGAACCGTCTGTAACTCCAGTTCCAGGAGAACTCCAGTTCCAGGGGAATCTGAGACCCTCTTCTGACCTCCGCAGCATTGCACGACACAGGTGCACAGACCTATATGCAGACAGTACATTCATACACATACAGAAATAAATAAAAAAAGTGAGATAGGTAAGCATAGGGATAGTAAAATGTACACAGTAATAGTAGGATGGGATGGCTCTTGGTTGAGTTGTCTGTAACCCCACCTTCCAATAATGCACTTACCAGCCTGCTTCTTTACCTGAATTCACCATGGACATACACTGTTCTCTGAAGAGTGCATTTAGCAACCCCAGACGCTGTGTCAGGCTACTACTCATGCATCCCTTTCTAAGATAGATTTCTCCTCTCCTAGCAACAATCAAACTTAGATGACTTTTATTCAAATATATCCCAGTATATCCAGGTATGAAAATTAGAAAGACTGATCTAGACTAAACTAGTTTGAGTACCTCATAGTATGGAAAACTGTGTCCTTAAGTCAACTTTCAGAGACTCTCCTAGTTGCCATCTTATGCCTCGGCATAATTGGGCATGTATAAGATTAGACTCACGGGGCTGGAGAGATGGCCTAGTGGTTAAGAGCGCCGACTGTTCTTGCAGAGGATCCAGGTTCGATCCCTAGCACCCACATGGTGGCTGAGAACCATCTTTAACTCCAGTTCCAGGGAAATCTGACACCCTCTTCTGAACTCTGCAGCATTGCAAGACATGGGTGCACAAACCTACATGCAGACAGTACATTCATACACATAAAAATAAATAAATAAATAAAATTAAAAATATTTTTAAAAAAGATT
Source organism: Rhizomys pruinosus (assembly GCA_009823505.1). Taxonomy (NCBI): domain Eukaryota; kingdom Metazoa; phylum Chordata; class Mammalia; order Rodentia; family Spalacidae; genus Rhizomys; species Rhizomys pruinosus. Next base: position 699,713 of record VZQC01010904.1, read on the forward strand.
TAGACTCAGATGCATTATGGGAAGGAACACGAACAGTAAAAAAAAATTATATGACCTAATCTATCAATCAAAATAGAGAACTTTCCTACTACAACTAAACCCCTTCTTCTCTTGAACCTCATAAAAGAAAGCCACTAACAACAATGGGAGTCTGTGAGTACCCTCACTCAAGTGGCCTGATGCTAATCTTGGCACCCTATCCTTTTCTAATCTCTACTATTGCTTTTCTTCAAATAAGCATATCTTTCTCTCTTTGCAAATCCGTGTGAGTACTTATTTTCAATTCTTTAGATAAGCAGCCAAGAACCTGGAAACACTCAGCCTGACAAGTGGTAATCTATTTGGCGGAGCCTGCCAGGAGGTGAGAAAATATATTCTTATATCACTGCTGTAGATGTCTCTCACTACTTTCTAGTTTTTTTTTTCCTTTCTGATATTCCGATGTCTATGATTGCAATGGCCAACTGAATGAATCAGTTTGGTTGAAAAGAGCCATCCAGCTACCGCCTAGCCATCCAGCTACCGCCTCGCCATCCAGCTACGGCCTCTCCGCCCGGTGTCTCTGCCAGCTAATTCCCTGGCGACCAGAAATGGCAATGCCGGGGGAAGAAAGGGAAGGAACAGGTGTCTCTCCCAAGCTAAGGACAAAGTGAGTTCCCCTTCATGTAATAGGGTTTCTGCTCTCTGGATCAGAACCAAGCTCCTGAAGCTGCTTGAGATTTTCTCTTTTCCCCCTCATCTCTCTCCCTTTTCCTTTGTCCGTTCTTTTCCTTTTGATCTTATCCAGAAATTAAAACACTGAAGTTCTTTATCTTTCCATAAAATCTTACCAGCAGCCTTGCTTCTTTTTTTTTTTTTTTTCTTTTTTTTTTGAGACAGGGTCTTCCTTTAGTCCCTGCTGGCCTGGAGCTTGCTCTATAGACCAAGCTGGCCTTGAACTCACAGAGATCCACTTGCCTCTGCCTCCTGAGTGCTACGATTAAAGGCATGCTCCACCACGCCCGGCCTAAGATGGTTCTTAGCCACCATTGGGTGCTAGGAATTGAACCCGGGTCCTCTGCAAGAGCAATCAGTGCTCTTAACTGCTGAGCCATCTCTCCAGGCCCCCAGTCTTGCTTCTTTATCTACACAACTAAAAGTCTTCCATGACAGAATAACTGGGCCATGGAACTGGGGAAATTCCCAGAGCAAGACAAATCCATGTACGACCAACATGAGTGACTTTTATTTTCCTTTCTGTGACTTAACTTCTTACAACTTCTTTAAACATCTCAGTAGTAAATTCTAAAGACCGAACCTTCCTAGACCAATAATATAGTATCTAGATTCAAGGGCCTGGGGACGCCTTCTTTTCTGTAACACAAGCAGGCATAATCTTCCTTCTTTAATCAAGGAAGGAGCTCCCTTTTTTTTTTTTTTTTGCATAAAAATGGACCACAAAGTTTAATTCATTTATTGGGAAATAAGACATAGAAGGAATTTATTTGAGGTTAGAAACAATCTGTTCGGGCTGGAGAGATGGCCTAGCGGTTAAGAGTGCCCACTGTTCTTGCAGAGGATCCGGGTTTGATCCCCAGCACCCACAAGGTGGCTGAGAACCGTCTTTAACTCCAGTTCTAGGGGAATCCGATGCCCTCTTCTGACCTCTGCAGCATTGCATGACACGGGTGCACAAACCTGCATGCAAACAGTACATTCATACACATAAAAATTAAATAAAAATAAAAATGTTTGTTCAAGAAGCTCAAATACTATCAATTCAGCAATGTCTATATAGAATATAACATTACATAAACACCAATATCCTATTCCACTAAAATATAATCAAATTTCAGCAATAGTTTTGACTTTGACTCATTCTTTAATATATTTTCTGGGAAAAATTTCTGAAGTTGTTTTTGCTTTAGACATTTCCAGCAGGAAGAGTTGATGTTTTGAATAATTTTGTGTCCAACATTATTACTTACATAGTTTAATTTCCAATAAGCTGTTTGGCGACTCTAAGGTATATTTCTGGATAAAATGATTTCAAATTCATATCAGGGATAGGACTTCCTAATGTGATTTCTCAAATAGGTTGGAACATTAGCTGAAGACTCTGAAACATTCTTTACATGTTTACGGGAGACTTTTAAAAAAATTTTATTTATTTATTTTCTATGTGTATGAATGTACTGTCTGCATGTAGGTTTGTGCACCCGTGTCATGCAATGCCAACGGAGGTCAGAAGAGGGCCCAGATCCTACCCTGGAACTGGAGCTCTCCTGGATTGAGAGTTAACAGACGGTTTTCACCGCCATGTGGGTGCTGAGGATTGAACCTGGTCCTCTGGCAAGAGCATCAGCACTCTTACCGCTAGGCCCTCTCTCCAGCCCCCGGGAGACTTTCTTGTATGAATACTGGGACTGTATGTCACATATGAATTTATTAAAGAATTTGGGACACTGGAGAGATGGTTCAGTAGTTAATAAAAGCATTGTCTGCTCTTGTAGAGGCCTGGGTCAAATTCCCGTAATCCTATAGGCTAGCAACCATCCATAACTCCAGTTTCAGGAGATCTGATCTCCTCCTCTGACCTCTTTGGGCATTGTAAGACATGGGTTCACCTACCTACATACAAGCAATGCACTCATATGGAGGAAAATGAAACCTAAAAAAATAAAAAATCACACTGAAAACTAGATATGCTGGATAATAAAGGTAGTATTGTTAGGATTCTCTCAATTTAAAAAAAAAACAGAAAAAAATTACAGCAAGTTCTAAACGCTGTCATAGATACTTATAGACACGTAAAAAATTTAGGTCTCATGAATTTCTAATGCTTTACTATGGCTTTACAGAGTTTCTTACCTTCCTCACGTTGGTAAGGTCTGTATCCACTGTGGAGTCCTTGATCCGGAAGAGTGGCCATTGTCCTTCTTTACATTTGTAAAGTCTTTCACCAGTGTGAATTCTTTTATGTACAGAGAAGCTTCTGAAGAACCACTTTTCCATATTCCTTACAATTGTAGTGTTTTCCTCCTGTGTGGATTCAGTGATGTGTACTAAAAACTGAAAAAATATCAGCGGGACTTGCGACATTTGATTACATTTGTAGAGTTTCTCTCCAGTGTGGATCCCATGATGACTTCTGAGAAAAAAATGAGGGTCTCGTAGAGGACTTGCCACATTCTTTGCATTTGTAATATTTCTCTCCCATTTGAATGGACTGTAATGCACTGCAAGGTGTGACAACAGGAGAGGACTTGCCGTGCCCTCTACCTGTGTGTGGCTTTTCTCCATATGAATTCTCTGGTGTTTATTGAGGTATGAGGCGTTTGTTAAAGAAGTTTCCACATTCCTTACGTTCAATAGGGTTCTTTTTTTTTTTTTTTTTTTTTTTTTTTGGTCTTTTGAGCAGGGTCCTCCGAGCCCAGCAGTCTGGAATCCATCTTTGTAAGAAGGCTGGCACTTGACTCACAAAGATCCACGCTGCCTCTGCCTCCCAAGTGCTAGGATTTAAAGCGTGTGCCACCTGCCGGCCACAAGGAGGTTCTTTAATGGACAAATTTTGAAGGTAGCCAAGAGATTTACTACATTAATTTGCATGTGTGGGGTCTCCTACAGTAGGCCTTGTATCATTTTGGATAATATCTGAACACAAACTAAGGGATTTATCAGTCTTTTGTTTATAACATTCCCCCCAATATGCATTGTATTATCTTTATCTAGGTCTGATGATTCAATCACAGCTTTCCTTTGTTGATAACAGCTGTAGCTGGTAGAGTTTCTTCTCCTTTGATAGATTTTTTTTTTTTTTTATGGTCTTTTTGAGACAGAGTCTCCCTGTAGCCCCAGCTGTTTCTGGAAACTCTCTGTGTAGATCAGGCTGGCCTTGAACTCACAGAGAATCCACTTGCTCTGCCTCCCTAGTGCTGGGATTAAAGGTGTGTCCACCACACCTGGCTTGATAGTTCTTTTATACTGAATACTTTTGAGTCCTCATCAAAAATTTGGTTATATTGTATGGGTTGTCTTGGGTGTGGTCATATTGGTGCATCAAATTGTGTGAGACTTGATCAAAGGCATTCTGACAGTTTTCACATTTGTAATGAATTCTTTGGAAAATAGGTACTCATTTAAGGATTAGTAGGATTGAATCCACTCTTAGAGGCATTCCATGTGTCATTACCTTGATAAGTTCTCTCTTCAGCATAAATTTTCTGCTAAATTATCTAGGCTAGAGCTCTCTAGCCTAGAAAACTGTGAAAACTCTGACACATATAATAGAATTATTATATGTGTCAGAGTTTTCACAAATACCTATGCCATGATATCGTTCAAGCCCAATTTTATTAATAAAAGCCTTCTCATATTGATCTAAGTTGCAGCACTTGTTACAAAATGAAATTAAGTCCGGCGTGATGGTGCACACCTTTAATCCTAGCACTCCAGAGGGAGAGCCAGGCGATCTTGTTGAGTTCAAGGCCAGTCTGGTCTACAGAGGAGTTCTAGGACAGTTGGTGCTACAGGGGAGATCCTGTCTCAAAAAAGGGGGAATTAATGTGAGGTGGACATATCTGAACTTTGAGTGTAGTTTCTGTCATACTGAGTATATTTAGAATGTTTTTCTTTATTTGGCAATTTCTTTTCTTCAGAAAATAGTTGAAGGATTTTTGAGTTCCATATGACATTCAAAATGTTTTTTTAAAAAATTAAGAGTATTGCTGGGCGTGGTGGTGTCACAACTTTAATCCAGCATTTGGGAGGCAGAGGCAGGCAGATCTTGTGAATTCAAGGCCATCTGGTCTACATGGCGAAGCCTCCAGGGCCAGCTGGTTAAAGGGAGACCTCTGTTTTAAAGTACCAAAAAAAAAAGTTTATTCTCTCCGTTTCTCTGTTTTTTTCTCTGCCTGAATCACCTTTGCCCTTGTCCGGATTGATGAACAAGATATTATTCTTTCAAAACAGGAGGCTATGTCCATTCTCTCTTATTTTATCTCAACTTCAGAGTAAAAATATTTGCTTATTCACTTATAATCCCATAGATTCTGTACATTCTTTACTTAAAGCTGTTTTTCATTGATTATTTCCTTAGAGCTGCACTAAATTTTTCTCTCTTCTGAAGACAGGTCTTCTGCCTACTCAGCCTCATCTATACAAACTCCTAGAAATCTCCTAGCACTGTGGGATATAAGACAGTACTTGGGGAGGGGGTGGGGCTGGAGAATGGTCAGGTTAAGAGCATGGACTGCTCTTGCAGAGGAACTTTGTTCCACTAGCCCACACAGGAGCTAAACTGCCAGTAACTCAAGTTCCAGGGAATCCAAACCCTCTTCTGACCCTCTGCAGCATTGCATGACATGGGTGCACTTACCTGTACAAGCAGTACAGTACATATACACATAAAAAAAATCTTAAAAAAAAGAATACTTGGCTTCTGCATGTATGCAGTAAGATCCCAGGACAACAGGGAACGTGTGAAGTAAAGTCTCTAGGGAAGAAGACATGGCTGTGTTAAGGATTCGACAAGGCTGACTGATGGACAAGAATGTTTGTTTTTGCGGAGAGCTGAAATGTTACAGGTTGGAAGCCGATTTTTGTCTTGTGTGATCTTTGGCCTTTAAATAAACCATTTATGGGGCTGCAGAGATGGCTCAGGGGTTAAAAGCATTGGCTGCTGCTTCTAGAAGACCTGGGTTTGATTCTTAGCATCACCATGATGGCTAACAATGTCCATAGATCTAGTTCCAAGGATCCATGCCTTCTCCTGCCTCTGTGGTACTGCATTCAACATGGGTTCACTTTACACACATGTAGGCAATACACTCATCATAATAAATAAAAATAATAATATATATATTTTTTAGACATGGTCTCCCTGTATGTCCAGAGCTGGCCTGGAACTCACCCTATAGACCAGGCGGCTTGAACTCACAGAGATCTGCCTGTCTCTGCTCCCAAGTGCTCAGGGTTAAAAGGCATGTGCCACCACACCTGGCTTAAAGATGGTTCTATTTANAGCATATTTTCAAAAGAATCATTACAAGTGAAAACTGTCAGGAATGCCTTTGATCAAGTCTCACACAATTTGATGCACCAATATGACCACACCCAAGACAACCCATACAATATAACCAAATTTTTGATGAGGACTCAAAACGTATTCAGTATAAAAGAACTATCAAGCCAGTGTGGTGGGCACACACCTTTAATCCCATCACCCCCACTAAGGGAGGCAGAGGCAAGTTGATTTCTTTGAGTCAAGGCCCATCCTGATTCTACAAAAGAGAGTTCCAGAACAGCTGGGGCTACAGGGAGAACCTTGTTCCAAAAAGACCAAAAAAAAAAAAAAAATCTATCAAAAAGGAAGAAACTCTACCAGCTACAGATGTTATCAACAAAGGAAAGCTGTGATTGAATCATCAGACCTAGATAAAGATAATACAATGCATATTGGGGGGAATGTTATAAACAAAAGACTGATAAATCCCTTAGTTTGTGTTCAGATATTATCCAAAATGATACAAGGCCTACTGTAGAGAGACCCACACAAGGGGGGGGGGCAAAGAAAAAAAAAGAATGCCCCCACAAATAATGTAGTAAATTCTCTTGCTACCCGTCAAAACTGTGTCCATTAAAGAAACCCCTTTTGCCAGGCAAATGGTGGCACACGCCTTTAATTCCTAGGCACGTGGGAGGCAAGAGGCAGGTGGATCTTTGTGAGTTTCAAGCCAGCCATGGTCTACAGAGTGAGTTCCAGGACGCTGGGGGTAAAGGTAGATCCTCTCTCAAAAAGACCAAAAAAAGAAAAAAAAAAAAAAAAATAAAGAACCTGTTGAACGTAAGTATGGGTGAACTTCTTTAACAAACGCCTCATACCTCAATAAACACCAGAGAATTCATACAGGAGAAAAACCATACAAGTGTGAAGGGGCGAACGGCAAGTCCCTCTCCTGTTGTCCACACCTTAGGAGTGATTTACATCCTTCAAATGGTAGAGAATATTACAAAATGCAAAGAATGTGGCAGAGTCCTCTACGAAGAACCCTCATTTTTTTCTCAGAAGTCATCATGGGATCCACACTGGAGAGAAACTCTACAATGGTAATCAAAGTCGACAAGTCCCATCCAAGCTGATATTTTTTCAGTTTTTAGTACACATCACTGAATCCACACAGGAGGAAAACACTACAATTGTAAGGAATATGGAAAAGTGGTTCTTCAGAAGCTTCTCTGTACATAAAAGAATTCACACTGGTGAAAGACTTTACAAATGTAAAGAAGGACAATGGCCACTCTTCCGGATCAAGGACTCCACAGTGGATACAGACCTTACCAACGTGAGGAAGGTAAGAAACTCTGTACCAAGTGCTCGATATGTAAAGAACATTAGAAAATTCATGAGAGAAACCTAAAATAATTCTTTTTTAGTAATTTTAAATTTTTTATTTTTCAGTTTCTCCATATGAAATGCAATTGCTTGTAAGGGAGGTAGGTGAACCCATGTCTTACAATGCCCAAAGAGGTCAGAGGAGGAGATCAGATCTCCTGGAACTGGAGTTATGGATGGTTGCTAGCCACTATAGGATACTGGGAATTGAACCCAGGTCCCTCTACAAGAGCAGACAATGCTTATTATTAACTACTGAACCATCTCTCCAGTGTCCCAAATAACTTTTTAAAATAAATTCCATATGTGACATACGGTCCCAGTGTTCATACAAGAAAGTCCTCCAGGGGGCTTGAGAGACGGCCTAGCGGTTAGGGCTAGACTGCTCTTGCAGAGGGACCCAGGGTTTCAATCCTCAGCACCCACATGGCGGCTGAGAAACGTCTGTTTTAACTCCAATTCCAGGAGAGTCCAGTTCCAGGGAAGCCTGAGGTGCCCCTCTTCTGACCTCCGTTTTGGTCTTTTGGAGACAGGGTCTCCCTGTAGCCCCAGCTGTCCTGGAACTCACTCTGTAGACCAGGCTGGCCTTGAACTCACAAAGATCCACCTGCCTCTGCCTCCCAAGTGCTAGGATTAAAGGCGTGTGCCACCATGCCCGGCCAAAGGGGTTCTTTAATGGACAAGTTTTGAAGGGTAGCCAAGAGATTTACTACATTATTTGCATGTGTGGGGTCTCTCTACAGTAGGCCTTGTATCATTTTGGATAATATCTGAACACAAACTAAGGGATTTATCAGTCTTTTGTTTATAACATTCCCCCCAATATGCATTGTATTATCTTTATCTAGGTCTGATGATTCAATCACAGCTTTCCTTTGTTGATAACATCTGTAGCTGGTAGAGTTTCTCCTTTTGATAGATTTTTTTTTTTTTTTTGGTCTTTTTGAGACAAGGTCTCCCTGTAGCCCCAGCTGTTCTGGAACTCTCTGTGTAGATCAGGCTGGCCTTGAACTCACAGAGATCCACTTGCCTCTGCCTCCCTAGTGCTGGGATTAAAGGTGTGTGCCACCACACCTGGCTTGATAGTTCTTTTATACTGAATACATTTTGAGTCCTCATCAAAAATTTGGTTATATTGTATGGGTTGTCTTGGGTGTGGTCATATTGGTGCATCAAATTGTGTGAGACTTGATCAAAGGCATTCTGACAGTTTTCACATTTGTAATGATTCTTTGGAAAATAGGTACTCATTTAAGGATTAGTAGGATTGAATCCACTCTTAGAGGCATTCCATGTGTCATTACCTTGATAAGTTCTCTCTTCAGCATAAATTTTCTGCTAATTATCTAGGCTAGAGCTCTCTAGCCTAGAAAACTGTGAAAACTCTGACACATATAATAGAATTATTATATGTGTCAGAGTTTTCACTTATATGTGTCAGAGTTTTCACAAATACCTATGCCATGATATCATTCAAGCCCAATTTTATTAATAAAAGCCTTCTCATATTGATCTAAGTTGCAGCACTTGTTACAAAATGAAATTAAGTCCGGCGTGATGGTGCACACCTTTAATCCTAGCACTCCAGAGGCAGAGGCAGGCGGATCTTTGTGAGTTCAAGGCCAGTCTGGTCTACAGAGTGAGTTCTAGGACAGTTGGTGCTACAGGGAGATCCTGTCTCAAAAAAAAAGGGGAATTAAATGTTGAGGGGGACATACTGAACTTTGAGTGTAGTTTCTGTCATACTGAGTATATTTAGAATGTTTTTCTTTATTTTGCAATTTCTTTTCTTCAGAAATAGTTGAAGGATTTTTGAGTTCCATATGACATTCAAAATGTTTTTTTAAAAATTAAGAGTATTGCTGGGCGTGGTGGTGCACAACTTTAATCCCAGCATTTGGGAGGCAGAGGCAGGCAGATCTCTGTGAATTCAAGGCCATCCTGGTCTACATGGCAAGCTCCAGGCCAGCTGGGACTAAAGGGAGACTCTGTTTCAAAAGGACCAAAAAAAAAAAAAGTTTATTCTCCGTCTCTGTTTTTTCTTCTGCCTGAATCACCTTTGCCCTTGTCCGGATTGATGAACAAGATATTATTCTTTCAAAAACAGGAGGCTATGTCCCATTTCTCTTATTTTATCTCAACTTCAGAGTAAAAATATTTGCTTATTCACTTATAATCCCATCAGATTCTGTACATTCTTTACTTAAAGCTGTTTTTCATTGATTATTTCCTTAGAGCTGCACTAAATTTTTCTCTCTTCTGAAGACAGGTCTTCTGCCTACTCAGCCTCATCTATACAAACTCCTAGAAATGTCTCCTAGCACTGTGGGATATAAGACAGTACTTGGGGAGGGGGCGGGGGCTGGAGAGATGGCTCAGAGGTTAAGAGCATGGACTGCTCTTGCAGAAGACCTGGGTTCGATTCCTAGGACCCACATGGCAGCTAAGAACCATCTTTAACTCTAGTTCCAGGGGAATCCAAGACCCTCTTCTGACCTCTGCAGCATTGCATGACATGGGTGCACTTACCTGTATGCAGACAGTACACTCATACACATAAAAAAAATCTTAAAAAAAAGAAAATACTTGGCTTCTGCATGTATGCAGTAAGATCCCAGGACAACAGGGAACGTGTGAAGTAAAGTCTCTAGGGAAGAAGACATGGCTGTGTTAAGGATTCGACAAGGCTGACTGATGGACAAGAATGTTTGTTTTTGCGGAGAGCTGAAATGTTACAGGTTGGAAGCCGATTTTTGTCTTGTGTGATCTTTGGCCTTTAAAATAACCATTTATGGGGCTGCAGAGATGGCTCAAGGGGTTAAAAGCATTGGCTGCTCTTCTAGAAGACCTGGGTTTGATTCTTAGCATTCACATGATGGCTAACAATGTCCATAACTCTAGTTCCAAGGGATCCAATGCCCTCTCCCTGCCTCTGTGGGTACTGCACAACATGGGTTCACTTACACACATGTAGGCAATACACTCATACACATAAAAATAAAAATAATAAATATTATATATTTTTAGACATGGTCTCCCTGTAGTCCCAGCTGGCCTGGAACTCACCCTATAGACCAGGCTGGCCTTGAACTCACAGAGATCTGCCTGTCTCTGTCTCCCAAGTGCTAGGGTTAAAGGCATGTGCCACCACACCTGGCTTAAAGATGGTTCTTAGTTGCCATTTAGGTGCTGGTAATTGAACCTGGGTCCTCTGCAAGAGCAGTTGGTGCTCTTAACCACTGAGCCATCTCTCCAGCCCCATAAAATTTTTTATTTTATTTTATTTTATTTGGTATTTTTGAGACAGGGTCTCCTTTTAGTACCAGCTATCCTGGAAGTCACTCTGTAGATCAGGCTGGCCTTGAACCCACAGAGATCTGCCTACCTCTGCCTCCCGAGTGCTGGGATTAAAGGGGCCTGCCACCACCCCTGGCCATAAAATTTTTTTAAAAGATAGGGCTGGGCTGGGCGTGGTGGTGCACGCCTTTAATCCCAGCACTTGGGAGGCAGAGGCAGGCGGATCTTTGTGAGTTCAAGGCCAGCCTGGTCCACAGAGTGAGTTCCAGGACAGCTGGGGCTACAGGGAGACCCTGTCTCAAAAAGACAAAAAAAAAAAAAAAAAAAAAAAAGATAGGGCTGGAGAGCATTGTGCATAGTGGTTAAGAGCCCCACCACTCTTACACGAGGACCCGGGTTCAATCCCCGGCATCCAATGGCGCCAAGAACCGTCTGAAACTCCAATTCCAGAGAACTCCCATTCCAGGGGAAATCCGACACCTCTTCTGACCTCCCGCGCATTGACACGACACGGTGCACAAACTTGCATGCAGACAGTACATTCATACACATACAGTAAATAAATAAAATTAATAAAAATTAAAAAGATAAAATAACCATTTATTGTTTACCTTTGCCTATGACCTAACATTCTTATGACAATTAGGAAAATATTTTTATGTTGACAAATCTGTAAAGGTTCAATAGAATATTAAAAATATTCTTCAGGGAATAGAATAGGTCTGGAAACCTTAGATACTATCAGCCTTCCTTCCTTTGAGGAGATGTACCTTCCTTTTCCTCCTCCTCCTCCCTCCTCCTCCTCCTCCTCTCCTCTCTCCTCCTTCTCTCCTCCTCTCTCCTCTGCGCTTTTCTTTCTCACTCTTGTCTGCTTCCTTGCTTCTGCTTCTTTTCTTCCTCCTTCCCTGTTTCTTTCTCACTCTTGTCCTCCTCCTCTAAATAAGGTTAAACAAGTCCAACTATAAATCCAGAATCCAACAAGTCCAACTATAAATACTTCTCTGCCAATTGCTGCCTCCAGAATAAACAAAGGAGACCAGACAGTGACCCTGCTGAATTCTGGACCAGTAGGTTGAAACATTTCATGGATGCTCTCCAAAAGTACAACAGATTCATGGACAGAAGAGATTATTTCTGCTCTGCTCACAACACGGATGCACCAACCTACACGCAGACAGTACATTCATTCACATGAAAATAATAAATAAATTAAAAAAACATTTTATTATTTTTATTTTTTTATATGTGTGAGTATATTGGCTCCATGTGTATGAGTGCACCCACATTGTGCAATGCCCAGGGAGGGCAGAAGAGGGCATTGGATTCACCTAGAACCAGAGTTATGGATGGTTGTTAGCTGTCATGTGGGTGCTGGGTCCATCACCTGGGTCCTCTGCAAGAGCAGCCAGTGCTCTTAACCTCTGAGCCATCTTTTCAGCCCCAGCTTGAAACAGCTCTAAGAAGACTGACCTGTAGGCTTCAGCTCCCCTAATGAATTAGGAATCTCAGGGAGAAGTTGAGGCCAGCAAGCTTGGGGAATAGTTCAGTACCCTGGGTCTGTTCTTATGTATAGTCTCTTTTTTTTAATTTTATTTTTTTAAATTTTTATTTATTTCTGTATGTGTATGAATGTACTGTCTACATGCAGGTCTGTGCACCCGTGTCGTGCAATGCCGTGGAGGTCAGAAGGGGGTGTCGGATTCCCCTGGAACTGGAGTTCTCCTGGAATTGGAGTTTCAGACGGTTCTTGGCCACCATGTGGGTGCTGGGGATAGAACCCGGATCCTCTGTAAGAGCGGTCGGCACTCTTAACCGCTAGGCCATCTCTCCAGCCCCATGTGTAGTCTCTTTTTAACAATACACTTGAAAGCCTAACTCCTTTATCTGCATCTACTATGCATATGTTCTCTCTCTCTTTCTCTCTCTCTCTGTCTTTCTCTTTCTCTCTCCCTCATCTCTGAATGAGCAACCTCAGACACACACTTGCACCTGGCTACACATACACCTCTCTCTAAACAATATTTTTTTTCCTCTAGGAACAATCAAATTTAGAATGTTTCTACTCAAATATATTCCCTATATCCAGGGATGAAGAATGGAAAGGTGGAAAGGCTGATCCGGCCTAAACTGGTTTAGGGTTGATGCACAGGAAGGCAAAACTGTGTCCTTGAGCTTTCAGGGAGAATCCCTGATTTACTATCTTGTGCCTGTGCATAATTGGATATGAATATTAGACTCAGATGCATTATGAGAAGGGACATATGCAGTAGAAAATCATTATATGACTTTACCAATCAGAATTGAGAATTGCCCATGCGACACCTTTAGGAACCAAACCCCTCCTTCTCTTGAATCCCATAAAAGGAAGCCTCAAACAATAATTGGGCCATTGAGCACCCTAACTCTTTTTTTAAAATTCTTTTTTCTTTTTTTGAGACAGGGTATCCTTATAGCCCCAGCTGGCCCGAATTCACTCTATAGATCAGGCTGGCCTTGAACTCACAGAGATCCGCCTGTCTCTGTCTCCCAAGTGCTAGGATTAAAGGGGAGCACCTTAACTCTTAATTCCGGTAAAACCGGTACCATACGGCAATGGTACTGTTAGGTCTGGTTCTTTCAAGATCTGGGATCCCAGCATTCCCTGGGCACACAGATGTCCACTCCCTCCAGAAACTGTCAGTCAATAACTTCTCGTCCTTTTTACCTGATGTCCTGCCCAAGACATTTAAAAGGGCCTAACCAGACGCCATCTTGGCTGCTGGCCGCAAATGCTCCCTCAGTGCCGAGCCCTGGCTACTTCCGAAGTAAACGTTCCCAAAGTGATCTAAGTGATCTAAGCCTGGTGTTTGTCTTTCTCTTATTTGGGGTTTATGCTGGCATAAACCCAACATAAATGCATAAACCCAGTAGTTACCAAACTCCGCAGCAAGCTTGAAATGTAGCTTGGCCTCCTTAGACCACATCGGCCTCCGTGTGTAATTGGTATTCAGGGTCCAGGGTTTTCAGGCTCTTCTTTCCATCCAAGAACGGATGATAAGGTCTTACACAGATTTGCAAAAGTGTCAGATAACTTGATTAGGAGTGAAGCAACAGTACAGATTAGGAAAAGATACAACACCAAGATTGACAGAGGGCCAACTTCTCTTTTTTTATTTTTTATTTTTATTTTATATTATTCCAAAATATGCAAGTATACACTCCACACATAAGTCAAAATTAAAAATTCTGAAAATAAACTATAGGTTGATTCCTAAACACATTTAGAGATTCACATTTTAACAGTAAATTTGCATGCAGGTATAAAGTCCTGTAACTTTACATTCTTTTTTTAAGAATATGACTGCATATCTTCCATCTATATGTGGTAATTACAATGTGTGAGTATAAGTGGTAGGATAATTCTAGAGCCCATTTATAGATTCACATTGTAATAGCACAGTTGCTTTCAGATACAATGAAATATAATTTTAAGTTGCTCAGTTTACCTACCAACTGGGGATTTGGTGTTAGCATCCACAAATGAGGGAAAACATTCACCTTTTTTTTTTTTTTTCTGGGACCGTGTTACTTCACTTAGCATAATGGCTTCGAGTTCCATCCATTTGCCAGCAAAGCTCATGATGTCATCTTTCTTTACTGCTGCATAGAACTCCATTGTGTAGATGTACCCCATTTTTGTTATCCAGTTATCGATTGAGGGGCATTTGGGTTGGTTCTACCAACTTCTCTTGAGTGTCATCTAAGGAGGATGAGTAGGTCAGTAAATTTTGGACATAACGTATTTTGATTTTTCTTATTTGTTCATTTAGTTTTTGGTTCTTTGAGATAGGGTTTTGTTGTAGCTCCAGCTGGGCTAGAACTTACATTGGAAACCTGGCTGGCCTCAGTCTTACAGAGATCTCCTGGCTTCTACCTCCCAAAGGCTGAGATTAAAGGGATACATCACCATGCCTGGATTCTTTTTTTTTAATTGAATTTCTGTGATTTCATACCATACATTTTGATCACATTTAGATCTCCCCCATCTGCCTGCTAGATTTCATGAACTCTATTATAACTTATATATAAATGTAAATTTATACACATATATCTTATATGTATATAAAAGCCTATAGAGTCAAACTTGTGTCCCCAAATACCCTTGGTGTGGGTCCATCCATTGGAGCCTGGTCAATCTACCAAGTCTCACCCTTAAACAAGCTGGACTCTCCCCCTTCGGCAGCCATCAGTTGCTAATAGTTCCTCAGGTAGGGTTTTTTTTTTTTGTTTTTGTTTTTGTTTTTGCCTACCTCCTCACTTCCACAATGGGATTTTGTCTGGCTTGAGCTTATGTGGGTATGGTGGTTTGAATGAGAATGTCTCCCACAGGATCCCAGTATTTGAACACTTGGTTCCAAGTTCTGTGGTGCTGTCTGGGGAGGGTCATGGAACCTTTAGGAGGTGTGGCCATGCTGGAGGAAGCACATCATTGGGGGCAGGTCACGGCTCACTTCCAAGTTCTCTCTCTGCTTCCTGTGCACTTGAAGATGTGAGTGCTCAGTTTGCTCCAGCTGTCTCTGCCTGCTGCCTGCCATGGCTGCTGCACCATCAAGGACTCCTCAACCAAAAGCCCAGGAAACTCTTCCCTTTCTAAGTAGCTTTGGTCATGGTGTTTTATCACAGCAACAGAAAAGTAACCAATAGAGTGGGACTGTGCGCACTGTCCCCATTGCTGTGAGTTCATGTGAATAACTGCCCAGCTGTCTGGAAAACTCTGTTTCCTTGTGGTCATCACTGCCTCTGGCTCTTCCAATCTTTCCACCTCCTCTTCTGCAAAGATCCCTGAGCCTTGGGAGGCAGAAGTTTGATAAAGGTGCCCCATTCAGGGATAAACACTCGGCAGCCTCTTATTCTCTGCACAGTTGTGGGCTTGTGAGTTAATTGCCATCTACCACAAAAGGGAATTTCTCTTGTGAGAGTTGAGAATGCATTAGTCTATGGCTAACAAGAAGTTATCAGGAATCAGTTTAATACTATATCTATTTAGCAGAAAAATAGTATTAGGCTGTCCTCTGTGACCTGTGATGTGTCTAGCCACAAGTTCCTAGGCCTGATATCAATGTCAAGTATGGGCTACTTCTGGTGAACTGGACCTTAAATGCAAGTAGAAAGTGGTTGGTTACTCCCATAATATTCATGCCCTTATTGGACCACAGGGGATTATCTTGCCAGGCCAGTTGCTGTAGCTGGAAGAATTCACATCTGGGGGAGGTTGATGATTAATATTTCTCTCCCAGTAGCATGCATAGCACCTGCCAGCACTATGAAAGCCAGCCACTAGATACAGGGCTTTGAAGTCAGTACCAGCTTCACTTCTCTTGTTTGTTCTACAGCTCATGTGTGAAGTGTCTTCAGTAATAGGGTCTTACCATCAAATTCTGGTGGATAACAAAGAGCAGAGGCAATGGCCAGTATTGTTTAATGGTCCATGGGACCCTTGGGCAACAGCTTCAAAAGAAGAATTCCATTCCTGGTATTGATACCTGGCTCCTTATCTATCTATCTATCTATCTATCTATCTATCTATCTATCTATCTATCTATCATTTATCTACCTGTCTGTCTGTCTGACTGTCTACCTATCTTTCTAATGATGGGTCTTGGACATCTGCAGTTAGGTTTCTGGCCATCTGTTTTGGGTGGGTGTTTTGAGCTCTGTTGGCTGTTTACCTGACTTGGCAGGTTTCAGATGGACTGAGTCATGCTTTTGGCCACTCAGTGCTGGTTTATGA
The DNA here is from genome assembly GCA_009823505.1 of Rhizomys pruinosus. Lineage (NCBI taxonomy): Eukaryota > Metazoa > Chordata > Mammalia > Rodentia > Spalacidae > Rhizomys > Rhizomys pruinosus. Next base: position 716,152 of record VZQC01010904.1, read on the forward strand.
GTAGGGTAGCTGAGAGGATCCTAGTTTGGCTAGGATCAGAAACCAGAAAGATGCAGTTTCTGATCTAACCAGCATTCTGCAAGTTTACAGAGAAGAGAGGTCACCGGTTGGCAGAGGTGGCCCTCTGACCTGAGGAGTATGTGTGGGTGCTTCATGGTGGGTATTTATTTATTTATTTATTTATTTCTTTATTTTTATTGTTTTTCCAATTTTCATCCAATATAATTTTATGGCCTATCCACACCTCCTCTTAATTGTCTCCAATATAATGTATTCTATTTTATATATGTATATATATGCATATGCATAAGACATTTAGAGTCTAATTTGTGTCCCCAAATGTCCCTCAGTGTGAGTCCTTCAAGTGGAGCCTGGTTAACCTACCAAGAATCCCATCCTTGAAAAAGACTCCCACTCCCAGCTGTCAGTTGTTGCATTGGTATTTCTTACCCACTTCCCCCTTTCTCTGATGGGATTTTGTGTGGTTTGAGCTTACATGGGACTTGTGTATGCTGTGAGTTCATAGGAGTAACTGGCCAGCTGTCTGCAAAACTCTGCTTTCTTTCCACAGTGGGTTTTAAGAAAACAATGTGTCCAAGATGATGGGAGTTGTGGTGGCTTGAATGAGTGTCCTCCATAGGCTTTAAGTATTCAGACATTTGTTTCCAGTTGGTGGCACTGTTCTTGGAGGTCTTAGAAGGTGTGGCCATGCTAGAGGAAGTACGTTATTGGGGGCAGGCTTAGTGAGTTTAACAAGCCTTGCTGTCTCCAGTCGCTCTCTCTGCTTCTTGTGCTCATTGTGAGATGTGACCCTCAGCTTGCTGCTCCAGCTCCAGCCGCCATGCCTCCTGCCACAATGGACTCTAATTTCCTGGAACCATCAATCGTAAGCTCAAATAAACTCTTCCCTTTTATAAGTTCCTTGGTCATGGTGTTTTATCACAGCAACAGAAAAGTGACTAATACAGTTATTTGGTACCAGAGAGTGGGCTGTTGGCTGTGAAGAACCTGACCATGTGGATGTTTGGAGAAATGTGGAAGACTTTGGAACTTTGGGCTAGAAAAGCTGTTGACTACTGTAAGCAGAGCTTAAGGGGCCATTCTAGTAGAAGCCTGGAAGAAAGCATTGCTGCAAAAAATGTAGTTCCAGAGGAAAATAAAGACTTAGGCAGCAACTGGGATATTTTGATAAAGAGTCTGGCAGCAGTTTGCCCACAGCCCAAATGCTTGCCTGATGCTAAGTTGAAAAGCAATGGACTAATGTCTTTGGCGGAGGATATTTCAAGACAGCCTAATGTAGAAATGGTGGCGTGGCTATTAATGGTGAATATTGTACAGATCTACAGTGAAGAAGAGCAGATGGGGCAGAAAGAAATGCAGAATGTACAGTTTGGATCTGAAAACTGCACTAGGAAGATTAAAGGTGGGGCCAAGGCATGTGAAGGAGAGGTTCCCTTTGATAAGGAGATTAAAGTGATTAAGGAGAGGCCTAGCTATTTACAAGTAAACAATGGAAAAAGTGAGATTAAAGTGATTAAGGAGGGGCCTCGAGATTTACAAGTAAACAACAGAAATAGTACCTTCAGGGCAAGACCACACCCAGCTAATCCTCCAACTTTTGAAAGGAAAATACTGAAAGGGTTTTCTGCTCCAACAAGTTCAGGGCAGAGAAAAGTTGCAAATGTGGTTGAAATAGGCCAGGGTCCATCCCAAACTTGCAGCCAAACTTGGCAGTTTCATTCACGTGGTGCTGGCTTTAGAGGCATGAAGTTTGCAAGAGTGAAGGGGTCATCAGTTCTTCCTCCACGGTTTCAGAGAGCTGCCAAGGTCAGGCAGAGTGCTGCAGGGGTGTCCCTGCATAAAGAAGGCCCTGATAGGCCATTGCATGAAGCTGTGAATGTGAAGTCTGGTTGGCAGCGGAGACCCCAAGAAGACATTCGAGATGCCAGACCTGTGAGATATTTGCCAAGGAGAGCTGCATACAGGGAGTGGTACCAGCCTAAGAAAGAGATGTATGTTGCAAGCAAAGCTGGAAGAGCTGAGCCATCTAAGCCCTTTGGAAGTCAAGTCCCAGAAGTTGCACGTGGAGCTACTGGACTTGGCGTTTGCCCTGCTGGTTTTCGGTCTTGTTTTGGTCCAGTATTTCCTCACTATGCCTCTATTCCTCCCTTTTGGAATGGGAATGTGTATTCGGTTCCACTGTACATTGGGAGTATGTAATTTGTCTTTTGATTTTACAGGAGCTTACAGTTTAGAGATTGGCCTGAGTCTCAGAAGAGACTTTGGACTGTAGACTTTTGAATGGCATTGAAACTGGTAAAGACTATGGGGACTTTTAAGGTTGGACTAAATGCATTTTGCATTTTATATGGTCAGGAGCCTATGGGGGCCAGGGAGTGGAACGTGGTGGTTTGAATGAGTGTCCCCCGTAGGCTTTGGGTGTTCAGACATTTGTCTCCAGTTGGCAGCACTGTTTTTGGAGGTCTTAGAAGGTGTGGCCATGCTAAAGGAAGTACGCTATTGGGGGCAGGCTTAGTGAGTTTAACAAGCCTTGCTGTCTCCAGTCGCTTTCTCTGCTTCCTGTGCTCATTGCCAGATGTGACCCTCAACTTGCTGCTCCAGTGCCAGCTGCCATACCTCCCGCCACAATGGACTCTAATTCCCTGGAACCGTCAATCGTAAGCTCAAATAAACTCTACCCTTTTATAAGTTCCTTTGGTCATGGTGTTTTATCACAGCAACAGAAAAGTGACTAATACAGGAGTTTTGGTGCCAAAGGCTGGCAGGGCGACAAGACACATGCTGCGAAATAAGGCCGTCTAGACATGATAAGGAAGCTGCATCAATTGAATCTGCAAAGTATGGTAGTCTAACGAGATCTGCATAATGACAAAACCAGCTGACATGACAAGGTGGATGGCAGGGGCTGGGGGTGTCTCAAGGCTCAAGCCATAGATGAAGAGTTGTGGACAGTCAGTGGCTGAGAGAGGGAGAGTCAGCTCTGAGAGGCTATCTAATCCCACATCGGCAGCCCTAGTCACGGGTACCAAGGAGCACTAGTAAATGGACTTGTTTAAAGATTGCTTTGTGTTATGGAGGGAACAAAAAGATCACTTAAGCACTGACTAATTTTAAATCTAAATAAAAGGTACATCCTTTTAAAATTAAATTAAATTAAATTAAATTAAAATTTTTGATCTTTTCGAGTCAGGGTCTCCCTGTAGCCCCAGCTGTGCTGGAACTCACTCTGTAGACCAGGCTGCCTTGAATTCACAAAGATCTGCTTGCCTCTGCCTCCCAAGTGCTAGGATTAAAGGCGTGCACCACCATGCTAGGCTATAATTTTTTATTTTTATAACAGCCAACATTTATTAGTTATCTAAGCACTTTGCCCTTTTTTTCTATTTTGATTATATTAGTGTGTATTTGAGACAATAAATCTTTGTCATATTTAGATTCCCTCCACTATCTCACCTGTTATAGTCCCCCACTTGATTTCATGCACTCTGTCATATATATTTGGGCCTATCAAGTCAAGTTTGTGTCCCTAGATATCCCTCAGTGTGAGTTTCTCCTCTGGAGCCTGATCAACCTATCTAGTGTCAAATTTTTGATTTTTAAATCTGAGAACCATAAAAAAATCTATCTTTATGAATCCATATGTGGGAACATGTATTTTCTACATATACTTCTGTTTTACATGGTACTAAATTGGTTTGTGAGTAATATATATGAAGTCAGTGTGGAGGTTCCTCAAAAACCTAAAAATAGAACATCTACATGACCCAGCTATAGCTAAGTATATAACCAAAGGACTGTAAACCAATGTCCTATAGAGACACCTGTATATTCATGTCTATTGTTGCAATGTTAATAATAGTTAAGAGTTGGAACCATTCTAGATGCCCATCAGTACATGAATGGATAAAGAAAACATGGCACATATATATGCACAACAAAATTTTATCCAACTATAAAGGAAAATGAAATCATGACATTTTCAGGAAAATAGGTTAGAGATCATTCTGTTAAGCAGAACAAGCCAGACTCAGAAAGGCCATGTTTCCTCTCATATGCAGATTTTAGACTTAAATATATACATAAATGTGTATGTTTGTGCTTCTCTCTCTTTCTCTGTATAGGACATGAACATAGAATGAGGTTCATGTGAAGAGGGGAAGGTGTTAATGGAGGTGAGAGTGTAAAGAGGAAACAGTTATAAGGGAACAAGATAGATTCCGCTTTGTACTAGACTCCATTTTGTGGAAATACACCACTTCCAAGAAACAGCCCCCCACCCTCAGATTCCAGGAAAAAACCAAAGGTTAACATGCTAGCAGGGAAGGACCGAAGGTTAAAAATCAAAAAACAAAAAAACCAACCATTTGTGCTCCTCGCCAGGCTGTACTCAGTAAGAGATCTCCCCCATGGCGCCCCGACCTATGAATCAATAACAAAATGCCAAAATTGGAAAATCCCCCCTTTGCAGTTTTCCCCTTTTAAAAACCCCAACTCCCCTAAACCAGGGCTGCTCTTTCCTCTCCACTGCTTCGGACAGGATTGCAGCCCAAGCTTGAGCTTGAATAAAGACTCTGTACTTGCATCGGAGCCTGTGTGCTGGTGGTCTTTTGAGGGTCTCCGTGATCTGGGCATAACAAGAGAGAGAACAAAATAGAAAGAACACAATACCTATGACACGAAAGCAGAAGGCTGGACTATTGGGGATCTTGAACAGCAAGAAAAGGATAGGGTTGAGGCCAGGTTGTGCCGGTTATGAGCTATGCATAGAACACATATATGATGTACACATAGGAAAACGCCTTAATGAAACCCATTATTTTGTATGATAATAACAAGAAAAAGGAAAATCATAGTGGAAAACATTCTTTTTTTTTTGGTCTTTTCAAGACAGGGTCTCTCTGTAGCCCCAGCTGGCCTGGAACTCACTCTGTAGACCAGGCTGGCCTTGAACTCACAGAGATCTGCCTGCCTCTGCCTCCCAGAGTGCTAGGATTAAAGGCGTGCACCACCATGCCCCGGCCAAAGCAGTAAATTTTTTTTTTTTTGGTCTTTTCAAGACAGGGTCTCTCTGTAGCCCCAGCTGGCCTGGAACTCACTCTGTAGACCAGGCTGGCCTTGAACTCACAGAGATCTGCCTGCCTCTGCCTCCCAGAGTGCTAGGATTAAAGGCGTGCACCACCATGCCCCGGCCAAAGCAGTAAATTTTTTTTTTTTTGGTCTTTTCAAGACAGGGTCTCTCTGTAGCCCCAGCTGGCCTGGAACTCACTCTGTAGACCAGGCTGGCCTTGAACTCACAGAGATCTGCCTGCCTCTGCCTCCCGAGTGCTAGGATTAAAGGCGTGTGCCACCATGCCCGGCTTAAAGACAGTTCTTAGCTGCCATGGCATGTGGGTCCTGGGAATCGAACCCAGGTTCTCTGTAAGAGCGGTCGGCGCTCTTAACCGCTAGGCCATCTCTCGGGCAGGGTACAAGTGTTAGGCATAATTAAGCAGTCCTGGTCAGGGTGTGGTCTGCTTGATCACTGTCTCAGTTCTGGTTCTGCAGGGTCTGAAGTTGATCTTTTTGTCACTGCATGAAGAGATCAACATGGTTCCTACCAGATGACTGCTTTGGCCCAGGGCGCAGCCTCCTTCTCACTGATTGCCCTCATCTGTGGGGTGATCTGTTCTAAGAGGATATGTTGTTCCTAGAACCCAAGGTGACTGCAAGTTTAGCACATTGACTTATCTGTGCCTGCAGTTTGGAAAGAGAATCAGTTACATTAGGTAAACAGATGCTCTTTTGAGTGATTAATATACCTATGTAGAATTAAGTAAGAATCTGACCCAAGGAAAAAGGACACAGATACAAAACAAAGACAAGGCTTTCATTCTGCTTTTATTTTGCTTGTGGCCAAAGTGAGGAGTTGATGCTTTTTAGAGCATGGGTTTCCAAGTGTGTGCAATCTCTCCACAGTTCTCCCTAACCTGCCCTTGGCTCAGCTCCAATTCTTAGCCCATATCTCCATGTCACGGCTCATGTTTGAACTGGGCTTGGTCATTTCTATTTCCTCCTAATCAAGATGTAGTTGGGTAGAGGCAGGGGTGTATACAAACACAGATGTGTTAGTTTCTCTCTTCCAGTTGGCCTGAGACACCATGATCTCCAAGAAGCCCAGATACCCAGAAGACTGAGCATTTTTTCAACCAACTATAGGTTCCCACACTCTTCATTGTCACTGGCAGGAGCGTTAAGGAGCGGGCTCAAGCACCCTGTCTCACCAGGCAGTTTGGCAGCTCCCCTCAAGTGAGTGTTCTCAGGGATACCTACTCACCAGCTGCTTTGCCACCCCTAGAAAATGTGAGGTAATTTTCTGCCTGTATGCCCCTGTGTCTTCTTGAATGCCTGTAGCTTACTTCTCCATCTGGAAACTTTTTTTTTTTTTTTTGGCTCCCTTGAATGTCATCTTTTGTGAATCTTCTCCAATTCCTCTAGCACCTCAGCACCTCTAATGGCGTCCACTGCCTTCACGTGAGATTTCCCTTTCAGCATTGCTTGGCTGGGACCTCCTACTGCAGTGCTTATTCTGGTAGGTACAACAAACATTCTTTCCTAAGGTATACTTTGAGTTCTTCAAGGCCAGAATATGCACCTCGAATCTTCTTTGTGTCCTGAACATCCCACACAGTGCTAGGCAGGGAAGGAGAGGATGCGATCAAGCCTTTGTTGAATGAACGAATGAATGAGTAAATAAAATAAACAGCATGTTGCCAGCTTGTTTCTAAGAGCTCCTTGGTGTAGACAGCAGTCACGCAGGGCTCTTCTCTCCATTCACCAAGGCACAGCTGACTTTGCAGGCTGGAGTCTCTCATTAGGAAGCACTGGGCTCTTTTATCCTGTTTCATGATTTTTTAAAGAAAACAATATGATCCTTCTTTAGTGCTTCCCAAAGCACACCAATCAGCATACTAATCACCCTAAAGTGACAACGGAATGTGCCAATTTCATACATTTGCATACTTTCCAAATAGCTCCTCCCTCCCCTTCCCCCTCCATTAGCTATTCTTGGGAGCGCTGTACTCTCTCCATATTGTTCAAACTGGCTTGATTTTGATTTCTCCTTGTAAAGACAGATTTGTGAGATGATGAATTAGTCATTGCCAATTTCACTCATTTCCGCTCTGTACATTTACACCTTATATTTATTCAGTCCTGTTTTCTCTTTCTGGCTCCAGATGGTGTGGCAATATAGCCTGGGGTGTTGAAGGCAGAAAACTCATTCTCTCCCTCCTCCTCCCATGGTTTCAACTCTAGCTCTCTCATGCCAGGTTTGAAAGGTGTACCACCCTCTGGCAAATGTTGCTGCGCCTGCAGATTTCACTGCTGCTCAGGAAGCAGGAAACTTGAGCAAGACAACAGGAAATGTCACATGCAGCAGGCTCTTTCTTGCAGTCACTGCCCCACAGATAAAACCATAGTCAAACCATATTTTTATTTATTCACAGATTTTTTTCTTCTATAAAGAAAAAAAATTCGTTCACCCTGGCATTGGGCCACAGTGTCTCAAGAAAAGACTGACACAATAGAACAATGAAATGAAAGTCAAATCTAGGTTTCAAAGGCCCAAACTCCTAGTGGCAGACGGAAAAAAAAAAAGGCAAGAACATGTGCTTAGCCCATCTCTGCATTCTCTTGCCTTCTGTCTGAAGTGAGAGTCTCTGTGTGTATGTGTAATAAGGGATCATGTAAGTGGAAGACAGGCCAGAGCCAAAGATGTCAGACAGTGAGTAGAGATGTTTCCATATCCGCCTATCCCCCAAAGCCGAGGGGGGCTGGGATAGGCCAAGGGGCATGGAAATTGATTACTGGAGGCCTTTGAGAGAGAACAAATCTGTTCCTCATCTTCCCTATGGGCCCAGGGTGGTGGTTAGTTTATAAGAGACACCAAAGCAAAACAAAAAAAAGTTAAAAAGCTGGATCGAAATCTCTCTCTCTCTCTCTCTCTCTCTCTCTCTCTCTCTCTCTCTCTCTCTCTCTCTGTCTTTCTCTCCCAGTACAATAAAATACTTCCTGTTATACTCACACATTGTAATTACCATATATAGATGGAGGATATATAGTCATATTCTAAAAATGTAAAATGTAAAGTTACACAACTTTATACCTGCATGCAAATTTACTGTTAAAATGTGAATCTCTAAATGTGTTTAGGAATTAACCTACAGTTTATTTTCAGAATTTTTAATTTTGACTTATGTGTGGAGTGCATATATGCATATTTTGGAATAATATAAAATAAAAAAGTATTGATAGCTTTATAGAATAATTTCAGTATAATCCCTGAGTTTTTGAAATATTATAATAATGTATAGTTTACATTGTAAACTGATTGTAAAATTTGTATTAAATTCTTATTAGAACCTTCAAAAAATTACATTAAAACATACATGTAATTTAGAATGTAAAGTTATATTTCGTTTTACCTGCATGCAACTTTACTGTTAAAATGTGAATCCCTAAACATGTTTTGGAATTAATCTGTAGTTTATTTTCAGACTTTGTAATTCTGATTTATGTGTGGAGTGTATATATGCATATTTTGGAGTAATTTAAAATTAAAGGGAATAAAAAAGAGAGAAAAACCTGTTCAAAGAACTGACCAAAACAGTAAACTTCTGCACCCAAAGGGTTAAAAAAAAAAAGACTGAGGGCCGGGTGTGGTGGCGCACGCCTTTAATCCTAGCACTTGGGAGGCAGAGGCAGACAGATCTTTGTGAGTTCAAGGCCAGCCTGGTCTACAGAGTGAGTTCCAGGACAGCTGGGGCTACAGGGAGACCCTGTCTTGAAAAGACCAAAAACAGCAAAAGCTCATGATGTCATCTTTCTTTACTGCTGCATAGAAACTTCATTGTGTAGATTGAACCCCATTTTTGTTATCCAGTTATCGATTGAGGGCATTGGGTTGGTTCTACCAACTTCTCTTGAGTGTCATCTAAGGAGGATGAGTAGGTCAGTAAATTTTGGACATAACGTATTTTGATTTTTCTTATTTGTTCATTTAGTTTTTGGTTCTTTGAGATAGGGTTTTGTTGTAGCTCCAGCTGGCCAGGAACTTACCATTGGAAAACCGGGTAGGCCTCAGTCTTACAGAGATCTCCCTGGCTTCTACCTCCCAAAGGCTGAGATTAAAAGGGATACATCACCATGCCTGATTCTTTGTTTTTTTAATTGAATTTTGTGATTTCATACCATTACAATTTTGATCATATTTAGATCCCCCATCTGCCTGCTAGATTTCATGAACTCTATTATAACTTATATATAAAATGTAAAATTTATAACACATATTTCTTATATGTATATAAAAGCCTATAGAGTCAAACTTGTGTCCCCAAATACCCTTGGTGTGGGTCCATCCATTGGAGGCTGGTCCAATCTACCAAGTCTCGCCCTTAAACAAGCTGGACTCTCCCCCTTCGGCAGCCATCAGTTGCAATAGTTCCTTAGTAGGGTTTTTTTTTTTTTTTTTTTTTTTTTTGTCCTACTCCCCACTTCCACAATGGGAATTTTGTCTGGCTGAGCTTATGTGGTGGGTATGGTGGTTTGAATTGAAGATGTCTCCCACGGATCCCAGTATTTGAAACACTTGGTTCCAAGTATCCTGGTGTGGTGCTGTCTGGGGAGGGTCATGGAAACCTTAGGAGGTTGGCCATGCTGGAGGAAAGCACATCATTGGGGGCAGGTCACGGCTCACTTCCAAGTTCTCTCTCTGCTTCCTGTGCACTTTGAAGATTGAGTGCTCAGTTTGCTCCAGCTGTCTCTGCCTGCTGCCTGCCATGGCTGCTGCACCATCAAGGACTCCTCAACCAAAAGCCCAGGAAACTCTTCCCTTTCTAAGTAGCTTTGGTCATGTGTTTTTATCACAGCACAGAAAAGTAAACCAAAGAGTGGGACTGTGCGCACATGTCCCCATTGCATGTGAGTTCATGTGAAAAACTGCCCAAGCTGTCTGGGAAAAAACTCTGTTTCCTTGTGTCATTTCACTGCCTCTGGCTCATTTCCAATCTTTCCACCTCCTCTTCTGCAAAAATCCCTGAGCTTGGGAGCAGAAGTTTGATAAAGGTGCCCCATTCAGGGATAAACACTCGGCAGCCTCTTATTCTCTGCAAATTGTGGGCTTGTGGAGTTAAGTGCCATCTACCACAAAAAGGGGAATTTTCTCTGTTGAGAGTTGAGAATGCATTAGTCTATGGCTAACAAGAAGTTATCAGGAATCAGTTATTAATACTATATCTATTTAGCAGAAAAAATAGTATTAGGCTGTTCCTCTGTGACCCTGTGTTGTGTCTAGCTACAGGTTCTTAGGCCTGGTATCAATGTCAAGTATGGGCTATTTCTGGTGAACTGGACCTTAAATGCAAGTAGAAAGGGTGGTTACTCCCAAATATTCATGCCCTTATTGGACCACAGGGGAATACTTACTTTGCCAGGCCAGTTGCTGTAGCTGGAAGAATTCACATCTGGGGGAGGTTGATGATTAATATTTCTCTCCCAGTAGCATGCACAGCTCCTCGTAGCACTATGAAAGCCAGCCCACAGAGACGAGGCTCTGAAGTCAGTTACCGCTTCACTTCTCTTGGTTTTGTTCTACAGTTCATGTGTGAAGTGTCTTCAGTAATAGGGCTTACCATCAAATTCTGGTGGGAAACAACAGAGCAGAGGCAATGGCCAGTATTGTTTTAATGGTCCATGGGACCTTGGGCACAGCTTCAAAAGAAGAATTTTCCTGTTATTGATACCTGGCTTCTTATCTATCTATCTATCTAGTATCTATCTATCTACTATTTCTATCAATCTATTTCATTTATTCTACCTGTCTGTCTGTCTGAACTGGTTCTACCTATCTTTCTAATGATGGGTCTTGGACATCTGCAGTTTAGGATTTCTGGCCATCTGTTTTGGGTGGGTGTTTTGAGCTCTGTTGGCTGTTTACCTGACTTGGCAGGTTTCAGATGGACTGAGTCATGCTTTTGGCCACTCAGTGCTGGTTTATGAGTAGGGTAGCTGAGAGGATCCTAGTTTGGCTAGGATCAGAAACCAGAAAGATGCAGTTTCTGATCTAACCAGCATTCTGCAAGTTTACAGAGAAGAGAGGTCACCGGTTGGCAGAGGTGGCCCTCTGACCTGAGGAGTATTGTGTGGGTGCTTATCGGTGGGTTTATTTATTTATTATTTATTCTATATTTTTATTTGTTTTTCCAATTTTTATCCAATATAATTTTATGGCCTATCCACACCTCCTCTTAATTGTCTTCCATATAATAATGTTATTCTATTTAATATATGCTATATATATGCATATGCATAAGACATTTAGAGTCTAATTTGTGTCCCAAATGTCCTCAGTGCTGAGTCCTTCAAGTAGCGGTAACCTAGAGCACCACCAGTAACAAGTCCCACATTGATTCAAATCCCTTACCAAGAATCCCATCCTGAAAAAGACTCCCACTCCCAGCTGTCAGTTGTTGCATTGGTATTCTTACCCACTTCCCCCTTTCTCTGATGGGATTTTGTATGGGTTTGAGCTACATGGGACTTGTGTGCTTACGTGCTGTGAGTTCCATAGAGAACTGACCAGCTGTCTGCAAAACTCTGCTTTCTTTCCACAGTGGGTTTTAAGAAAACAATGTGTCCAAGATGATGGGAGTTGGTGGCTTTGAATGAGTGTCTCCATAGCTTTAAGTATCAGACATCTTGATTCTCCAGTTTGGGGCACTGTTCTTGGGAGGTCTTTAAGAAGGTGTGGCTGCTAGAGGAATACGTTATTGGGGAGCAGGTAGTGAGTGATAACAAAGCCTTGCTGTCTCCAGTCGCTCTCTCTGCTTCTTTGTGCTCATTGTGAGATGTGACCCTCAGCTTGTCTGCTCCAAGCTCAAGCCACCATGCCTCCTGCCCCCACAATGGACTCTAATTTCCCTGGGAAACTCATATCCGTAAGCTCAAATAAACGTCTCCCTTTTATAATTCCTTTGGATTTGTGTTTTATTCACACACACAGAAAAGTGGACTAATAAGGGGTTGTTGGTACCAAGATGGCTGTGCTGTTGGCTGTGGAGTACTTGACCGATGTGGATGTTTGGAGAAATGTGGAAACTTTTGGAACTTGGGCTAGCGAAAGCTGTTGACTAGCTGTAAGCAGAGCTTAAGGGGCCATTCTAGTAAAGCCTGGAAGAAAGCATTGCTGTCAGAAAAGTGATTTATGGTTTCTCCAGAGGAAAATAAAGACTTAGCAACAACTGGAGATATTTTGATTAAGAGTTGGCAGCAGTTTAGCCCAAATGCTTGCCCGATGATAAGTTGAAAAGCAAGGATTAATGTCTTGGCAGGAGGATAATTTCAGACAGAGCTTAATGTAGAATGGTGGCATAGCTTTTAATGGTGATTATTACTACTAGATCTTACAATGAAAAAAGAGCAAAGGGCAGAAAGTAAATGCCAGGAAGTACAGTTTTGGATCTGAAAAGTTCACTAGGAAGATTAAAGGTGTGGCCAAGAGCATGCTGAAGAGAGAGGCTCCCTTTCATAGGGTAAGGATTAAGTGATTAAGGAGAGGCCTCGAGATTTACAAGTAAAACAACAGAATCAATACCTTTCAGGGCAAGACCACACCCAGCTAATCCTCCAACAAGTCAGGGCAGAGAAAAATTGCAATATTGGTTAAAGTAGGATGAGAGTCCATGCCCCAACTTGCAGCCAGATTGGCAAAGTTTCATTCACGTGGTGCTGGCTTTAGAGGCCATGAAGTTGAAGAGTGAAAGGGGTCACTATTCTTCCTCCAGGTTCTAAAGCCAGCTGAGGCCCAGGCAGAGTGCAGCAGGGGGCATCCCCTGAATAAAGAAGGCCCTAATAGACCATTGCATGAAGCTGGGAATGGAAGCCTGGTTGGCAGCTGGAGACCTCCAGAAGACATTCTAGATGCTAGAGCTGTGGATATTTTGTTCAAGGAGAGCTGCAATACGGGGAGTGGTACCAGCCTAAGAAAAGATGTATGTTGCAAGCAAAGCTGGAAGAGCTGAGCCATCTAAAGCCCTTGGAAGTAAAGTCCAGAAGTGCCACATGGAGCTACTGGACTTGTGTTTGCCCTGCCAGTTTTTCAGTCTTGTTTTGGTCCAGTATTTCCTACTATTGCTTCTATCCCTCCCTTTATGGAATAGGGAATGTGTATTCAGTTCTCTGTAGCTTGATGAGTATGTAAATTTGTCTTTTGTAATTTTACAGTGAGCTTACAGTTTTAGAGTTTGGCCTGAGTCTAGAAGAGACTTTGGACTGTAGCCTTTTGAATGGCATTGTAAAACTGGTAAAGACTATGGGGACTTAAGGTTGGACTAAAAATGCATTTGACATTTTATATGGTCAGGAGCCTATGGGGCCAGGGAGGTGGAACGTGGTGGTTTGAATGAGTGTCCCACGTAGGCTTTGGGTGTTCTCAGACATTTGTCTCCAGTTGTAGCCTGTTTTGGAGGTCTTAGAAGGTGTTGCCATGCTAAAGGAAGTACGCTATTGGGGGCAGGCGCTTAGTGAGTTTAACAAGCCTTGCTGTTCCCAGTCGCTTCTCTGCTCCTGTGCTCATTGCCAGATGTGACCCTCAACTTGTGCTTCAGTTGCCAGCTGCCATACCTCCCGCCCACAAATGCGACTCTAATTCCCTGGAACCGTCAATTTCGTAAGCTCAAAATAAACTCTACCCTTTTTAAGTTCCTTTGGTCATGGTGTTTTATTCACAGCAACAGTAAAAGTGACTAATAACAGGAGTTTTTGGTGCCAAAGGCTTGGCAGGGCGGACAAGACACATGCTGCCGAAATAAGGCCGTCTATACATGATAAGGAAGCTGCCTCAATTGAATCTGCAAAGTATGGTAGTCTAACGAGATCTACATAATGACGAAACCAGTGACATGACAAGGTGGATGGCAGGGGCTGGGGGTGTCTCAAGGCTCAAGCCATAGATGAAGAGCTTGTGGACAGTCAGTGGCTGAGAGAGGGAGAGTCAGCTCTGAGAGGCTATCTAATCCCACATCGGCAGCCCTAGCACGGGTACCAAGGAGCACTAGTAAATGGACTTGTTTAAAGATTGCTTTGTGTTATGGAGGGAACAAAAAGATCACTTAAGCACTGACTAATTTTAAATCTAAAATAAAAGGTACAATCCTTTTAAATTAAAATTAAATAAATTAAATTAAAATTTTTGACTTTTCGAGTCAGGGGTCTCCCTTGTAGCCCCACAGCTGTCTGGAACTCACTCTGTAGACCAGGCTGCCTTGGAATTCACAAAAGGATCTGCTGCCTCTGCCTCCCAAGTGCTAGGATTAAAGGCGTGCACCACCACATGGCTTAGGTTTATATTTTTTATTTTTATAACAGCCAACATTTATTAGTTATCTAAGCACTTTGCCCTTTTTTTCTATTTTGATTATATTAGTGTTGTATTGAGACAATAAATCTTGATATTTAGATTCCCTCCACTATCTCACCTGTTATAGTCCCCCACTTGATTTCATGCACTCTGCCATATATTATTTGGGCCTTATCAATGTCAAGTTTGTGTCCCTTAGATATCCCTCAGTGTGAATCTCCTCCTGGAGTCCTGATCAACTTATCTAGTGGTCAAATTTTGATTTTTAAATCTAAAAAACAAAAAAAATCTATCTTTATGAATCCATATGGAACATGTATTTTCTACAATACTTCTGTTTTACATGGCTACTAAATTGGTTTTGTGAGTAATATATAGAAGTCAGTGGGGAGGTTCCTCAAAAACCTAAAAATAGAACATCTACATGACCCAGCTATAGCTAAGTATATAACCAAAGATTAAACATGCTACCAAGAAACCTGTATTCAGTCTATTTGTTTCCTGCAGATGATTCACAATCAGTAAGTTTGGAAACTCATTGCCTAGGTCCCATCAACAAAGAATGGAATAAAGAAAACATGCACATATATATGCACAACAAAATTTATCCAACTAAAAGGAAAATGAAATCTGACATTTTCAGGGAAAATAGGTTAGAGATCATTCTGTTAAGCAGAACAAGCCAGACTCAGGAAAGCCCATGTTTCCTCTCATAGCAGATTTAGACTTAAATATATACATAAATGGTGTATGTTTGTGCTTCTCTCTCTTTCTCATGTATAGGACATGAACATAGAATGAGGTTCATGTGAAGAGGGGAAGGTGTTAATGGAGGTGAGAGTGTAAAGAGGAACAGTTATAAGGAACAAAGATAGGTTCCGCTTTGTACTAGACTCCATTTTGTGAAATTACACCACTATCCAAGAAACAGCCCCCCACCCTCAGATCCAGGAAAAAAACCAAAGGTTAAAATGCTAGCAGGAAGGACCGAGGTTAAAAATCAAAAACAAAAAAACCAAACATTTGTGCTCCTCGCCAGGCTGTACTCGTAGTAAGAGATCTCCCCCATGGCGCCCCGACCTATGAATCAATAACAAAATGCCAAAATTGGAAAATCCCCCCTTTGCAGGTTTTCCCCGTTTTTAAAACCCCAACTCCCCTAAACCAAGACTGTTCTTTCCTCTCGCTGCATTCGGACAGGATTGCAGCCCAAGCTTGAGCTTGAATTAAAGAACTCTGTACTTGCATCGGAGCCTGTGTGCGGTGGTCTTTTGAGTCTTCCGTGATCTGGCATAAAGAGAGAGAAAACAAAATAGATAAGAACACAATACCTATGACACGAAAGCAGAAGGCTGGACTATTGGGGATCTTGAACAGCAAGAAAAGGATAGGGTTGAGGCCAGGTTGTGCCGGTTATGAGCTATGCATAGAACACATATATGATGTAACACTAGGAAAACGCCTTAATAAAACCCAATATTTTGTATAAGATAATACAATAGGAAAAAGGAAAATCATAAGTGGAAAAAACATTCTTTTTTTTTTTTTTTTTTTGATTCAAGACAGGGTCTCTCTGTAGCCCAGCTGGCCTGAACTCACTCTGAGACCAGGCTGCCTTGAACTCACAGAGATCGCCTGCCTCTGCCTCCCAGTTGCTAGGATTAAAGGCATGTGCGCCATGATGCCCAGGCTTGGAAAACATTCTTAACCAATGCTTTGGGAAGGAGACCAAGCAATAGGTTTAATAAATATAAATTTAGGGCACTTAAATGAACTTCATTTTTTTTTTATTGTATTATGTGTATGAGAATTCTGCCACGTAGGTAGGTGCACCCTTGTCATGTAGTGCTGTGGAGTTCAGAAGAAGGTGTCACATTCTTCTGGAACTGGAGTAAAGATCGGCTCTTAGCTGCCATGTGGTTGGGAATTGAACCCAGGTCCTCTGCAAGACACATTCGGAGGCTCTCTAACCACTGAGCCGTCTCTCCAGCTCCCCACGGACTTTCTTTTTTTTTTTTTAATTTTTAATTTATTTTTTATTTATTCTGTAGTGTATGAATGCTGTCTGCATGAGGTCTGTGCACCCGTGTTTGCTTAAGCCCTGAAGCAATTGCTGGCGGAGGTCAGAGAGGGGACACTGTCACGACATCCCCTGAACTGGAGTCTCCTGAGGTAGATTGGAAGTTGTTCAGACGGTTTTCGATCGGCCCCCGCCGATCGTGGGTTGCTGGGGATCGAACCCGGGTCTCTGTCTCAAGATCGCAGGGTGCGGCCCGCTACTGTTACAACCGTCTATGCCTTGCACTTATATGGCCAATGCTTTCTCTGCTGGCAGGGTACAAGAGTGTAGGCATAATTAAGCAGTCCTAGGTCAGTACGCTTGTGTAGTGTCAATTGTGTTCGTGCCTTGAATCCACCTGTCTTCACCAGTGGGTCTGATAAGTTCCTGCAGGGAGCCTTCAATTCGGGGAGTGAGAGAGTATGAGATTCTGTTTGTCACTGCATTGAAGAGATTCAACATGGTTCCTCCATAAACCAGTGATGATCTGGCTCCTTGTGCTGCGCCAGAGGACTGCTGCCTCGAGCGTGCCTTATGTACTGCTACCTTTAGATGGTTGCCCTCATCTGTGGGGTGATCTGTTCTAAGAGGATATGTTGTTCCATCACACACACCGCAAGGAGGGCCCTGTCGCACCATGCGACAATGAAGGTTAGCAAGTATTGCGAGATCTGCCCACCTATCCTGTGCTGCCAAGGGTGTTGATAATGTGAGTGTAATAATTTCAAGTTTAACATCTAGTATGAAGGTAAGAGACCAGCGGCGTGGGATAGCTCTTATGGTCTGCGGAGTGATTAATATACCTATGTAGAATTAAGTAAGAATCTGACCCAAGGAAAAAGGACACAGATACAAAACCAAAGACAAGGCTTTCATTCTGCTTTTATTTTGCTTGTGGCCAAAGTGAGGAGTTGATGCTTTTTAGAGCATGGGTTTCCAGGTGAACAGCATTCCTCCATGGCCTGTGCTGTCAGCTGTTCCTGGTCGTTCAAGAGTTTCTCTTCCTCCCCAGCTGTACTCTCCCTGCCATATCTCGTGCCTCCTTGGCTCCAGCCTCGTGCGCGAGATTCATTTGAGGAATCGCCAACTAATCTCCATGGTCTACCCACAGGACGTACTAGTGTTTTAAGAATCTGGAGGGCTATTAATACGCTCCATTTTTCTCATTTCTCCCCTCAAAATATCACACACTGTAGGGTGCTTGGGTGTACACAGCAAGGTGTTGTTATTAGCTATAACCAACCAAGACAAGGTGTGATAAGATCTATATCTCACCTTCTTCCAGTTTAAAGCCTCTCACACAAGACCCACCATCCCAATGCTATGCATCCGTCCGAATAAGGCCTACACGCCTGCTCTATGGAGATATGACACACAGACCAGAATGCGTGAGAAAACGTGCCAGTGTTGTCTACATGGTGCACTGTACCAACTAATCCACAGCACGGGTTCGCGCGCTTATCTTCTCCTTTCCTGATCTGCTGTGGCACTATCGACGATGAGCGTCTTGGTTAAGAGAGACGCGGCTCAAGCCACGTGGCTTACACTGCATCCAAGGCGCGAAGTAATTATGGCTAAGATCACCGACATGACCTACCAAAGGTATGAGTGTCTCTTGAACTTCTAGGGGGTGATCTCACACCTATTCTCTACTCAGAGCTAGCTCAGTACTAAGCACACCCTGCTAGATAAAATGTGAGGTATAATTAGTTTACCATGTCCTGCCACGTATGCCCCTGTGTCTTTCTTGATATGCCTGTAGGCATATACTTCTACCATCTGGAAAACACATTTTTCTATATTTATTTATTTATGTGAGGCTCCCTCCTGTCGAACATTGTCCATTTCTCTCTTGTGAAAGTCTATATCATAACTCACAATGGCCTTTACCTCTTCTTAAGCCATCATCAGAAGCTCTTTAAATTGGGCTGTTTACATCCATCTGCTCAACCCCACGAGTGATCACGTGAGATTTCCCTTTCAGCATTGCTTGGCTTGCTTAGGAGACCACTCGTAAACAATCAAGTGCTACATCCAGTATATTTCGGGAGTAGGTATTTACACATGGCACTTGTACACACAACACATCTCCTTATACCTAGGGTATACTTTAGTATCTTCAGAGGCCCAACGAATATCATATGCATGCCTCGAATCTTCTTTTGTCCGTGAACATCCCACACAGTGTAGGCAGGGAAGGAGAGATGCGATTCATAGGTCACTTTTACCTAAGAATGAAACGAAGTGGTTGTAAAACCCAAAGACCATGGGATGAGGTATGTGGTAGTAATATATAAGTAGAGAACACAAGCATTTGTCCACCATGCTGCCTTAGCTTCAAAGCCCTCCCTTGATGCTTAGATCTTCTCAGTACAGTCTACATCGCAGTTGGCTCCTCTCCATCCATTCACTAGAGTCTATCAGGTTCGACTTTTGCTACCGCGAGCTGGTTCCTCAGTCCCTTGTTCTCACTTGAGAGATCTATCTAGCAGTCTGTTGCGCACCTTTCTATCCGTGTATTTCACTGATTTTTTTAAGAAAAAGACAAATATGATCCTCTTTAGTGCTTCCAAAGCAACCAATCAGCATTACTTAATCCACCCAAAGTGACAACGGAATTGTAGCAATATATTTTTGCCAGTCTGTAACATTTGGCATACTTTCCAAGAGAATTGAGTCCTCTCCTCAACTCCTTTAGCCTCCTCTCTTGCCCCTCTTATAGCTCATCTAACGTGAGGAGCGCTGTTACTCTCTCCATATAATGCTCTCAAACTCCGAGCTTGATTATTGATTTCTTCTGCCTCTAGAAGACAGATTTGCGTGGTTAGGATATGCGCAATTGAGATTGCATTTTAGTCATAATCGCCAAATTGGTCACTCATTTCCGCTCCTCTTAAAATATACTTAGCACCTTATATATTACATATCAAGCGCTTCCTGTTTTCTCCTTGTTCTGACTGCCTAGTATGTTGTTGCCATATAGCCTGGCACTTGCGTTGAACGCAGAAAACTATTCCTCCCTCCCTTCCATCCATGGTTTCCATACTTCTTCAGCAATCTCCATAGCCAGGGTGGTTGAATATGTACAACCTACACATGATATCACCGCCCTCTGGCACAGAGAGTTGTGACTTGCGCATGCGCCCTGGCACTGATTTGATCTGAAATGTCCCCAGTGAGGCGAGAGGAAAATATGAGAAGCAAGACAAAGGGAACAACTGTCATCATCAGCAGGCTCCTTGCTTTCATTTGTGCATATAAGTCCTCAGCACTGCCCCCTCATATATATGATAAACATACACACCTTCACGAGTCTGAACACACATATTTTTGTGAGTTGCTTCATCCTTACTCACAATTTTTTTTTACTCTCTATAATTAGTAAAGGACTAATATATTTAGCGTTTCACCAATGGGCATTGGGCCACAGGACGATGTCTTCTCATTATTGAAGTGATTTTGTACACTAATGCTAGATTACTAATTATGAAATGTAAATGTTTCTCATACTTATAGGTTTCAAAAAGGCCCAAAACTCCTAAGAGTCGAGAGAGCGGGAAAAAAAAAAAGGCACCAAGTAGAACAATATTCGTCGCTTTATTTTAGAACCCAGTACATTGCTTGTCATTCTCTTTGCTACCTCTCCTGAGTCTCGAAGTTTGGAGATAGATCTCTGTTGGGTAACTGGTGAATGATTCCTATGTGTAATAAGGGATCATGTAAGTGGAAGACAGGCCAGAGCCAAAGATGTCAGACAGTGAGTAGAGATGTTTCCATATCCGCCTATCCCCCAAAGCCGAGGGGGGCTGGGATAGGCCAAGGGGCATGGAAATTGATTACTGGAGGCCTTTGAGAGAGAACAAATCTGTTCCTCATCTTCCCTATGGGCCCAGGGTGGTGGTTAGAGTATTTAGACTTAAAAGACACGGCTAAAAGGCACACAAACAAATATGCAACATACGAGTTTAAACATAAGCTCGGATCAGAGAGATCTCTCTTCACCTGTCATCTACGTCTCGTCGCCTTCTCTCTCTCTTCTCACTATACTCATTTCTCCCTCTCTACTCGTCTTACACTCCTATCATGCCTCCGGACTTCCTAAGTAAACAACTCTAAAATGAGAGCTATCTACAGTTAAGTGTTTTTATACTACGACACTCAAATTTTGTATCCTGATGACACCGCAATGTATATATTATATTGAGAGGATATATAGTCATATCTAAGAATTAGTTAGAAACTGTAAAAAGCGTTATTCAACAACTTGTCATATACCTGCATGCAAATTTACTGTTAATAACTGGTGTGAAGTCTCACTACCACATCGAGTTTAGGAATTAACTACAGTTTTATTTTCAGAATTGGTTTTAATTTAGTGTTAGCTTATGTGTGGAGTTGCAGATTTATTGCATAGTGTGTGGTGTAGGCACAATTCCCAAAATAATTATTAAAATAACAAAAAGTATACTCAAGCTCATTCTGCCTTTACCTTACCAGCACCTTCAATAGATATGATATGTTTCCATGCAGTATTAAGAGCTTGCTCCTTGAGTTTTGTTGAAACCTCAAATTATGTATAGATGGGTAAGTCTTTTACACCAATTGGGTAAACTGATTGTAAAATTTGTATTAAATTCTTATATAGAACCTCAAAAAATTACATTTAAAAACATAATTGTAAGGGTGGTTGGAGTACCAAATGTAAAAGTTAATTTTCGTTTTACCTAAGCGTGCCAAGGCACAGATCATTTTACTGAGTCTACTTAAGATCTCGTCTGTAAAATTCGCCATACATACACCAATTGTGTATTATTGGGACATATGTCAAACTGTTGTCTAGTGGTGTATCTTCTCCACAACTTAGATGTTGAGAGTGTCAATGATTTTCTATTAGTGTGGGTGTATATATCATTGATAGGTGTTTGGTGAAGGTGAATCTTAAAACTCACAAGGGACACTTCAACAAACACAGCAGACGCACAAAGAAGACGCCTTGAATGCAAAGATGAGCTTGACCAAAACAGCTTAATACGTTCTGCCACCCAATAGGTACTCCGCTCATACATTATAACACACCATAGAGTAGCACTGTGGACAGGCCCTCGTCGTGTATGCTCAAGATGGGACTTCTGGAGGGATGAGGGCGCAGGTTATGAGCGCCCTTTAACTCCTAAGCCACTTGGGGAAGACGAGAGGCAGGCGATCTTTGTGGACTCAAAGAACATGCCCATTGCGTTCTACAGACTGAATACCGTCTCCTAGAACTACTTGGGCAGCGCGTCCAACAGCTGAGATCCCTCGATTTGCGTCCGAAGATATGACCCATAAAAAAAGGAAGACACAACAAAAGAGACGAGCATAGTGAGAAAATTGCAAGACAGGACTTAACATGTATGNGCAGAATCCATGGGCTCTGGCGGGGGGTGGTAGTGTGTGTGTGTGGGGGCATGGATGGCGGAATGAGTCTAAATTTGACTAAGAAATGTTGTATGAAATGTGCTCGATAAAAATTAACTTAAAAAAATACTTCCTGTTTTGCCTTTGCAGTCCTCTTCTCTGTTCTAGGCCTGTGATTGTTTAAACCTATGTCAACCATGAAACATAAAAGGAGCTGTCAAATTAAGCCCAATTGGCTTTTCCTGAGTTTTCTCATTAATTTTCATTTGCTCTGTTTGAAGCCCATCTTTGCACAACCTCAGTGAGAACTGGCATAGGAGGAATGAAGAAAACGCACAGAAAGTGGCAGTCATGGTTTACGCTGTTCTGAAACACTGGCGTATAGGAAGCTAGGCCATTTGATTTTAGAAGTGTTCAGTGGAAGTCCCAAGAAGCCATCATTTGGAACTAAACTCCTTTCCTAGGCTTTCAAACACCAGGCTGAAAACTTAGAAGGTGGCCACACTAAAATTTTTGAGAAATTAAGATTGAAGAGGTAACAGCTAAATTTTCTCCATAAACTTGCTTTTTAAAAATTTTTTTTATTCATTTATTTATTATGTGTATGAATGTACTGTCTGCATGTAGGTTTGTGCACCCATGTCGTGCAATGCCGCGGAGGTCAGAAGAGGGTGTCAGATTCCCCTGGAACTGGAGTTCTCCTGGAATTGGAGTTACAGACGGTTCTCAGCCGCCATGTGGGTGCTGGGGATCGAACCCCGGGTCCTCTGCAAGAGCAGTCGGCACTCTTAACCGCTAAGCCATCTCTCCAGCCCCCATAAACATGTTTTTAGATGGTGTGATAATGAGCTTCCCTCTGCTTTAAGACTTAATACAAACAATAACGTTGCTCTAGTTCCTTTCTGTTGCTGTGACAAGGACCTTGAGCAAAAGCAATGTAGGGTGTAATAGCCTGAGGGGTCCAGAGGAACGCCACTCAGTGATGGTGAAATTAGGAGTCCTTTATTAATAGCTGGCAGTCAGAGAGGGGGCCAAAACCCGGAACAACTCTCGGTCCTGAGGAGAAGCAGGGCAGAGTTTATAAAATGTAAAACCACAATTATATCATGCCAATAACCATAGCTACATCAGATTGGCATGTTACACCAGACCAGGGGCAGGTGGGTCAGTTACCAAAGAGGCTTTCAGCTAACAAAAAATTTCCATTAGGAAAAACAAATTTCTCAGAATTTCAGAAACAATAGGCTCTAAGGAGATGGTTCCTGGCTGCTTGTAAGTTTCCCGGTATTGTAGAAACAATGTACTCTCTGAAACTGCCTGCATGAGACCGTCTGCAGGCTGGCTGCAGCCAGAATGTCTGTGTAAAGCAAAAGTAAGCTAGAAGAAAATGGAGTTAGTTCTGTCATTTCAAGGGTTTACTTCAACTTAGAGTTACAAGTCATAGTCCATCATTGAGGGAAGTCAAGGTGAGAATTTAAGAGAGGATCAATCCTAAAGGTAGGAAATGTGGAAGAACACTGCTTACTGGCTTGCTCATGCTTATCTAGCTTTCTTCTACAATCCAAGACCACTTGCCTATCGATGGTACCTCCCACAGTAGGCTGGGCCCTCCTACATCAATTAACAATCAAGATAACCCCTCTGGCCAGGCATGGTGGGACAAGTCTTTAATCCCAGCACTCAAGAGGCAGAGACGGGTGGATTTCTGTGAATTCAAGGTCAGCCTGGTCTACATTATAGTGAGTTCCAAGAGAGACCCTGTCTCAGAAAGATCCCCCCACCCCCAGACATACCCATAGGTAAATCTGATGTAGGCAATTCCTTAACTGAGACACTCCTGTTGGATGACCATAGGCTGTGTCAAGGTGACAGTTAAATCTAACTAGGACAAAACGTTCAAGTACTGACATATCTCTCTCCATGCTTTCCTGGCTTTTTTTTTTAATTTTTATTTATTTTTATTTTTTTAATTTTATTTATTTCTGTATGTGTATGAATGTACTGTCTGCATGCAGGTCTGTGCACCCGTGTCGTGCAATGCCACGGAGGTCAGAAGAGGGTCTCGGATTCCCCTGGAACTGGAGTTCTCCTGGAATTGGAGTTTCAGACGGTTTTTGGCCGCCATGTGGGTGCTGGGGATCGAACCCGGGTCCTCTGCAAGAGCAGTCGGCGCTCTTAACCGCTAGGCCATCTCTCCAGCCCGCTTTCCTGGCTTTTAGCATTGCTGGTGAGATAGCTGGTATATTCTGATATGTTTGTCTTTGAATAGGATTTGATATTTTTGTCTTTACAGCTTTAATGTCGTTGTTTCTTTGTTTTTGAAATATTTATTGTAATATACTGTGAAGGGCTCTTCTTTGGTCAAGTTTTTTTTTTTTTTGGCGTTCTAAATGCCTTTTATATGTCCATTTATTTCTCTAGATTTGAGGAAATTCCTCCTACAATTTCATCGACTAGATTCCTAGAACTTTAGTTTTTTTTTTTTTCTCTTTTTGAGACAGGGTCTCCCTATAGCCCCAGCTGTCCTGGAACTCACTATGTAGATCAGGCTGGCCTTGAACACACAGAGATCCACCTGCCTCTGCCTCCCGAGTGCTGGGATTACAGGGGTGTGCCACCACACCCAGTTTTGATTTCTATACCTTTAGTTCTAATCTCAAGTCCTGTCCTGTAGATTCTTAGGTCTGGTCATTTGATTATATCCCAGTTCTTTGATGTTGTGGTCCTGTTTGTTAGACAGCTTTGGTGTCTGAGAGTGTGGCTTGTCCACCTTGTCTTCCATCCTTGATGCCCTCTCTTATGCGTGGCTGAGTCTACTGGTCATGCCTTTTTACTTGGTCCATTAACATTTCCATTTCCAACAGTTCTTTTTTGTTTTTCATTCTGTTTGTTTCCTGACTGAACTTTTCTTCCATGTGGTGATTTTGGTAAGTTTTTAATCTATGTTGCTGACTGAAATGGAATTCATCTGCTTGCTTGCATCTATTTTGAGGTCATTAGTTATTTTTACCCATGAACTTCTGAAATCTTCATTTTGTATTTTTCCTAGTTCATTATCTTCGAATTTAGTAATTAAAGTTGTGAACTCTTGGAAGGGTCATGTTGACTTGCTTTTTCCTATTTTTCTTTTTCTTCTTATATTTCTTTTTTAAAAATTTTATTTATTTTTGTATGTGTATGAATGTACTGTCTACATGTAGGTTTGTGCACCCATGTTGTGTAATGCCACAGAGGTCAGAGAGGGCGTCGGATTCCCCTGGAACTGGAGTTAAAGACGGTTCTCAGCCACCATGTGGGTGCTGGGGATCAAACCTGGGTCCTCTGCAAGAGCAGTCGGCGCTCTTAACCACTAGGCCATCTCTCCAGCCCATCTTCTTATATTTCTATGATGTGATTTGGGCAGCTGCTCATTTGGCTATCTCTCCTAGCTTTAGTTCATCTTTTTATTGAACAGCCTCCTCCTGAGGGCGTCTCATGTCTGATGTCTGATGTCTGGCAGACGGGTCTTCACTTTAGTAGCTCCCTTTACTTATGTACCGGGGATATCTGTTTGACAAATTTAACTTTGTGGTCTGTTGTTATGAGACTCCTGGTCTCATACCTATGAGGTGGCTACTATTCTAGCTTGGTGGCATCTCTCAAGTACACTGGTAGTGTGGGTGGCAACCACAGGATGGAGCTCTATGTAGGCAGAGACCTGTCTTCAGACTGGATGCAGCTGAGGGTGTCTAGTACACTACTGGAGATTCAGGTTTTCAAATTTCTTACAGCAGTGAAGTGAAAGATAGATATTGGCTCCAGAGGTTGATCTATTTGTGTGTGTGTGTGTGTGTGTGTGTGTGTGTGTGTGTGTGTGAAAGTGCATATATGCCATAGCATGCATGTGGAGGTCAGAGGACAACTTGTAGGAGCTGGTTCTCTCTTTCTACTACATGGGTCCCAGGGATTGAACTCAGGTAGCCAGGCTGAGCTGTCTCACCAGCTCTGAGCCACCCTCTTCACCTACTGAGCTATGTCACCAGCTCTGAGCCACCTTCTGACCTCAGGCTCAATGCTTTCAAATTCACAGGTTCTTGTCAGTTGATGAGATTTGGTCTGGCAACTGAGCAGAATTATATTGCCCTAGGAGCTTCCCTACCTGATCTGAGACTTTTCGTTGCTTGCAGTTTGGGTACCGTTGGATTTAGGTCTTCCATAACTGCCTCCTAAGGCTATCTCTTTCCAGATTAAATTCAGGGTCCCTGTGTTGTGGGTTGTTCCTGGTTTGGAGGTCCCCAGGACAGTTCAAACTTCAACCAGTATTTTCTCTCTTGATGGCCCCTAGTGAGTCAGTCATATACAATGATGAAGTGGGGCTGCCCCAGACTACTCACCAAAACTTCCCGCTGATTTTGAGGCCCGTGAGTGCTCTGCACTTGTCCCGAGTGTACCTGACTTCCCTCTTGATCAAGTCTTCTTCCTACATAGTCATCAAGGAACTGTGGGCCTGGAGCTGTGTTTGGCTGGGCTCCTTTCTGATATTGCTTATTTTTTTTCTCTTCTCTCTGCCACTTTTCATAGTCTAGCATCCCTTGGAAGACAGTATCAGTGAGGAATTGTCTAGATTAGGTTGGCCTGTGGACATGCATAAGGGGGATTGTCTTGATTGCGTTAATCGATGTGGAAGGACCTGGCCACTGTTGGAGGCACCGTTCCCTGGGCTTGGGTCTCGGACTGTGTAAGAGTGGAGAAACCTAGCTAAGCGCTGGCATGCATACGTTCCTTTTCTTTCTGCCCTTGGCTGCATGTGGGGAGCTGCTTTAAGCTCCTGCTGCCTGTACATCTCTGTGATGATGGACTGCAACCTGGAATCTTGAACTGAGATCCATCCTTTTCTCCCTAAATTGCTTTTGTCAGGAGATTTTATCACAGCAGCAGGAAGCAAAAAGCAACAGGACAGGTAAACTGTGGCTTGTGAATTTCTGAGCCTTTTCTTATTCTTCTCTTTGGAACAGAATATATTTTTCTTGACTTGACTCTTCCTCTTCATAAGTTCACTCGTAAGAGGCATCTTCTAGTGCACCATCTTCAGAGTTGTTTTCTGATGTCAGATCTTGACCCTGCTTTCTTAAGGAATCATATGTGAAACTTCGAGGACTCCTGGGAAGAGCAGCGTCTCGCTGCTGCCCTCTGCAGGTTGAATAGAAGAAGCCCAGACCTGACGTTAGCACCGAATCCATATTTTCTGCCACAAGCAATGGCGATGACTTGGAAGGTGAGGGGGATGATGAGGATGTGGGTAGCTCAGAGCAGTGCTCTTCCTGAGGCGTCATAGCACATGCGTTCTGGAGGGGTCAGGGACGGCTTGCTAGATAGTGACAGTGAACTAACAGATGACCAAGCTGCCAGAGACAGGCTTTGTTTGGGCAATATTTTTTTTTTGTTTATCTTATTGTGCCAAGAAGATCAAATATAAAATAAGTTCACAAAGCAGAGTAAAATAACAACACTGAGAAGTGGAAATAGTAGGGAGAAAACAGAAGCACAAAATGATGGTGAAGGAGGAGGAGCAAGAAGGAACAGGAGGAGCAAGAAGGGGAGGAGCAAGAAGGAAGGGGAGGAGCAAGAAGGAAGGGGAGGAGCAAGAAGGGGGAGGAGGAAGAAGGAAGGGGAGGAGCAAGAAGGAAGGGGAGGAGCAAGAAGGGGGAGGAGCAAGAAGGAAGGGGAGGAGCAAGAAGGAAGGGGAGGAGCAAGAAGGAAGGGGAGGAGCAAGAAGGAAGGGGAGGAGCAGGAAGGAAGGGGAGGAGCAAGAAGGAAGGGGAGGAGCAAGAAGGAAGGGGAGGAGCAGGAAGGAAGGGGAGGAGCAAGAAGGAACGGGAGGAGCAAGAAGGAAGGGGAGGAGCAGGAAGGAAGGGGAGGAGAGCATGCACTGTGGTCAAAAAAGAATCTTAAAGAGTTTAATAGTAATATTCTGTATCAACACATTTTTTTACCTTTATTTTTTATTTATTTATTTATTTTTGGTCTTTTTGAGATAGGCTCTCCCTGTAACCCCATCTGGCCTGGAACTCACAGACATCCACCTGCCTCCCCATTGCTGGGTTTAAAGGCATGTACCACTGTGCCTGGCTACCTTTATTTTTGTACATTAAGAAATATTGATTGTTCTGGGCATGGTGATACATGCCTTTAATTCCAGTTCTTGAAAGGCAGAGGCAGGTGGATCTCTGTGAGTTTGAGACCAGCCTAGTCTACAAAGTGAGTTCCAGGATAATCAAGATTACATAGTTGAGAACCAGTGAGAACCTGTCTCAGAAAACCAAGCAAAAAAAAAATATTCGTTGTGATTCTACCAGAGTTGGAAGACTCTATGCAGAATTATCTTTGATGCTGTGAGCCATTTCTTTTTGATGCTCACAGTAGACCTATCTGCTAATGAGCTTCCTTCTGCTTCAGGCCTTCCTTCAGCCTCCTCAGGCTTCCTGCCTTGTGTCTGACATGCTGCTCAGAGGCGCAACATACATGTAGGTTCAGAGTCGGAGGCATCCATACCTATATTGAGGCTGCTAGCTGAGTTTGCATGGATGTGAGGACATGAACACATTGGACTATTTATTTAGAGTGGAGCCTCTTTCCTCAAGTAATTCAAAGTCTACTAGAAGGATAGGGATTTGAAGAGTGAACATCACAAGCCAAAGGGATATTTTCCATAACAGTATGTTCAATTAGGTTTGTCTAGTGGGAGACAAATGGATTTTCACATGATTTGAGTTCTAAGAATGAGATGGAATTGTCCAGCCAAGGAAGACAGGCACAGGAGGATGTTTCAAGCACAAGGAGCAAAGACTCAGAATCTCTAGAGAATAAGGTGAGCTGAACTGACCAGGATTAGTGAGGAAGACCTAAGAATGTCTGAACTGTTGTCCCTTCTACAGAGCCAGTCACAGTGTGAGCTGATTGGATGGCCCTTGTAGAAACCAACCAGAACCAACAAGAGACATGGAACATTGCAGTTGCACTGGGGCTCTAAGTAGGTTATATGCAAAATACTATAGTATTTTAAACAACGTTTGAGCATCCATGAATTTTGGTATCTAGGTAGATCCTGGGATCAAGCTCTTATACATTTTTTTTAAGCTCTTATAATATATATATTTTTTGTCTTTTTGAGACAGGGTCTCCCTGTAGCTCTGGCTGTCCTGGAACTCACTCTGTAGACCAGGCTGGCCTTGAACTCACAAAGATCTGCCTGCCTCTTCCTCCCAAGTGCTGGGATTAAAGGTGTGTGCCGCCATACCTGGCTAAGCTGTTATAAATTTTTTAAAATTTTTATTTATTATTTTTGTATGTATATGAATGTACTGTCTGCATGTAGGTCTGTGCACCCGTGTCGTACAATGCCATGGAGGTCAGAAGAGGGTGTCGGATTCCCCTGGAACTGGAGTTCTCCTGGAATTGGAGTTACAGACGGTTCTTAGCCACCATGTGGGTGCTGGGGATTGAACCCCGGTCCTCTGCAAGAGCAGTCAGTACTCTTAACTGCTAGGCTATCTCTCCAGCCCTAAGCTCTTATAAATTTTAAGGGATAACTCTATCCTATCCAAGAATTGCCCCTGAGGGGCAGATATAATCATAGCTGTGTATATAGTGTTTGAGCCACTCTGCCTTTTCATTTTAAAATGTAAATTTTAATATGAAAAAGTTAAACTATTAAATAAAATAGCAGATGCACAATATCTTAATAAAAACAAACTCACAAAATTCTTTAAAATTGCCAGGCATGGTAATACATGCCTTTAGTCCCAGCACTTGGAGACAGAGTCCAGCAGATCTCTGTGAGTCTGAGCCAGCTGGTCTATATAGTGAGTTCCAGATGAGCTGGGGTGACCCTGTCTCAAAAAAAATGAAATAAAAACAAAAATTTCTACTTAGAGTGACCCAAACATGGCCCACAGGATTTCCTAGAGCTGCTCATCAGAGAGACCATTCAAATGGAGTACTTAAAATTTTTTTATTTAATTTAATTTTATGTATACGAGTGCTTTGTTTACAATCATGTAAGTGAACCTATGTTGTGCAATGTCCCTGGGGTCTGAAGAGGGCATTGAATCTCCTAGAGCTGGAGTTATGGATGGTTGTTAGCCACCATGTAGGTGCTGGGAACAAAACCTGGGTCCAATGTTCTTAATCGTTGAGCCATTTCTCCAGCTCCCCTGGGGTACTCAAACAATTTTTTTTTTTTTAGTCTTTTCGAGACAGGGTCTCCCTGTAGCCACAACTCTCCTGAATTTGCTCTGTAGACCAGGCTGGCCTTGAACTCACAAAGATCCGCCTGCCTCTGCCTCCCAAGTGCTAGGATTAAAGGACAAATATTTTTTTAAACAAATATTTTTTACAGATTGAGAATTTCATAGAATGTATGTTATCATATTCAGAATCCCCCCTTAATTTCTACGTCCATCTTACTATACATATCCCAGGTTCATGACACTTGTTATTAACCTTTTAAGGCCTATGGAGTGTAATTTGGGTTTCTGAATGCCCTTGGGTAGAGGTCCATCTCCTGGAGCCTATTCAACCTACCAGGGGTCACACTCTTAAAGAAAACTCACTCTCCTACTCCCATCAATTGCCAATACTTCCTCAGCTAGGACTGGGGCTCCTTGCCCATTCTAACCTGCCCATACTGGGATTTTGTCTGGTTCGAGCTTGCATAGGTCTTGTACATGCTATCACAAATGTTATGAGTTCATATGTGCAACAGCCTTGCTGTTTGGAAAACACTGTTTTCTTGTAGTCACCTACTACCTCTGGCTCTTTTAATCTTTCCGCCCTGTTCTAGTTTGCTTTTCCATTGCTCTGACAAAACACTCTGACCAATTCCAACTTGGGGAGGAAAGGGTTTATTCAGCTCACATCTCCTGGGTCACAGTTCATCACTGAGGGAGCCCACCATAGGAATTCAGGGCAGGAACCTGGAGGCAGATGCTGAAGCATAGGCCATGGAGGAATACTGCTTACTGGCTCGCTTCCCTGGCCCATGTTGAGCCTGCCTTCTTACACCGTACATAATAATCTGCCCAGGGTGGCACCACCCAGAATGGACTGGGCCCTCCCACATAATTCAACAATCAACATAGTCTACTACATATTCATGGCCACAGGCCAGTCCAATGGAGGGAATTCCCCAGTTGAGGCTCCCTCTACCTAGGTATGTCAAGTTGACAACTAAAGCTATCCAGCACTAAGCTGGCTTTCTTCATTCAGCTGAATTAACAATCACCAACCCCGTACTTGGTACGTAATAGGTTCTCTGCCAGTGGACACTCGGGATGGTAATAACCACAGTGCATTTTTTAAAAAATCCTCTCAATGTCTCCTTGTGTTCTTGAAAAATCAAATGCTTGCACAGGTTTTCCTCAAAGCATTAGACACAACTAGAGTATGTGAAATGGCCCCAACCTTCAGTGACCCAGTTCCTCAACAGGAAGATGAAGAGCCTCATTGTGGTATAGCAAGCATTTGTCCAATTTAGAACCTAGTGAAGGACCACAGTAGGGAATGGGACATCTCTATAAGCAAAACAGGGCAGCAAAGACCCACAGTTCACTTCGCAACAGGCAGTAGCCAGCTCCAGCTGTGCCGGGCTATTTTGTAGCAAATGAGAATACTTTTGATCCAAATATGGCTCCTATGTTAGGTTCTGTCTATCCAGACACCTGTTTTCTTCCATCCTCTTCCCCTAATCAGCATCCCTGGGGAGCAGCTTAGCAATTTTGGCTTCACTACCCCACTGGGGACATGGTTACTCCTTAGCCTGGCTCTTCCTCTATCCGGGCTTATGTTTATATCCACAAAACAATTTCCACCAGATGCTTCACTGCTGTTTTATCAACAGCAGCATTGGTAGTTAGCAGAACAGCATTCCCCTAAGTATGGTGGTATGTAGAATAAGGTTAGTAAAACATGGAGGTTGTGTTAGTCAGGCAGCATGTGCCTGTGACCAAGCTGTATATATTTATAAGTGAATGAGTTTATTGATTGGCACATAGGTAGGTTGATGATAGATGAATAAATGGTTGGTTGCATGGATAAGTGGGTGGTTAGATATTCCTATCCATGTCTGTATATATTCATAAGTGAATGAGTTTGGGGATAGATGAACAGATGGATGATAGACTTTTCAAGCAATTAGTATATTTATATAGTTATAAATAGATGAGTTGGCTGGGTGTTGTGGCACACTCCTTTAATCCCAGCTCTCAGGAGGCAGAGGCAGGCGGACCTCTGAGTTCAAGGCCAGCCTGGTCTACACAGTGAACTCCAGGCCAGCTGGGACTAAAGGGAAACCCTGTCTCAAAAAGACAAAAAAATTAGATGAGTTTATCAATGTATACGTAGATGGAAAATAGATTAGTTGATGATTAGTTGACTGAGGGAAAGGTGATTGTGTAGAGCATGTAGACGGATGGGCGGGTTGTGGCTGCTCTGTTTGAGCCAACATCAGCCACGTCTTTGTTCAGCAGATGACTTCCCTTTCACATAATGATCAGAACATAAACACAGATGGTGAAATGGCCTTAGGAAGGAGTTCTAGATGTCAGGTAAATGGCAGGTGGAGACTGTTCTCTCTGTTAAATGGAAACCCTTATTGGGAGTTGGTCGATTCTTTTGAAAACTCCAGAAGTAGGAAGGTTGTCTTGTGTCAGGAGCTTTAGGATTTTCAGTGTTCTGGACATTTTTGTTTCCTTTCTTGAAAGCATATTTGCTTCTGATGTGCAAAAAGTCCTTGAGCAACAATCGTGCTGAGTCCGCAGCATAACATTATTTTCAGAGAGGCCCCGGGTAATCTATCATACTTTTTAATTGTCAAATGCTGCCCTGGATATCAGGAGTCTTTGTGGAGTTTGGGCAGGCTTTCAATCAAATTGGCAAAATTCCAAAGAGCATTTGGCACAGGGATTCTCTGTCCCCCTTCTGTCTCTTCTTTTCTCTTTATTATTTGTCCCCAGGCTCAGTGACTATTTTTAAGTATAATTGAGGAATCTGTGGAAGCAGTGTTGCGCTGTAGAATGCAGCTCTGCTCACACATGAGGAGCCATGGAACTTTCCTGGGTGACTCCTATTTTTCTGTCTGCTTTTCTCTCTGTCAGAGGCTATGACAGTCTACGCAGACCTGGTTTGTAAAGCCTCCTACTTAATATTATTACCTTAAGAATTCCATTCCTTGTTACAAAAAGAGATTATTCAACTCTTTCTCCTAAGCTTGTTTTAAGAACAAAAGGCAATGATCCATACCTTGTGTGCCCCTTATGAGAGAATTATAAAAATGTTCAACTGCTTAGTCAGGATTTTAGCATCCTGTGGATGGGTAAGTCAAAGGACTTACCTGAAAGGGGAGGGGCTAATGAAGAGACTATTTTAGAATTGTGGGCAAGGTTAAGGAACACAAAGGCAGATCCCTCCCTGTCTGACCTACATCCTCCTGTGGCCAAGGGGACAGGGAGGAGACTGTGTTCCCAACATCTAGAGACAAATTGCCTAACCGGTGCAGTGCCGTTATAGTCAAATAGATGAAGAAGGACAAAGAGGGGAGGGAGAAGGAACGTGCATGCTCCAAGCCCTCTTTCTTCCTGAACCTCTCATTAACTGGTCTAGAGTCTCCATTGTCTAAAGGCCCAGGAAATGGAGAAGACCTGGGATGGGAACATGTGGAAAATGGCCAGCCTTTAGTATTGTATTACTCTATCCCAATCATGCAGCACGCATAGGAACTTGCCCACCACCTGGCTTGAATGTATCCTCCTAAAGTTCATTTGCTGAAAACTTAATTCCCAAATTCGTGTGCTATGTTAACGGTATTTAGATGTGGGGTGTGGTGGTTTGAATGAAAATGCCCCCATAGGCTTCAAGTATTCAGACATTTTGTCCCCAGTTGGTGGCACTGTTTTGGGAGATCTTAGAAGGTTTGGCCATGCTGGAGGAAGTAGGCGGGGCTTAGTGAGTTTAACAAGTCTTGCTAATCTCCAGTGTCGCTCATTGGAAGATGTGAACCTCGGCTTTCTGCTCTAGCTCCTGCCACCATGCCTCCCCGCCACAATGGACTCTAATTCCTTGGAACCATCAATCGTAAGCCCAAATAAACTCCTCCTTTTATAAGTTCCCTTGGTCATAGAGGTTTTACCACAGCAACAGGAAAGTGACTAATACATGGGGACTTAGGCAGAAGATTAAGATCAGATGTGTAATAAAATGGGGCTCTTACGATGTTAGTGGTTTTATAAGCAGAGGAGAGAGACCAAGGCTAGCACACTTCCTCTGTCTCACCATGTGATGCCCTCTGACATGTTATGATGCAGCAATAAGAACTCACTAGATGCTGATGGATGATCTTGAACTTCACAGCTTCCACAACCACAGACCAAATAAACCTCTCTTCTTTATGTCACCCAGTCTCAGGTATTTTGTTGAAGCAACAGAAAGTAAACAGAGACAACTACTAACAATAAAACTATTAAAACACTTTCCATACATTAAGTCAAAAACCATATACTTGACATTGATTACCTTACCAAATCCTCCCATAATCCTTATATAGTAGGTGGTGTTAGTATCTGTAGTTCATAGGTAAAAATCTGTAGCAAGTTCTGACCCATCAGCTGTCCTTTGCTTTTCTACATGGTCACCCCCATAGTCCCTGCCCCTGCCCCTGCAAGAATACAGCGCCTAATTTGGGGCTAAACAAGGTATTCTCTGGAATCCTGGCCATAGAGACACCAAGCATTTTAATTACGATTTGTGTAGACCCAAATTGTGGTGTCCATAATCTCTTGAGCCCGTAAAATAGTCATTTAAAATCATGCCAAGTGCTTGAACTTCATAAAAGCATTGCCCTTTTAGCTCATATGGACAGCGGCTATGCTGGCATCTGCCAAGGTGTCTTGATCCCAAACCTTTCCTCTACAGAAGCTGTAGCCTTAAGGTGCTCACAGAGACCATTGGGCCTACAAAATACCATGTAGTTCTTTTAGAATGTTGCCTGATTTGATCTTGTGCAAATCTTCTGCATATAACCACAGCTACTATGTGTTCAAAAGTGCAATGGTTCTGTCATGCTTAGAGGACACTGTTCTGCTCCAGTTCTCCTTCACCTCTGACTCTTATCATCTTTCTGCTTCCTCTTCTGCAGTGGCCCTTGAGCCTTGGGAGGATTGTGATATAGATGTCCTATTGGTGGATGAGCCTTCCGTAGTCCCTATTCTCTGCACTCTGATCAGTTGTGAGTTTCTGCATTAACCATCATGCCCAGCGCAAAGAAACTTCTTTGATGAGGTGTGAGTGCTGTACCGGCTTGTGGACAAGAGATATGAATTAAAAAATATGAATTTAATACTATCATTTAACAAAATAATAGTAGTAGGTTCACTCCTGGGGCCTGTGAACTACTCAGCCATAGATTGTTGGCAGATTCATAGCACCAGACATGTCTGTCCTTCCTCTTGTGGAGCTGGCTTTAAATATGTTCATAAAGTGGTTGGTTACCTCTATAACATTCATGCTGCTATTGCACCCATGGGCATACATTGCCATGGTGGTCATTACTGCAGTTCACAGTGTTTACAGGTGGGTAAGACTGTTGAGGTCTTCTTTTCTGCCCAGGAACCTTCATAATACCTTTCAGTACTATAAGAGATAGCCATCTGGGAGCAAACTTCCTGGTCAGTATTGACTTGATTTTTCCATGTCTCATGAACAATGTGTGGTGTCTTCAGTAATAAAGTCTTACCATCCAGTTCTAGTGGGAAACCAACATCAATAGCCTGCATGCTTTGGGGGGTATCCAGGATACCTTTAACCAACAACTCAAAGGGAGGTATCCTACACCTGGCACTGGGATTTTTATTTGGGAACCTATGACTTCTGGGATGAGCATAATCCCCTGTGTAGTATAACACCACTTAAACTCTTCTACATAAATATATATTTAGAAGGGCTGGAGAGATGGCCTAGCAGTTAAGAACGCCGACCGCTCTTACAGAGGACCTGGGTTCGATCCCCAGCACCCACATGGCGGCTGAGAACCATCTGAAACTCTAATTCCAGGAGAACTCCAGTTCCAGGGGAATCCAACACCCTCTTCTGACCTCCGTGGCATTGTACTACACGGGTGCACAAACCTACATGCAGACAGTACATTCATACACATACAGAAATAAAATAAAAAAAAATATATTTAGGAAGCTTATACAGTAGTAGGTTTCCTTATGGCTTTTTCAAACATCTAAGAGTTAGCTGTCCTTTGCCTGAACCCCCTCCTCTGTACACCCTCTAATACCTCTTCCCATTTAAACCTCCTTCTCCATTAGTCCCCTTCATATAATCTGTTCTCTATTTGTGTTTTTTTTAACCAATAATAGTGAACAACTCCTTTACCTGACTTAAAAGAGCTATTTTCTGTTCCTTAAATAACATATGTGTGCTAATTAGTAACTCATAAGGAAAATGAAATAGTGTGAAATTAAGCAAGGTGAATTATTCCTGGATGTGTTTTCTGCCATCGTTTTCCACTAGCATCCTCCTTTGAGAAAGAACCTTAATAAGGGTGTGAAAATTTTCCCTTTCATCTCTTTCTCTCAGTAGAAGTCCATTTACTGTCATGGTTGAACTATGCCATGGTAGACAGCAAAATAATGATTATGATAATTACAGTCATAGTCATTGCCAGTGTGGTTTTGTTTTGTTTGTGAAAAGGAAATAAAAGGTGGCTGTACTTCTCCCATTCTCTATTTATAAGACAATATGCTAGCAAACTAGGCCCATTTTTTTCACTGAAACAATCATTGAAACAAGAGAAAGTTTTTCAAAAGAAGAAAGTTTATGCTCAAGGCAGTGGAGCATGAAGGGGAGAAGCGAATCTGAGTCCATCTCCCTGAGGGAGGCGTTTGGGGCTACGACTGCCTAAAGAAGCAAAGTGAGGGGCTGGAGAGATGGCCTAGCGGTTAAGAGCACCGACCGCTCTTACAGAGGACCCGGGTTCGATCCCCAGCACCCACAGGGTGGCTGAGAACCGTCTGAAATTCCAATTCCAGGAGAACTCTAGTTCCAGAGGAATCCGACACCCTATGACCTCTGCGGCATTGCACGACACGGGTGCACAAACCTACATGCAGACAGTACATTCATACACATACAAAAATAAATAAAAATTAAAAAAAAAAAAGAAGCAAAGTGAGCTGAGCCAGTCTGTCTGCTCACTGACCACCCCATCTTCCACACTGGGAGACCACCTGGTAGACAGAGACCCTGACCCCAGGTAGGAACCCCAAGCTTGGCCTCTAGACTACACATCTCCACCAGAGGATGATGTGGCATCTTGCACTGTGCCTCCAGCAAGCATCACTCACTCCTGTTGTGACACCAGTCCCTGTCGCCCAAGGAGCACCTGTAGAACCCAGAGCCCTCCACAGACTTCTGAAAACAAGCAGTGAGAACATTTTAACACTACAGAAGGCTTGCTCCTGGGCACAGAAGCTGCACCTAGTCCTAACTGAGCTGGGACCGCTTCTGACACCCTATTCGTATGTCAACATAGAATTGCTCCAAGACTGAATTCCAAGCACCATTCAGCTGGTTCACAATCTGACTAGTTGGCATAACAGCAAAGATCCAAATGCTCACTCAAAAAAGGTGAGACCAGATGGCCATACTGTCCTAGTCACGCTCCATTGCTGTGATTAGACACTGACCAATTCAACTTGGGGGAGGAAGGGGTTTATTTCACCTTACAGTTTATAGTCCATCATGGAGGGAGGCCAAGGCAGGAACCTAGAGGCACGAACCGAGACACTGACCGTGGAAGAATGCTGCTTACTGGCTGGCCTCTCTGGTCTGTGCTAGCCTGCTTTTTGTTTTGTTTTGTTTTGTTTTGTTTTGTTGGTCTTTTCGAGACAGGGTCTCCCTGTAGCCCCAGCTGTCCTGGAACTCACTCTGTAGACCAGGCTGGACTTGAACTCACAAAGATCCGCCTGCCTCTACCTCCCAAGTGCTAGGATTAAAGGCGTGCGCCACCAAGCCCGGCTTCAGCCTGCTTTCTTTCTTTTTTTATTTTTTAAAATTTAATTAATTTATTTATGTGTATGAATGTACTGTCTGCGTGGAGGTTTGTGCACCCGTGTTGTGCAATGTCACGGAGGTCAGAAGAAGGTGTCGGCTTCACAATAGCAAGGAGCTGGAACCAACCCAAATGCCCCTCAACTGATGAGTGGATAGAGAAAATGTGGTACATCTACACAATGGAGTTCTATGCAGCAGTAAAGAAAGACGACATCATGAGCTTTGCAGGAAAATGACTGGACATCATGCTAAGTGAAGTAACACAGTCCCAGAAAAACAAACGACAAATGGTATCCCTCATCTGTGAATGCTAGTGCCAGTTACCTAGTTGTAAGTATTTCTTGTATATGGCCCCCTGAGCTTTTGTCCAAAGCAGTTGGAAGTGATGCATATTGGAAACAACACCACCACCACCAACAGAAAGGACTGCATCAAAGAACTGACTGAAACAGTGAACTTCTGCTTAAAAGAGTCAACTTCCTTATGGAGAATATTGAGAAAGACTGAGAAAGAGATGAAAAGCATGTTTGGTAGAATGCATGAGCTCTGGTGGGGTGGGGGAATGGGGGGGACGACACAGGTCTAGATTTGTTAAAAAAATAAAAATAAATTTATGTGAACAAAAAATAAAATAAAATAAATTAAATCATCAAAACAGAAAAAAAAAAAAAAATGAACTCAACGAGAGTATTCATACATTACAGAATAAAGACCACAAAACCTCAGAAAGTTGAATGAAACAAAGGAAACAACTCAAGATATGGAAATAGAATTTATTTATTTATTTATTTATATTTTTTTCACATAAATTTAATTTTTTTTATTTTTTAACAAATCTAGACCCGTCCCCCCCATTCCCCCACCCCACCCAGAGCTCATGCATTCTTCAGCCAAACATGCTTTTCATCTCTTTCTCTGCTTTTCTCAAATTCTCCATGAGGAAGTTGACTGTTTTGAGCAGAAGTTCACTGTTTCTACAGTGTCTTTGATGAGTCTTTCTGTTTTGTTGTTTCGCAAATATGCATCACTCCCAACTGCTTTGGACAAAAGCTCAGGTGGCCATCACAAGAAATACTTAACAACTAGGTAATTGCACTAGCATCCACAGATGAGGGATACCATTGTCA
>VZQC01010904.1:755881-767681 GCA_009823505.1 Rhizomys pruinosus
TTTGTTTTTCTGGGACTGTGTTACTTCACTCAGCATGATGTCCTCTAGCTCCAGCCATTTTCCTGCAAAGCTCATGATGTCGTCTTTCTTTACTGCTGCATAGAACTCCATTGTGTAGATGTACCACATTTTCTCTATCCACTCATCAGTTGAGGGGCATTTGGGTTGGTTCCAGCTCCTTGCTATTGTGAAGAGAGCTGAAATAAACATGGCCGTACATTTATCTCTGCGGTGGGGTGAGTCTTGAAGGTACATGCCCAGGAGTGGTATGGCTGGGTTGGGTGGCAAGTTCATTCCAAGTCTTCCAAGGGTTCTCCACACTTCTTTCCATAGTGGCTGTATGAGTTTACATTCCCACCAGCAGTGGATGAGTGTTCCCCTTTCCCCACAACCTCTCCAGCACTTGGCATCATTTGTTTTCTTGATCCTAGCCAGTCTTATTGGAGTAAGATGATACCTTAAAGTGGTTTTGATTTGCAGGAAATAGAATTTAATAAAGAAATAGAACTTCTGGGGCTGGAGAGATGGCCTAGCAGTTAAGAACACAGACTGCTCTTGCAGAGGACCCGGGTTCGATTCCCAGAACCCACATGGCTGCTGAAAACCATCTTTAACTCCAGTTCTGGGGGAATTCAACACCCTCTTCTGACCTCCACAGCATTGCATGACACTGGTGCACCAACCTACATGCAGATGGTACACATAAAAAAGAAAAAAAGAAAAAGAAAGAAATAGAACATCTGAAAAAAAAAAGCTAAAATGAAGTCAAACTTGAAATGAAAAATTCAGTAAGTCAACTAAAAGTGTAAGGATAGCCTCACCAATATGGCTATTCTAATAGCTATATTGACAAAATAGATTTCAAATAAAAACTAATCAGAAGAGATAAGGAGAGACACTTCTTACTCATTAAAGGAAAAATCCACCCTGAAGTTATTATAATTCTAAACCTTTATTCATCAAACATAGGGGCACCAAATTTCATAAAAGAAATATTACTAGACCTAAAACTGAAAATTGACCCCCCCATATAATGGGTTACTGCAATATCCCACCCTCATCAATTGACAGGTTATCCAGACAAAAACTAAACAAAGAAACTCTGGAGTTAAATGACCTTATTAATCAAATGGATTTAACAGATATCTACAGAATGTTTCTTTTTAATTTTTTTAATTTATTATATTATGTGTGTGTGTACTGTCTGCATGTAGGTAGGTGCACCCATGTCATGCAATGCTGCGGAGATCAGAAGAGGATGTCAGATTCCGCTGGAACTGGAGTTAAAGACAGTTCTTTTTAAAAAAATTTTAAATTTATTTTTATGTGTATGAATGTACTGTCTGCGTGTAGGTTTGTGCACCCGTGTTGTGCAATGCCGCGGAGGTCAGAAGGGGGTCTCGGATTCTCCTGGAACTGGAGTTCTCCTGGAATTGGAATTACAGACGGTTCTTAGCCGCCATGTGGGTGCTGGGGATCGAACCCGAGTCCTCTGCAAGAGCAGTCGGCGCTCTTAGCCGCTAGGCCATCTCTCCAGCCCTTAAAGACAGTTCTTAACTGCCATGTGGGTGCTGGGAATCGAACCTGGGTCCTCTGCAAGAGCAGTCGGTGTTCTTAACCACTGAGCCATCTCTCCAGCCCTACAGAATATTTCACCCAAACACTAAAGAATGTGCTTTCTTCTCAGCAGCCTGTGAAACTTTCTCTAAAGTTGACCACATATTAGGACACAAAACAAGTTTCAAAAAACAGGAAAATTGAAATGGCATCCTGCATTCTATCCAAACACAAAGAAAGATACCTGGGCATGAATTGCAACAGAAACTATAGAAAGTACAGGAACTCAGAGAAACTAAACAACACACTATTGAATGAAAATGGGGTCAAGGGTGAGAGCAAGAAGGAAAAGTTTAAATTTCTTAGGA
This sequence comes from Rhizomys pruinosus, assembly GCA_009823505.1. NCBI lineage: Eukaryota > Metazoa > Chordata > Mammalia > Rodentia > Spalacidae > Rhizomys > Rhizomys pruinosus. The sequence goes on from VZQC01010904.1 coordinate 757,807, forward strand.
TCAAATGAAAATGAAAATACAACATACTAAAACTAAGAAAGAGAGAGAGAGAGAGAGAGAGAGAGAGAGAGAGAGAACCCAAGTGAATAAAATTGGAGATGAAAAGGGAGACATTACCACAGTCACTTAGGAGAGTCAGAGAATTGTAAGGACATAACTTAAAAATCTATATTCCACCAGCTATGGTGGTGCGTGCCTTTAATCCCAGCATTTGGGAAACAGAGTCAGGCAGATCTTTGTAAGTATGAAGTCAGCTGGGGCTGCATAGTGAGACCCTGTCACACACACACACACACACACACACACACACACACACACACACACACACACACATCCTAGTCAGCTAGAAAATCCAGGAGAAAATGATGAATTTCTAGATGTATATGATCTAGTTAAATCAAGACGAAGTAAATAGCTTGACTCATAACAGCCAATGGGACAGAAGCAGTAATTAACATCTCCCAACTAAAAAGAACCAAGGTCAGGTGGATACAGTGTAAAAATGCTAACAGACCTTCTAAGAAGAGCTAACACGAACATTCCCCAAATTACTCTGTAAAATAGAAAAAGAACACTTACAAATTCTTTTTATGAAGCCCTGATACCATAACCAAAAGACCCAGGAAAAATGAAAATTACAGGCCAATCTCTGATGAGCATAGATGCAAAAATTCTCAATAAAATAGTTGCAAACTGAACTTAAAGAGTATGTCAAAAAGACTATCCATCATCATCAAGTCAGCTTCGTCCCAGAGATGCGGGGATAGTTCAACAGATGTAGATCAATAACTGTATCCCACCACATAAACAGAAAGCACATGGTCGTCCTTAGTTGATGCCCTGTTTATAGCTTGTCTTGGAAATATGGATACTTATCTTCCTCAGCCACCAAAACATTAACACATAACAAGGGCCAGAGCACCTCACTTCTAGTGTCCCAATAACCATGGAGACATTAATGACAACAAACCAATGAGAATATAATAAATTCTACCCACACCATTTCTTTAATATTCCCAGCAGCATTTTGAGATTCATCCTTTCACCTTTTACCATTTACAGATGACAAAGCAGAGGTCATGGAAGTGAAGGAGTTATCTGTGGTCTCAGGTAGAAGCAGAATCTGAATTGCGCTCAGAGCAGTCTGAGTTTAATTCCGTTCTCCCTATGATGACATACCACCTCCTTGGTCTTTGCACCCAGTGGCACACACCATTCTCTCTATATAGCTGGAACTCTTCTCCATTTACTACTCAGGCTTCTGATGGGGTGATGGTAACTGTCTGAGGATCCACATGTGCTTGGATAATTCCTGCCAATATTGCTATGTTCCGGAGGGTTGAAGAGGCAGTGATTTTTCAGAAGCACCACTATGAAAGCACAACCAAAGGACAGCTTAATCACTGTTTGAGCTCCTAGTAAACTGGTTAGCCTAATGCTTAAGTGGGGCAGTAGTCCTGGATTCAGGTGTATATTGTGCATGTGCACGCACAGTCTGCCTAGCACTCTAGGCAATGCTACAGTACAGGGCACACCCCGTCACGTGATTCTAGCACTCCCTTGTTGCCATGAGCCAACTTATTTCTCTGCATGTCCCTTTCTGGGTACACCCCATGGGCTGGGATGACGTGTAATGGTATGGAGGACTAAGATTGGTCACTGGGAGGAGAAGCCATATGATGTAGAGGCTTCCCACTCCAGACCTATATAAACTGCTTGTTGCATTTGGGGGCTGGAGAGATGGCCTAGCAGTTAGGAGCGCCGACCGCTCTTGCAGAGGACCCGGGTTCGATCCCCAGCACCCACATGGCGCCGAGAGCCGTCTGAAACTCCAATTCCAGGAGAACTCCAGCTCCAGGGGAATCCGAGACCCTCTTCTGACCTCCGCGGCATTGCACGACACGGGTGCACAGACCTGCGTGCAGACAGTACATTGATACACATACAGAAATAAATAAAATAAAAAAAAGAATAAATGGATTTGCATCCCCTGATGTGGTCCCTGGGATGTCACTGGAGTAACCCCACACAGTACCCTCTTTCAGTTTGTTCCATTGGGGGACTGACACCTCCACACTTAAGGGGTTGTGTTTCTCCCTAAGCTAATTAAATTTGTTTTCAGTTTTTATATTTTTGTTTTGCTTTTTTGAGACAGGGTCTCCCTGTAGCCCAACTGTCCTGGAACTCACCATGTAGACCAGGCTGGCCTTGATCTCAGAGAGGTCCACTGCCTCTATTTCCCAATGTTTTCAGTTTGTTATAGTTAAGAGTTTCTTACTTATATACAGTATGCCATGATCGTATCCCATCCCCTTATCCTCTCTCATCCTCCTGTCATTTCTGGTGACCCCCTTCTCTATGTCATGTGAAGGGCTTGTGCAGGTGGTCACAGCTGGTATGTGTTCATGATTTCAATGGCCATGTCTGGAGGACAACATTTTACAGGACCCTCCCTGTCTTCTCAGTCTTACAGTCTTTCTGTCCCCTCTTCTGCCTCTTCTGCCTCTTCTGCCCCACTGCTGCCTCCGGTCTTAGCTGACTAAACTTTATAATGTGGTCATTATCTGATGAAACACTTGGTACAGGAACATAGCAAAGACCATTATTATTAACTATACATGCAGAAGGAAAGAGGACGGACGCCGCAGGCTGCATGAATTTGGGGCCAGTAGAGCTGGGCATGATAGCTTGTCCTCTAGCTGGGCGAAGGACACGAGTTCTCTTGCTCTCTAGTGAAGGTGTCTTAGATAAGGCAATCCTGTTAAGCCTCTTTCACTGGAGAGAAACAAGGACAGAGGAGAAAAGACAGGACTTATAATCTTCTGCCTTGACTGGACTATTGGCATAGGATATCACATTGGGACAGTAGCCCATTTGGCATTAAGGTATATGCTGATTGAGCATCTCTAAGCCAAGAATACAAAATCAAAAACATTTTGCACATTGATATGACATCCCAAGTAGAAAATTCCACACCTGATCTCATATGACAGATACTGGTCAAAACACAGGTATATTAAAAATGTCATCTAGCCGGGTGTGGTGGCACATACCTTTAATCCCAGCACTTGGGAGACAGAAGCAGGTGGATCTCTGTGAGTTCGAGGCCACCCTGGTCTACATAGTGAGCTCCAGGCCAGCTGGGACTAAAGGGAGACCTGTGTCAAAAAAAAAAAAAAAGACAAAAAAAATGTCATCTAAAATTACCTCCAAGCTGGGCATAGTGGTGCATACCTTCAATCCCAGCACTTAGGAGGCCGAGGCAGGTGGATGTCTAGGAGCTCAATGAGGCCAGCCTGGTATACGCAGTGAATTCCAAGCCAGCTGGGGCTACAGGGGGATCCTGTCTCAAAAAGACCAAAATAAATGATAATAAAATTACCCCCAGCTCTCCTCAGCCACCAGGATGCAGAAAGGAAAGAGGGCCCGGGGGAGGAGGGGGGGGGGATGGTGTTGCCCTCCATATTATCAAGAAGATGGTATACCCTGTTTGAGAAAACACCTAAGAATTTTGACATTGGACTGTACATTCAACTCCAAAGAGGCTTCACCAGCTTTGACAGATGGCTGTGCTACATTGTACCACAGTGGCCAAGAACTAGCCTCTTCAAGTGGTAAAAAGTGCCTCTTGCAGTAAACCAGTTCACCCATGGTTATTGGGACCCTGAAACAGCTATCTACCTGTGTAAGCTGGCCCACAAGGACAAACCAGTGACAAGTAGGAAGAGAAGCAGAGACTTTTGGCCCAGACTGAGAAGGTTTCTGCCCCACTAAGAAGCCACCTCTCCTAGCAGGACTTAATACTATGATCATCTCAGTGACTGTATGTGGTGTGGAGCCTGTCAAACTGGCTGTGTTCTTTCTATTTTGTATTATAAGATGGGGATCCCCAATATATCACTAAAGGAAGGCAGGCTGAGAAGTCTTGTCCACAGAAATCTGTGTGCCACTATGACTGCCTTCACACGGTTAACTTGAATGATGCGAGATCCATGGCAAAGCCGGCAGGAGCTATCCAGACCAGTTACAATGACAGATATAATGAGATCTGTCAGCACAAGGGAGGTGGCATCCTGGATCCCAAAACTGTGGCTTGCCAAGATTATATTGCCAAGCTGTAAACTGGGTCAGACGTTCACCGTTCTGTTTCTATACATAAAAACAATAAACATTGTCTTTCAGCTGGTGGGAAGAAGTCACTGTCATGCTCTATGTATAAGGCAAGATATTTTTGGTTAAATTGTGTTTAGACTTGGGTCTCATCCCTAAGGTATCTCACATGTGCAAATAGTCCAAAAGCTGAAATTATCTGAAATCCAAACATGCTGGCCCCCAGCATTTCATTAGGTTAGAATGGTTAGCTTCTATTAGGGGGTCGTGTTCAGCTTCTAAGCTACTTCAAAAAACCATTCTTAATAGAAGCAATTCCTGTGTAATGAGAAGGTAGCACGTGGGAATTCTCTCCACATCCCTCTCTGAGCACTAGGAAATAGGTCACATGAGCCCGAGGTTATGAGTCAGGTAATTGAGCCAAGACTAGACCAAGGCCCGGATGAGCAAGGCAGTGGTGAGTCAGAACAAATCATCAGCTCCATTTCCCTTCAAAGCATTTTAAATTAATTTTTAATTCACTCCCTGTCTTGTCAGTGATGCACAGAGATGCCAGCATCAGCCAAAGATCGGGAGGATGGCAAATTCTAAAGCTGATTTCAGAAGGATGAACGACATTCCTGTCAAATGCTTTTAGACAAACACTTTAGTTTTATCATTTCCCCTGCTTATATCATGACCTCCGGACGGGAAGCTAGGTCATCCAGTCTAGATACTTCTACAATAAAAATAACCATGCCTCTCATGCTGAGAAGGAGTTGCTGACTGTAATCAGTTCTCACCATCTGCTAAGCACACATATATTTTAATGGTGCCGAAACATCAAATTTGGCATCTTAATAATTTTAAGTGTACAGCTTGGTGTTGTTAAACGCATCCACACCATTGTATACTTTTCCATCTTAAAAACTGAAACTCGATATCCATTAAATAAGAGCTTCCCATGCTTACATGTTCCCAGCTCCTGACAACAACTACTTTTTGTCTTCATGAATTTGAGTCCTAAGAAACTCACGACATTATCTTCTAGTAACTATTTACTTCATTTATTATCACACTTTCAAGGTTTATCCATGTCACAGCATGTGTCTAAATTTCCTCTCCTTTTAAGGTTGAATAGCATTCTATTGTATATTCATCCACAGTACATTTGCTTCACGTATCCACCCATCAGTGTACACCTGTGGCCTTCGGCTAGTCTCAATAGTGCTGCTGTGAACACCCAGGTACAAACCTCTCTTTGAGTCCCTTCTTTCAGAGTTTTGGGGTACATTCCCAGGAGTGGGGTCTTTGGATCAGATAGTAATTATAGTTTTAATTTGGGGGGTACTGTTTAGTTATGCCATCAAACATTCATGTTTCCCCCACTTGTTCTCAAATGAGATGATGAAGAAGGATAATGTTGAAGAAACAGACTCAGAGAGAATGATTAACGGAGGCTCAGAAAAATTAATTTAAATAATGACACTGTGTCAGGAACGAGAGCAGGGAGTCAGTCATACCTGGAAATGTGTGTGGATTGGACCCATCATCCGTGGCTCAAACATCCCAGCTTCCACAGCAGATACATTTTTTTTTTTTTTTTTGGTCTTTTCGAGACAGGGTCTCCCTGTAGCCCCAGCTGTCCTGGAACTCACTCTGTAGACCAGGCTGGCCTTGAACTCACAAAGATCCGCCTGCCTCTGCCTCCCAAGTGCTAGGATTAAAGGCGTGCGCCACCACGCCAGGCTTAGCAGATACATTTTTTACACTTTTCACAATTTAATATTTCTGCTTCAAACCACCCTGAAAGTTCACCCTTTGGGGCTTATTATTCTCGATCAAATCATGACGTAGGTGAGAAGGGAAGTTGTACATAACCTTACTTGGAGAAAGTGCAGTTTCATTTCTACTTAATACAGCACTGATAGCTACATAGGAAATATATTGTAGGTCCAGTCTGGGTGGGCATGAAGGGAGTGAGAAGAGGGAGCCAGAACAATCCAGGAGACTTTTGTAATATAGATAATACGTAAATACATCGAATTAAAATCAGAATAGGTAGCTATTTCTCAAGTACCATATTGGAGAAGAGAGAATGGGTGCTGCATAGGGTACCTATAAACTTCATCATATTAATCTTTGTAGTTATGACATATGTCACATACACATGCATTCATGCATCACTGGACAATGGGCATGAGTTCTGAGATGGGCATTGTCAGGTTGAGTTCAGAGTTATGTGAGTATCAAAGAATGTGCTTGTGCAAGCATCAGTGACATGGCCTATACACACTTGTCACATATAACCAACCACACATGTTAAACTCTTATATGACTTACAGAGCAGCAGGTCTGTTCCTGTCAGCATCACCACAAACCCCTGCGTAATGCACTGCGCTAGCTCAATATGGCAACCCCAATAGCATAGGTCATAAGAATTTTTAGCTCCATTTTAATTTTAGGAGATGATCTTTGTACATGTAGTTCGTCATTGACCCAAATGCCATTATGGAGCACATTCCTTATATTACTGGATATAGTATGTAGAGTTCAAAGAAGAATAAGTTCTTATTCTTCTACTTCCTAGTTTAAACACATGCAACATTACTAGTACTTCAGAGATTTCAATTCTCCCCCTCTTACCCAACAGTCTCTTTACCAGACATGCAGAAGTTACCTAAATTTTGATTTTTTGTTATTCAACAACATGTCTTTACATCTTTATGATGTATCTGGTATGTTTCATATATACACATCACATCTGGTATGCATGATATATATGATATATATATATGATATGTATATATATGATATATATCACATACATATATATGTATATATATGATATATATACATATCATATATATATCATATATATCTTGCTTGTTTGTACTTGCTACTTTTCGACCTTTATATAGGTGGAAGTAATCTATCTGAATGAATGAGATCACATTGTGAGCAGACATTTTCCTTTCAGTCAATATTTTGGTTTTGATGATGTTGCCTATGGGTTGGTCATATGTAACTTTTATTACAATGAGGTAGGATTTTGTGAAAGGCCTTCTATACATATGTTGAGATGATCCTGTGATTTTTGTCTTTAAGTCTATTTACATGATTTATTTCATTTGCTGATTTGCATATGTTGAACTATCCTTGCATCTCTGGAACAAAGCCAACTTGACCATGGCGAATGATCTTTTTTAAAGTATTCAGTTATTTGGCTTGCAAGTATTTGGTTGAGAATTTTTGCATCTTTGTTCATAAGGCACATTGGTCTATAATTTTCTTTTCTTTAATTTTTGGTCTTTTTGAGACAGGGTCTCCTTGTAGCACCAGCTGGCCTGGAACTCACTATATGAGTTTATGGAACTCAAGATCAGGCTGGCCTTGATCTCACAGAGATCCGCCAGCCTCTGCCTCCAGAATGGTAAGATTAAAGGTGTACACCACCATACCTGACCTTAATTTTTTTTTTATGTTGTGTCTTTATCTGGTTTTGGTATTAGAGTTATAATGGCTTTGTAGAAAGAGTTTAGATGTGCTCTTTCTATTTCTACTTTATGGAATAATTTGAGAGGCATTTATTGTAGTTCTTCTTTAAAGGTCAAGTTGGATTTTGCTGTGAATCCATCTAGACCTGAGCTTTTTTTTGGTTGGGTGTTTATTATTGCTATTGTTATTATTTATTTATTTATTTATTTTATGTGTATGAATGTATTGTCTGCATGTAGGCTTGTGCACCCGTGTCGTGCAATGCCACGGAGGTCAGAAGAGGGTGTCGGATTCCCCTGGAACTGGAGTTCTCTTGGAATTGGAGTTACGGATGGTTCTCAGCCACCATGTGGGTGCTGGGGATCGAACCCAGGTCCTCTGCAAGAGCAGTTGGCGCTCTTAACCGCTAGGCCATCTCTCCAGCCCCTAGTATTATTATTATTATTACCATTTTAATCTCTTTACTTTTTATGGGTCTCTTTAAATAATTAATCTCATCTTGGTTTATCTTCAGTGGGTCAGATGTATCTAGAAATTCATTTGTTTTTGGTTTTGCATTTTAGTGGAATATAGGTTAATTTAATTTTATTGTTTTTATTTTGTGTGTATGAGTATATTGCCTGCATGTGTGTAAGTGCACCCATGTTGTGCAGTGCTCTCAGAGTCAGAAGAAGGCTTTGGATTCCCCTGGAATTGGAGTAATCAACGGTTGTTAGCCATGATGCAGGTGCTGGGACTCAAACCCGGTTCCTCTGCAAGAACAGTAGGTGCTCTTAACAGAGCATACTCTTAACAGAGTATAGTTTCTTCCCTTTTGAATTTCTGAGTTTCTCTGATAGCTGTTGTGATGTCTCTATGTACATCTCAAATTTTATTAATTTGGCTTTTCTCTCTCTTAACTCAGGTAAGGGTTTAAGCAAGTAGTTTATCTTTTTTCCAATATATAATTTTATCGAATTTTTGTGCATTTCATATACTACATCTTAATCATATCTAGAGTCCCTCTCTTATTTGCACCCCCCCATACCCCACCCCACAGGATTTCATGTATTCTGTCATATATGTTAAGGCCTAATGAGTCAAGTTTGCGTATCCAGATGTCCCTCAGTGTGAGTTCATCTGCTGAAACTTGCTTAGAGAACCAACTCTTCATTTCGTTGATTCTTTGTATCATTTTTTTTTCCATTTCATTAATTTCTATCTTGGTTTTGATTATTCTAGTCTAGACTTTTTTTTTTTAACTTTGAGGTACATTATGAAGTTATTTGTTTTTTTCTTTTTTTAATGTGAGCGCTCAGATCTATAAATTTCACTCTTACAACTGGTTTCGTTGTATCTCAGGTTTGGGAATGCTGTCTTTTCATTTTCACTTAATTGCAAGATTTAAAAAAATATTCCTTCTTGCTGGCCATGGTGACACACATCTTTAATTCCAGCACTCGGGAGGCAGAGTCAGGCAGATCTCTGTGAGTTCAAGCCTGGTCTACAGAGCGAGCTCCAGGACAGCTGGGACTAAAAGGGAGACCCTGTCTCAAGAAGACAAAAAAAATTCCTTCTTAATATATTCAATGACCCGTTCATCATTTAGTAGTATGTTTAATCTCCATGGGTTTGTACATTTTCTGGTTTTTCTTTTGCTAATGATCTCATGCTTTATTCCATTGAAGTAAAAATGCATGGCATTATTTTCAATTTTTCTAAATTTGTTGAGATTTGTTTTGTGTCCCAAATATGTGGTCTATTTTAAGGAAACGTTCATGGACTGCTAAGAAAAATGTTTATTCTGCAGTGTTTTGGTGGAATATTGTGTATATATCTGTTACGTTCATTTGGTCTATCGTGTCATTTAGTTCTGATGTTTTTGTGCTTATTTTTTGTCTGGATGACCTGTCCACCGCTGAAAATGGGGTATCAATATTACCTACATCATTGTGGTGGGATTAATCTGTGGCTTAATGTCTACCAGTGCTCATTTTATGAAACTGGGTGCACTTGAGTTTAGTGCATGTATGTTTTGAATTATAATATCATTTGGTGGATTGTTCCCTTGATCAGAATGAAATGGCACTCAGGGGACTATGCATGGGGACATCTCTTGACATGTCCTCCAAATGTAAGTCACCAATCTTCCTGTGCAGGGAGGTCTTGGCAAGCCACTAATGGGACTTCAGCCAGTGTCCAGTCTATAAAGACGAAAGTCTGCTCATGCTTTGAAAAGGGAAGCTTGGTCTAGGAAGGCCTGACTTTGTCCTCGAGTGGATGGAACTGGTAATTAAAAAGCCAGAAGG
>VZQC01010904.1:770014-810887 GCA_009823505.1 Rhizomys pruinosus
GTTTTAACTATAATATGGTGTGTGGAGTTTCTTTTCTAGGTCTATTTGGCATTCTGTGTTGTCTCTTTTATCTGAATGGGCATCTCTTTCCCTAGATTTGGCCAATTTTCTTCTATGATTTTACTGAAGATATATTCTATATCTTTGTCCTTGGAATAATGATGATGATATCTACTAAATATTGTTATTCCTCTCCATGCCCTTAATTAATGGATTTTTGTCTTTCCACGGTGCACTAGCTACTTTTCTTTGCTGTAATAAATCATCATCATGAATAAAAAACAACTCGTGAAAGAATTTATTTTGGCTATGGTTCCAGGAGGACAAGAGTCCGTCACGATGGGGTGGGGTGGCGGCAGGTGGCGGGAATGGGAAAATGAGAGATCACATCTTTACCCAGATGCAGGAAGCAGGCTGAATCCTAACTAGATTTAAACACCAAGATAGTAACAGTGATAAGGCCATCGTGGCTCTCTTGGAGCTGAAATCCAGCTTGGTTATATGGAATCTTTAACTCCAAGACCCTTTCCTGAGTATGTGTACTCGACATTGCTTTATGAGTTCAATCTCATTTCCCAACGTTTCAGGAGCCAATTGGTGCTATCTTTACTTCCAGATAATGAAACAAGGCTTAGGGCAATTAAGCAGCTCATCTCCATCTTCCCTGCTAGCTTTAGAACTGAAACCTGAGCCCCACTGGTCTGACAGGCTGGCCCCACGCTGGCTTCTTGGAAAAGATCACACCATTCCCACCCCCACCCCACCATTTTGTCCACGTGCTCAGTAACTGGAGAGCGAGTGGGGAGAGAGTTGACAGTTTGGCACTCAGTTCACCACTCAACCATGGGAAGTACCCCAATCCTCAGGCTGTCCTAAATGATCTAATTAATGGTTAGTTGACTTAAAGAACCTTGCTTTGGGGGGCTGTTTCTGCTTCCCCTGTCTTGCCAGATGCTTTGGTCAATCAAGCAGAATGCTTATTCTGCAGCTTCAGGGCTTTGGGGGAAAATAGACTGCACTGCATGCTCTTCCCTGGGGTCTTGTGTGACAGTGTGCGCAGGCCTTTCCAGTCCTGTTTCTCTCTAATCTACACCGTTCAAGGAAGCTGAGCCTGTTATGGAGTGAGGCTGTCAGGATCACATCCACACATATGTTACCCTACAATTCCCATTACCTGGCTGTGTAAGACAAATGTGCACATGAATTATACCCATGATCTCACTTCAACTTTAATAATTAGAACTAGTGTTAGTATCCCCATTTTTACCAGTAGAGAGAGGAAATTCGGGAAGCACATATGATTTACACTGGGCAATAAATGAGAACTGAGATTTACAGTTTATTTTGTTGTATTCTTCTTTTAAAGATACACATTTACAGTGAATTTGTTACTTCTGCTTCAGAAGATGAAAGGGAAAACAGAGTAGAGAGATGTGGTACCCAATATATCCACTGCCACACACCGATGGGTTTGTTCTAGCTGGAAACAAGGCTACAATGTGATTAGAAGAATATGATAAGATTCAGCCTCCTTCTCACTAGTAAAAGCATTGCCCTTAGGCAAGTCACATTTGCTTTACCTGGGAGCTTGCTGGGAATAGAAATTCTTGGATTCTATAGACTGAATTTTAACACAAGCCTACAGTGATTCATATGTACACTAAATTTTAAGATTGATACAAGGCACCGGAAGGCCCATTAATTTTTTTTCCATTCACAACTCGTTATTCAGTTGTATAGAATATATTTATTTGTTAATCTCCTCAAAAATTCTACCTTGTCACTTGGGAACTGCTACCTTCTGGGTGTTGGTATCCCCCTAAAACTTATATGTTGACACCTAATGTTCAAGGTGATGGTATTAGAAGGGGGGGGCATTTGGGAGGTGATTTGGCCATAAGGACAGAACCCTTATGACTGGGTCCAGTGATGTCTGATCTACCCTCCAAGGACCCAGTGAAAAGGAGCCATCTACAAAACCTGGAGCCAGCCTTCACTAGACACCAAATCTACTAGCATCTTGACCTTGGACTTCTGAGCCGCCAGAACGGTAATTGTGCAGCTCTGAAGCTGCACAATTTATGGTATTTTCTCATTGATTCTCAAACAGACTCAGACAAGAAAAAGTCCCAGTTCAAGATAAGAGACTTCTGATTAGCTGGTTTTATTTTTTTTCCTCCTTCCCATTGTCTATTGATTTGTCTGAGTCATAGGCTTACATACCTCTGTTTCTTCTTTCAATCCATACCCCAAATTCAAATGTAAGGATGCCATTTCCTTGCTTAAGAATCACCAGTGGCTCTCTTTGTTTACAGGCAAAGTCTCAACTTCTTTGGCTTTCTTGTGCTCCAAGGTCCGGTGCTAATTTATCTTTTCAAACTCACCTTCCTTTTCCACCTCATATCTGGTATTTGAGCTACACTGTTACTCGAGGCCCCTAACTTACTACATGTCCTTTAAATGGCCTTACTGGTAGAGTCCCGAGGTGGCATGACACAGAGGATTTGTGTTTCTTCTAGTATGTCTCTTTTCTCATAAATTGGCCAGGATTCAGTCACGAGTGTTTTATCCTGATCACCTTATCTGATCCTAATCACTTTCCCAAAGCTACCTCTATACAGCATAGTCGGACTTAGTTTCCATTCAATTAACATCTCACAGTGGGGATTAAATTTTAATGCAGGAGGCTTTAGGATAATATTCCACGTCTAAACCAGGTCACTTGCCTTTGTTTGGAATGCATTTCTGCTCCCCTGCTGTCTCTCCAGAACCTTCCTGATTAAAAGCTTATCCTTGCCATATCATCCCACACTTTACAAAAGCAGCCCTCAAGCTTCAGCAAGCGTCACAATGACTCAGAGGCCTGTTTAAGATATAAGCGGGTGGGTCTTACCCTCAGGGCTTCCCATTTACCTGGGAGCCCAAGTATGTGCATTTCTTTTTTTGGGGGGGGGGATGGTTTTACTTCTTTTTTTTTTTTAAATTTTCATTTTTTATTGATGCTTTGTGTATTTCATACATCATTTTCCAATTCAGTTCAAGCATATTTCCCTTTCCCTTCCCTTCCCCCACCCTACCCCACCCTATCCCAGATCATGCAATCTGCCATAACTGTCCTGCATCTTTCTCTCAGTTTTTTTTTTTTTTCATTGACCAGAGACCAAGTATGTGCATTTCTAATACATCCTAAATTAACTCTGATGCTGCAGACCTGAGGTCTGGTACTCTGAAAAGCACTGTCCCAGCACCAATTGCATCACATAGTAATTAGCAATTCCAAATCTGACCCTAGCAGGCTACGAATGTCTGAGGAGGTCTAGCTGCACCTCTCCTTCACAGCCGTGCGTGTTCACTGGTGGAAAATGGGGTCGGCTTCGGGTGATTGTATTTGCAGTAGTGACCTCTTATGACTTTTGATAGATCTCATCAAAAGAGAGGTTGCTCTTCTCGAAAAAAAAAAAAAAAAGGAAATGGGGTCGGCAGTATAGCCCAGCACATTTTGAAATAGTACTGGCTAGTTGTCTCTCTCTCTTATCGTGAAATTATTTCTCCATGTGAGAAGAAAATGTGTCTCCTGAGGCTATTGTGAGGATTAAAAGAAAAACAGGTATCAGGTACCTAGGTCTTAATATGAGACTAATCAATATTAACGAGAAAGAGGAAGATGGGTGGAGAGGAAGGAGGAAGGAGAGAAAAGAAGGGAACAGAAGTTAATTAATGTTCTTGGCATCCTGGGCTCTGGGCTCCAAGAGCAAGCAGCAGTTGATAGGGACATCATGGTTCCCAGCCATGCCCAGCGGGCTGGAATCTTACAGCGCATGATTTTGAAATGACCAAGCTCTCTAAGCCTGAATCTTGGAAGCTGGAGAGAGCATTTTCCACCTTGATGAATAACAGAAGATGCATCTGTAGATCAGTTTAGCCAGAGAACACTAATCCCAGGCACAAACTGTGTTTCAGAAATGGCCCGTATGTGAGACCCAAGCCTGTGAATCTTGAAGACCATTGCTCTGGCGGAAGTGGAAGTGACCAGGAAGAGGAAGGAATTAGTTTAGCAGGGAGAGTGCTAGTCCCTAGCTCCTCTACCCTGTGCCCAGGCAGATTTGCTAATCTACCTGAGCATTCTGTCCCAGTCCAGGCTGGAGTCTGACCCTAAATCTTTCTCAGTAGAGCCCGTCAGAGGCTCCCATCACAGGATCCAAGTCAGCACTCAGGAAAACTAGAGAATTAACCCAACAGGGGAGGTCTGCACCAGCACGGTCCAGAAGACTCCTCTGGGGTGATGGAACTGTTCTGTGATGTTTGCTGTTTATTATAGTGGTACCTCTGGCTGCTGAGCTCCTAGAATTCTCCTAGCATAGCTTAGTAACAGGTCATTTGTTTTCCACAATTAGCTTAGACCTTAAGAGTCTCCCAAAGGGCCATGTATTAAAATTTTGATCCTTAGGGAGATGTGATTGGGACCAGTGGAAGTTTCGTAATCTGGAGCCTAATAGGAGGATTTTAGGTCACTGAAACAGCCTCTTTCTCTTTCTTTTTTGCTTCCTGTCATGAGATAAACAGGTTTTATTCTGGTGTGTTTTTTCTGTGATGTACTGCCTCACTAGAGGCGGGAAAGCAAGACTACCGACCAATCCTGGACCCGAATCTTGAAAACTATAAACCTAATCCTTTTCTCCTTTTAATTTTGTGATTTTGTATAGTGACAGAAACAGGATGGTAACATAAACCTTTGCTTGTTTTCTTGCAGAGAGATGCTAGAAATGCTTTTGTGGGGAATTTTGTCCTATCCCATACCTTGGCACCTGTGTTTTTTTTTTTTCTGCCCTTGACTGCTAGGAGATGCTGTCATTTAAAATCATAAGTTCTCAAGTTCTCAAGCCTTAGTCTGTATTTTGGAATTGTTAAAAATTCACTGCCACTCGAAGGGAGATCTCTCCTGTCTGGCACTGACCTCTAGATAGGCTGAGTAGACTCCAGTGGATGAACTTGCACTGAGGGACATCTGGGTACAAATACTTGACTGGATAAGACTTAACATGCATGGCAGAGTGCATGAGGCCCAGTGGGGTGTGTGGGAGGCCTGGATATGGGAGGGGTCTAAATTTGATTAAGAATTGATCTTTGTAACAGCCGGGCATGGTGGCGCACACCTTTAATCCTAGCACTTGGGAGGCAGAGACAGGCGGATCTTTGTGAGTTCAAGTCCAGCCTGGTCTACAGAGTGAGTTCCAGGACAGCTGGGGCTACAGGGAGACCCTGTCTCAAAAAGACCAAAAAAAAAAAATTGATCTTTGAAATTTACAAAAGCTCAAAAAAATTTTAAAAATGCAGTAATATTACAAATTCCGTTTCTAGGGCTGGAGAGATGGCCCAGCAGTTACGAGTGCTTGCTGCACAATCATGAGGACTGGAGTTCCAGATCCCAGCACCCACATAACAAGCTAGGTGTCCTGCACACATCTGTACCCCAAATTTGAAGTGGGAGCAGAGAACGTAGGATTGCTGGGGCCTGCTGGCTTCCATCATAGCCAAATGTGGACCCTTGCCTTAAAGGAACAGGCAGAGAGTAATGAATATGCAGAGAGTAATGGAGAGGTTACTCAGTGCCTTCTTCTGGCCTCTGTGCACATGTGCATGCACAGTCACAGATGGACAGACACACAGACACACATGCACACACATGCATGCACACACATAAATAAATAAATCTTACAAATGGAAAGAATTCAGATCTTGCATTGCACTATCCAAGCTGCAAATGACCCTCACTGTCCCCATTTGTCTAGAGTATCTTTGCCAGACAGCACAGAGAGGACATTTCCACCACTCCAGTAAGTGCTATTATTCCAAGTGTTCAAGATTGACTATTCCAAGAAGTGCCTGAGTCTCAAGTAAAGCTATGACAAAGGCATGAGCAGATATCCACAGGATGGGATCCAGCTATCAGAATGTGTAAGATGTAGACACAATTGAAGGGGATGCTGGGGGAAGGCTTCCTATGGTGTGCACTCACTGCGCACTCTTTTGAACATACCATCGTATTCCCCTATGAGGACAGAAGAGGGAACTGAGGCTCAGAGAAATGAAATAACTTAACCAAGTTAGGCTTGTAGAATGGGAATCAACATTAGGTCTGACACCCATATCTACATTCCTTTTTATTTTGTTGCATGGCCCTGTGAAATTTTTTTTTTTTTTTTGGTCTTTTCAAGATAGGGTCTTCTGTAGCTCCAGCTATCCTGGAACTCACTCTGTAGACCAGGCTGGCTTTGAACTCACAAAGATCCACCTGCCTTTGCCTCCCAAGTGCTAGGATTAAAGGCATGCACCACCACGCCCGGCTTATCTGTGAATTTTTTAAATGACTGACAAGCCATTTTCAAGTCTCACCTGTGTTCTGTCTATGCTGCGTTAACAGCAATTTTAATGGTCAACTACAAGTTTAAAACATAAAAACCAGGGTATAAGAATTAAAAAAAAATTAAACGGGGATGGGAAGGGAAAGAAAAAGACCTGAAGGCAAATGGCCATGCTCTTTTAATAAAAATTATTGAACAAAAAGATGCGATGAACTTCCACGTGTCTGAATGTGAGAAAGTGGTAGGAGGGCTTTGTACCCCAAGAGGGCAGAGAAGCTCTGAACCCCCTTCCCCATTCTTTGCTGTATCTGTTCATCTGGTGGTTTATCTTGTCACAAGATTCAGTTCTACTGCTCACCACTCTAAAGCCAACACTTTGGAGATGAGAGTTGGTAGGGAGGAGAGCTCCTGTACTGAGAATCTGGGTGGGAGGCCATAGTCCTCGAAGCGCCATCTGCAGGAATCTGCGTGTGTGGGCATGCTTTCATGGGACGAGAAAATCAGGACAAGGCAAGAAAACTATTTGCTAGTTTTTTTAGTCTTTTTCATTCAGGACATATGTCTCCTTTTTACAATTATCTTCTGGCTAGAACATCACAATTGATCTTGACCTCCTGGATCTAGTTTCTAGTTTTTAAATATACGCCTAACTTTTCTGAAAGCTGAATCTCACAGTGATGTAGATGCTTTGTATCAGTTAATACCTGGGCTAAAGAACAAAGGGATGGTACCCACTTTGAGGCTATCAGAAAGTGACCAGATGTTCAGGACTCTTTATATCCAAAGGCAAATGATTTAGCAGTTAGCATTTTAATCATTGAGATGTGTTACTTTTTTAGAATTCAAAATGCTGAGTAAAAGAAGAGCTTATAAAAGACTGCCCTGGTTCCAATCTGCATCTTTCATAATGCCGATAAGCATAGCCTGTCTTTGAATTCTGTGACCAGCCCTAACAAATTATCAAAGGGTGAGGGAGTTATGAAAGCCTCAGCTTTCAGCCAGTCACTCAGAGGTGTAGATGACAGCTATTTGTGCCTGGTGTCTAAAGTGGGAGGAGAAGTCTTATAGACTGAGCTATCAACCTGTGGGATGTGACACTATGTGCAGGTGGACAGTGTGGATTAAATTCAATGACAGAAGACCCAGTTATAGTCTGCTGAAGAATTTCTCAGTATATGGAGAAAAATCCCTCATCTGTTCATAGAAGTTCACTGTGTTGAGTGTGACAGTAAAAAGGAAATCTTGTTTTATTTTTCTTTAGACAAAGTAATATTTTCACACAATCTAGGGATAAGACATGGATGTAGAGGTGGGTGGATCATTATTCAGTGTATCCTAAATAATAACAAAGTAATCTCTTTAGGATTTTTTTTAATAACACTGGAGCTGGTGCTTTTTTATTTTTTCTTTATTTATTTTGACACAGGGTCTCCCTATAACCCCAGCTGGTTGGAACTCACTGTGTAGACCAGGTTGGCCTTGAACTCACAGAGATCTGTCTGCCCCTGCCTCCTGAGTGCTAGGATTAAAGGTGTGCACCACCACACCTGGCTTAAAGACGGTTTTTAGCCGCCATGTGGGTGCTGGGAATCGATGTGGGTCCTCTGCAAAAGCAGTCAGGGCTCTTAGCATCTGAGCCATCTCTATAGCCCCTGTAGCTGATGCTTTTAACAACAGTTTTCCTGTAACCTCAGCTGGCCTTGATCTCATAGAGATCCACCTGCTTTTTTGCTGCCTGAGTACTGGGACTAAAGGTGTATGTCACCACACCCAGCTAATTGCACTATTTCTAATCTACTCAATCACCCCATTAAGTAGACATAAGAGAACAGAGTCACCCATCCTCACATGTTAAGTGAACTAGCAAGGATTCAATCTCTGTAACTCTTCAAAGTCTACCTATAGTTTCTATGTTTCTTCCTTCCTTCCTTCCTTCCTTCCTTCCTTCCTTCCTTCCTTCCTTCCTTCCTTCCTTCCTTTCTTTCTTTCTTTCTTTCTTTCTTTCTTTCTTTTGGGGGGGCCTTTTTGAGACAGGGTTTCTCTGTAGCTCTGGCTGTCCTGGAACTCACTATGTAGACCAGACCAGGCTGGCATTGAACTCACAGAGATCTGCCTGCCTCTGCCTCCCAAGTGCTAGGATTAAAGGTGTGTGCCACCAAGTCTGGCCACCTACATTTTCTTAAGCCATGTTATTATCGTGGAGAATTTCTTAAGTGTCTCTATTATTTTGCCAAACCAAAACTCAAAACAAGGATTCTTTGCGATCAGAGGGTTTATTGAACCATTACAGATAGTGCTTCAGAAAGGCCTGTGTCCTGGAACAAGTTAAAAAATCCCAGGGAAAAGTTAGGAAAGAAAAGTTGGAAACATCTCTCCAGGACCTGAGATTCAAGAGCATTTTGTAACAAAATGAGGGAAAGAAAAAAGAAAATTACATTGAACTTACATAGTCTACAGGCTGAGCAAGATAATGTGAGGGGTGTCCAGATGGAGGTGGTCCATCAACAGTGCCTGGTGTTAGGTTCATATTGAGGGGAGACCCCAGCACAAAAATACACAGGACTCTGATAAAGATTAACTCCAGTTTTTTTTTATTTTATTTTTTATTGTTTTATATATATATTTGTACAAGATTATGTTACAAATCAAATCTAGACCCATGTCCCCCTCCCCAACCCCCACCCCACCAGAGCTCATGCATTCTGCCAAGCATGTTTTTCATCCTTTTCTCAGTCTTTCTCAAAATTCTCGATATAGAAGTTGACTGTTTCAAGCAGAAGTTCACCGTTTCAGTCAGTTCCTTGATGCAGTCTTTTCTGTTGTTGTTGTTCTTTCCAATATGCACCACTCCCAACTACTTGGACAAAAGCTCAAGGAGCCCTGCACAAGAAATACTACTAGGTAATTGGCGCTAGCATCCACAGATGAGGGACACCATTCCTCCGTTTGTTTTTCTGGGACTGTGTTACTTCACTTAACATAATATCCTCTAGTTCCATCCATTTATCTGCAAAGTTCATGATGTCATCTTTCTTCACTGCTGCATAGAACTCCATTGTGTAGATGTACCACATTTTCTCTAGCCACTCATCCGTTGGGTTGGTTCCAGCTCCTTGCTGTGCTTCAGGTGGTCTTGGGAAATCCCCGATCTCCCCAGTTTTATTTTTTATTTATTCATTTATTTTTGTATGTGTATGAATGTACTGTCTGCATGTAGGTCTGTGCACCCCTGTCGAGCAATGTTGCGGAGGTCAGAAGAGGGTGTCGGATTCCCCTGGAACTGGAGTTAAAGATGGTTCTTAGCCGCCATGTGGATGCTGGGGATCGATCCTGGGTCCTCTGCAAGAGCAGTTGGCGCTCTTAACCACTCGGCCATCTCTCCAGCCCCTACTCCAGTTTTATTTTAAGGCTAGGCAGTCTTCTGGTGTCTGACTTGGGAGCAGGACAGTCAGCCACAACATGGTGTCTCGGCAGACTTTTTAAGAAGCGCATAGGGAAGTAGGCAATAGGGTCTGGCCATTTTGTGGTTGGTATCAGGACAAACAGCTTGAGAAAAACATGGTGTTTTTCTCTCTTGCAGTGGGCCAAATATGGTTCCAGTGACCTTTTCCCAGAATGTAAGATGGTGGTTAAGAGGTCACTTCTCAGCATTGCCAGGTCCAAGCTGACTGCACTCTCACACCTGGCAGCCTGCCCTGCTTGTGGTTAGTACTTTCTGCATGAGCATCAAAAGGACCTGCGGTTTTGAGTTAAGGTTTCAACACACATTTAGGAATATAGAGCACTCTTTTGTTGTTTTGGATGGTTGCAATTAACTAATTAACTTCTGTTATTTGTGCCCCTCTTTCTCTTCCAGTCCTCATGATTAAATTTAGGATGTCTTACAATTTTTCTTTTTACACCTTACTTGTATCACCTCCTCTCTTCATCCCAACACATGATACAAATGTCTTTCTGTATCCACAGGGAACCCTGGGATTCCTTAAGTATACACATGGATACCAAAATCTGCAGGTGCATGGTCCCTTAATATAAAATAGCATGCATTTGCCTAAACCTATGCAGTACTCTTATACACTTTTAGATCATCTCTCAATTGCATGTAATACCTAGTATAATGTACATTCTATGTAAGAAGTTATTATGGTATATTGTTTAGGAAATAATGATAAGAAAGTCTATGCACATTCAGTACAGACACAATTTTATTAATTTTTTTTTATTTATTTCTGTATGTGTATGAATGTACTGTCTGCATGCAAGTCTGTGCACCCGTGTCGTGCAACGCCGCGGAGGTCAGAAGAGGGTCTCGGATTCCCCTGGAACTGGAGTTCTCCTGGAATTGGAGTTCTCAGCTGCCATGTGGGTGCTGGGGATCGAACCTGGGTCCTCTGCAAGAGCAGTCGGCGCTCTTAACCGCTAGGCCATCTCTCCAGCCCTTGAGTGATATTCTTACTAAGTGGAATTTCTTTCAAAAAAGGCTAGGGCAGCATATAAAAATGCATTTTATGGCCTTCCAATCAGAGGGAGCTGAATTCTGTTTGAGTGGTGAGACTGTCTGCCTTTCCGCTTTCTCTGTTAAAACTTGAGGGAAACACTTGCATGTGGAAGCTAATTTATCATGCTTTAGGAAGCTTTTTTATTAGCCACATACCACAGACATTCCTCCTTTGCAGATGGTTGTTACTTTTTCAGTGTAAGGTGATTTAACAAATCCATTATATATTTACTCATTTTATCCATTCAGGTCCTCTAGAGAATGCTAATACAGCACCTCAGTCCAATCAAGAATGAGAATTCACTGAGGCATCAGGGCAGGCAAAGGAGGAAGAGGAGACTCCCCTGCAAGTGGTAATAAGACAATCTGATATCTTCACGTCCAGATATGAACACAACATTTAGTTCACTCCATATACAAAATCTAACTTAACATTTAGGACAGATTTAAATATAAAGTTTGAGAGTTTTACCACCATGACCAAATGACTGAAAAAAAAAAACCTAAGGAAGGACGGATTGATTTGGCTTCATAATTTCAGAGCATTTAGTGCACAGTTCCTTAGCCCTGTGCACATCGGGAGAGCATCATGGTGGCAGGGGCCTGTACCTCTCTTCGCTTCTTTTTTATTATTTTCTATTTAAAAAAATTAAACCAGCCTGGCATGGTGGTGCATGCCTTTAATGCCAGCGCTTGGGAGGCAGAGGCAGACGGATCTCTGTGAGTTCAAGGCAAGCCTGGTCTATAGAGCGAGCTCCAGGCCAGCTTGGACTAAAGGGAGACCCTGTCTCAAAAAGACCAAAAAAAAAATTAAACCAAACATGTTAGAGTGATAGCTTAGTGTAGGGCGGTAGGGTTCCCAGGTAAAACCCAACAGGTCAAAAGAAAGAGACCTGGGAGTTGGCCTCAAGGGATCAAAACTCATTTATTTGCAGAAGATTAGGGTCTTATATAATAGTTTCTGGCAGGCTTGAGGCAAGGATGGGGGCAGGGGGGTGCAGGGAAAATTCACAGTGTACTTTTTACAAAAAAGTTTTATTTATGCTAGCTGACAGAGGCCCCAGTTGGATTCCTGAAGCCAAGATGTTTTCTTTAGAAAATGGGTTTAGGAATGTGACTTTTTTTAAAATAATTTTTTAAAAATTTTATTTATTTATTTTTGTATGTGTATGAATGTACTGTCTGCATGTAGGTTTGTGCACCCGTGTCGTGCAATGCTGCAGAGGTCAGAAGAGGGTGTTGGATTCCCCTGGAACTGGAGTTACAGATGGTTCTCAGCCGCCATGTGGGTGCTGGGGATTGAACCAGGGTCCTCTGCAAGAGCGTCGGTGCTCTTAACCACTAGGCCATCTCTCCAGCTCTTGGAATGTGACATTTTTTGCCCAAATTCCCAAAAGGGGGCTGCAGGGCCTATTGTCCATTGGTGAACAGGGGCAGGCTTGAATCCCTGGTCTTTTACAGAAAATTGGGGCAAAAGCCTGCTCCCTATTACTCAGCTATATGGAGTATCAGGCCCCACAGTTTAGCAGTTAAGAGAAACTGGCTCTTGTAGAAAACCTGGGTTCAATTCCCAGCAGTCACATGGCAGCTAACAACCATCTGTAACTCCAGTTTCAGGGGCCCCTACATCCTTTCTGACCTCTGTGGGCATTGCGTGACATGGGTGCACTTACATACATGCAGGCAATATACTCATACACATACAATAAAATAAAAATTGAACCAAATATCTCACCATACTTGGCAAGCACTTTGCCACTAAGCTGTGTCCTTGGATCTCTTTATTTTGTGACAAAGTCACAGTAAATTGTCCTGGCTGGTGTTACTCATTCCACAGCCCAGGCAGGCTTTGAATGTGAAGTCTTCCTGCTTCAGTGTCTGTCCTGAGTGACTGGGTCCCAGGCCTGCACTGCCAGGTTCAGTTCTCCTTCCTGAGCAACTGCGTTACAAGCTTGCACTGTTACAGGTCCGTTCTTGGCAGACAGAAAGCAGAGAGAAAGATACAGGAAGAGGCTGGGGCAAGGTGTGACCTCCAAGGCTACATCCCCCGTGATCTATTTTCTTTAATTAGGTCCCTCTCCTACCTTTTACCACCTCCCCAAATGCCATAATATTATGGGTATATCAGAGGACTAATCCATTCATTACATCAGAGCACACATGACTTGACTGTGTCTGGAAATGCCCTCAAAGGTGCACCAAGGGATGTGTTTCCCCAAGCCTCTGAGCAATGTAACCCAATCAAGCTGAAAGTCAGTATTAACCACAATACCATTAAAACATCAGCAGCATGGATTTGATCAAATTAAGAATTTTTGTTTTTCAGAAAATTCTATTAGGGCTAGGGGATAATTCCAAGGTGTATCATATGCTTAGTGCACATGAAGTCCTGGATTCGATCCTATCCCGAAGAAAATAAAGGCAGAAATGAGAAGGAAAAAAAGGGAAGGAAGAGAGAAAGAAAGAAAGCCCTGTTAAGAATTTGAAAAAAACTGCCAGGCGTGGCGCACGCCTTTAATCCTAGCACTTGGGAGGCAGAGGCAGAAATAAACCAGCAGTATCACAGGCTGGGGAGGGTACAGGGCACCTGGAGCTCATGTACAGTGCTGGTGGGAATGCAGAACAGTACTGCCAACCACTTTGGAAAAGTAGGTAGACAACTTTCTGTGTATTGCAGTTAAATGATCATTCACCGTACGGCCCAGTGATCCTATTATAGATGTTTGCTCTGGAGAAATGAGAATGTCCACGAGAAGACCTGTCTGCAGACGTTGATGGCAGCTTTGTTCATAACATCCAAATTAGAAATGAAGGAATGCGGGGCTGGAGAGATAGCCTAGTGGTTAAGAGCGCTGACTGCTCTTGCAGAGGACCCGGGTTCAATCCCCAGCATCCGCATGGTGGCTGAGAACCGTCTGTAACTCCAATTCCAGGAGAACTCCAGGTCCAGGGGAATCCAAGACCCTCTTCTGACCTCCGTGGCATTGCACGACACGGGTGCACAAACCTACATGCAGACAGTACATTCATACACATAGAAAATAAATAAATAAAATAAAAAAAATATTTAAAAAAAGAAATGAAGGAATGCTACTGACCCATAAAAAAGAAGCAAACTGCTGACATGTGCAGTAATAGGGATGAGTCTCAAGGGTTGTATGTGAGATGAAAGAGCTCAGACAGAAAAGGCATATTGTTTATGGTGTTGCGTGATAATCTGGCGAAGAAGCACAATGACTAGGAATCAGATGAGTTAGCTGGAGTGGGGACAGAGTGGGAGGTTGTTGCAAAGAACCATGAGAGAATTTTCCAGGATGTGACAGTGCTAATCTCTGAACTATGACCAATAGCAACCTGGTTCTAACTTTTTGTCAAAGTGCATTGAATATGAACATCATTTACTCCATGTAAATGATCAGCGAAGCTGACTTTGAACTAAAAGAATGAGGGAATTCACACTCTGTTCTTTCTGCTTTGCATCAGAAATATATAACAGTGATTGTGGAATCACAATATCAGCAGCTATTCCAATTGTAGGACTTTGTGTTATAGCACATGAATTTAATACCAAGCAGCATTGTGTTGTATTCTCTAGAGCACAAAGCCTGTGAAATTGGATAATCTTTCTTTATCTTCTGTTTCTATTGCAAAATAAAACAAACACAGGAAAAGTAGACTTCCATTTTCTAAATGTCTTTTATCTGGAAAAAAGATAGTATTTCATTTCTTTCCAACCCTGTTTCAATTCAGAAAGGAACAGAGTTGTATACAGAATGCTTTTAATAAAGTAGAGACTATACATCATAAGGACCCAAGAAAATGCTTAGTTCAGGAGACAAGGAGGAAGCCGGCATGTGGATGGTCGTCACAAGCTTCCGCACTGACACACCTAGCCACGACTTTCCTGACAGCCATCCGAGGGGAGCTAGCTTACATAGTGAAGAACTGCAACCCTTCACACTTGAGTGGAAGTCTGTGACAGAGATGTGCATTTCAGAGGCTTTTTTGTTTTTTGGTATTTTTGATATTTTTGAGACAGGGTCTCCCTTTAGTCCCAGCTGGCTTGGAGCCCACTCTGTAGACCAGGCTGGCCTTGAACTCACAGAGATCCTCCTGCCTCTGCCTCCCAAGTGCTGGGATTAAAGGTGTGCGCCACCACGCGTGGCTATTTCAGCGGCTTTTAATGCTCAGTGAGGAGTTAACTCAGCTGGGGAAACTAGGACCAAACATCGCCGCAGAGAGAATCTTTCCCACGTCTAATGTTCTCTGTGACCCCAGATGCTATTCAGATGATCTTCCTCCCTATAGCCAAATTAACCATAGGAGAACAATGGGGCTCCAGAAAAAAACCCAGTGAGAAGTCAGTGAGGCCGTGACTCAGCCACTGGCTGGGGCAGACTTCCCACACTGCCATGTTCTCATCTTTACCATAGACAAACCTGTCTGTTCCTGAGACTGGATAATTAATAAAGAACAGAGACACATTCCTTACAGTTCATGAGACTGCATAGTTCAAGGCTGAGGAGTTTCTTGTTACATCATACCATGGCAGAAGGGACTACACAAGGGAGAAAGCAAGAGAGAGCCAGTCTGACCTTTATAACAAGCCCACTCTTGGCAACTGACACGACTCCCCCACTAATGACATCAATCCCCTCGTGGTGTAACTGTTACTAGGGATGGAGGAGAGCCACCCTGTAGGGATTTTGGTTGAGTTCATTTTCTTAGCTAATTGAAGAATTAAAGGACAGGAAAAAAATCTCAAACACGGCAGAAAACAACAGGAAACAGCCTTTATTAATGAATTCTCACACCCAAACAGAGAAAAAGACACCCACAAGTGGGGAAGGGATTTGGAAACTGAAATTCAAGGCTTCTTGGGAAGGCCTGGGGTGTTAAGGGTTTTAGTGGGTCCCTCTGCTCAACTAGTCAACTTATACAAGGACTAGAGGATATCAGCTTCAAATGAAGAGGTGTTCAGGTCTTATCTGAACTGGTCTGGATTGGTTGGATGGAAAGAGGGTCCTACCAGCTAGGGGAGAACCCCCAGGTCTTTGTCTCAGACCAAGAAGAAGATGGGAGGAAAGGGCAAGATGGCGGTTTCCAGGACTTCAAAGAGCACGTAAATAAATAAGTCAGAGATTTACAAGATAGGGACAAATTAAAAGATATAGAAAACTGAAAAAAACTCAAATTGAAATTAAAAAAGAAATGCAACAATCCACAAACCACTTGGAAAGGATGGGAGAAACTCTCAATAACAGAATGGATGAAATAGAAAATAGAATATCAAGATTAGAAGACAATATGGAAGAACTGGATAGATCAAGTAAAGATTATGAAACTTTTAATATAACACAAGAACGGAATAACCAGGAACCTTGGGACACTATGGAAAACCAAATTTGCCAATCATAGGGATAGAAGAGGAAGAAAATTCACAGGATAGTAATACTGCCCAGACTTTCAACAGAATTTTAGAGGAAAACTTTCTCAACTTAAAGAAAGAGCTACCTGTACTAATACAAGAATCACATAGAACACCAAGTAGACAGAAAAAAGATTCCCCATGCCATAGCATAGTCAAGACACTAATATTCAAAGCAAAGAGAAGATACTGAGGGTGGCAAAAGAAAAACAAGTTACTTATAAGGGAAAACCTATTAGAATTACAGCAGATTTTTCATTGCAAAAAAAGCCAGAAGAGCTTGGTCTAAAGTATTCCCATTTCTAAAAGACTATAGATGTCAACCCAGAATACTACATCCAGCAAAAATGTCTATTATAATTGAAGAAGAGAGGAAAATGTTCCACGACATAAATAAGTTGAAAGAATTCTTGTCCGGAAAGCCATTGTTTCAGAGAATATTCAAAGCAATACAAAGAGTAAAGGGCAGGGATGTAATCAACCAGCACCAGAAAATAAATGATATAATACTATGGAAATATAAACTTAGGACAAGAATGTACAGGAAATCAAAATGACTCTAATTAATATGATTCTCTCATCAATAACTTTAAATATTAGTAGACTGAATTCTCCAGTCAAGAGACATAGATTGGTAGAATGGATGACAAAACCAAACCAAATTTTTTTTGTTGTCTGCAAGAAACCCACCATGATGAAGTAGCTCATTGCAGTATTATCAAAGGAACAGTTAACCAAGATGATATCATAATCCTTAATTGTATACACACCAAAATCAAGTGCACTGAATTTTATAAACACAATTCTACAGGACTTTAAGGCACAGTTTGACTCTAGCACATAGTTGCAGGGGACTTTAATACCCCACTCCGTCCATTAGATAGATAGGTCAACTGGACAAAAAATAAACAGACAAACATATCAACTCAACAATATATGATATATTGAATAATGGAATCACAAAGATACATAATCATTTCAATGCACTCTTGCCCTCTTCCTACTTATTGGTTACACCCCTTTGAAGCAAGGCAAAGTTTTTGGTAATCTGCTCACTGATAAATAAATGGCCATCTATACTAAGAATGATAAACCACAATAAGGTTCTTGATCCTCAAGAATAGTAGTTAACTCAAAGTAATGATTATTTCTGCTCCAGGAGCAGAAATAATTGGAATAATTGGAATTTACCTATGTGTTATATGTAAGACATTTTCCACCCCTGACTTGCACTGGAGTCCCAGTTAAAGCTATTAGATGAAATGGACACAAATCTTCTCTATGTATATGTAAGACATTTTAGCATTAAGTAAAACACCTTTGGAGTGAACAGACAGGCTTTTCCCCAAACCCATATAAAATATCTCCGAACATCTGGAGAGATTTGGTCATCTAGAACCTACCCCAGGACTTGCAAGGACATTTCAAAGTTTATACTTTATAGTGGTATATTCAAAATAATGGTTACATATATATATAAGTATAATTATTGAACATATAGTAAATTATAATAACTAGGGGCAAATTTCTCAGGGCATGTTATTTAATCTCACACTATCAACTAATAGCCCCCTGTATAAGATTAAAATGAATGGCTAACTCCAGAATAGAAAATAGTATCTGGGCATGGTAGCACATGCCTTTAATCCCAACACTCAGGAGGCAGAGGCAGAGGCAGGCGATCTCTGTGAATTCAAGGCCAGCTTGGTCTACATAGTGAGCTCCAGGCCAGCTGGGACTAAAGGGAGGCCTTGTCTAAAAAAGACAAAAAAAATAAAGTAAAATAATAATATGCTTAAGCTAATTAGTGATACAAAATTGTTATTAAATTTCAACCCACCTCAGACTTGTACTGAAGTCCGAGTCCCAGTTATTACATTAAAGGGACACGAATGTTTTTCATGTTTCCCTGTATTATACAAGTGATAATTCTGACATTTCTCTTTTATATAATGAGATAATTTGGCTCAGGAAAAGCTGGTTTCTACCTCCTTGAACCAGCAGTATGCAGTCTAGAGGGAGACAGCCTGAAGGGGTATGGTAAACCCCTTCAGCTTGGTTCCTGCTTATAGGTATGTGATGCAATTCCTCCCTCCTGGAAAGCTATAAATCATGATTTAAGGGTCTAGGAAATGAGAGAGACTGCTCAGAGTACAGTGACAATTTACAAAAACAGAGGAGGGAAGGAATATACCTTCTCCCTCCAGGATGTAATTTTGCCTTATAGTCAAATAAAAAGCATTGGTGGATTGTATTAGTCAGGGTTCTCTAAAGAAACAGAAGCAACAGGATGAATATATAACTATATACAATTTATTGATTTGCTCACGTGACGGAGCTCAACAGTAGCGCCGAACTGGAGAGGCCGGGAATCCAGGGAACTGCTCAGTCCGCAAGGCTGGATGTCTCAGTAGTCCCAGTCTAGTGCTGAAGGCCCGAATGGATTCCAGGAGATCTGCCAGTCTCAGTACACGCTGGGATCCGAAAGGTTGATCACAGCAGCAAGACAAACTCACCAGATGAGAGAAGCAAGCCGCAGGAAGAAAATGGGACCAGCTCCCGCTGCTGTGGCCTTAAATACTGCCTGCCGGCAGAAGGTAACGCCCACATTTGGGGTGGGCCATCCGGGTTGAGGTAGTCCAATCAGAAGACCCTTTTTCTCTTATTTGTTCCTTAGTCCAGTCAAGTTGACACCCAGGATTAACCATCACATGGATAAAGGCTTCAGTGCCAATTCTGGGCTGCTCTGCCAGGAGCTGTTGGCCAGGGAAGCTCTAAAAACCTCCTAAACAAAGGCTATTTGCTTATAACTTTGGGTACACATAAGAAATGGACAGTGGGCTGGAGAGATGGCTCAGTGGTTAAGAGCACTGACTGCTCTTGTAGAGGACCCGGGTTTGATTCCCAGCACCCACATGGCTTCTAAGAACCATCTTTAAGCTGGGCGTGGTGGTGCATGCCTTTAATCCCAGCACTTGGGAGGCAGAGGCAGGCAGATCTCATCTCTGTGAGTTCAAGGCCAGCCTGGTCTACAGAGTGAGTTCCAGGCCAGCTGGGGCTATAGAGAGAACCCCCCTAAAAAAAGAAAGTTTACCCTCAATACAACAGTGATGGGAAGAGGGGCAGAAGGGGAGGTCCAGGAAACTCCACCCTCATGAATGGAACAATATCACAATGACAGAGCTCAGGGCTACAGAGTTGGTACATCTTTCCTGTGTGCTCCTTTGTCTTCCTTCCTTCCTTCCTTCCTTCCTTCCTTCCTTCCTTCCTTCCTTCCTTCCTTCCTTCCTTCCACCAAACGATGACACAATAGGCAGCCCTCACAAATGCCAGCCCTCAGCCTTCCCACATGCCAGAATTCTAAGTCCCAAACTCCAGTATTACGTTATTGCAGCTCAAGCTGAGCAACAGGCAGCTCTTTAGTGCATATGAGCTGCGTGACCCATTTGTTACCATTCTTCATGTTTAAGGGTGCGTGCACGCATGTGCATGTGTGTGTGTTGCTAGAGATCAAACCCATGCCTTGCACACATTAGGCAAGCATTCTACCACTAAGCTAAGTCCCCAACCCTTTGTCATTATTCCTTTATTTTTTCTACTCAAAATCAGGCACAATGAGGTTCATAGTGGCATTATGCATTACTTAGAAGCAACCAAGATGAAGATGTATTTGCCAAGGTCAATGCAACAAGACACACACAATTCATTTGTACTGCTATACACATACAGTAAAATACTTGAAAATGCCATTAAGGACACACATATCCTTAAGTCATCACCTAAAGAATTAAACACGGGCTGGGCGTGGAGGTGCACACCTTTAATCCTAGCACTTGGGAGGCAGAGGCAGGTGAATCTCTGTGAGTTCAAGGCCAGCCTGGTCTACATAGAGAGCTCCAGGCCAGCTGGGACTAAAGGGAGACCCTGTCTCAAAAATGTCAATAAACAAATAAATAAATAAATAAATAAATCACAATGGGATAAATTCAACAAAAGAAACACAAAAGTTATAATCTGAAAACTACAAACCTTGTTGAACTAACCTGGTGATTCAAGTGAATGGAAGATTGTCGATTATTCATGGGTCACTGTGCTTAAATATAGGAAGACAGCAGTTTCCTGTATATACACAAATTAACACCTATGGAATCCCCCGGTGTATACCTCATTTAATCTGAAAAACTGAGGCTGAAATCTATATGGAAAAGATACTTGGAATATTGTAACAATCCTGAGAAATAGCAAAGTAAGATAATTCACACATCATAATTTCAAAACCATTTTCTTTTTTTTTTTTTTTTGTCTTTTCGAGCCAGGGTCTCCCTGTAGCCCCAGCTGACCTGGAACTCACTCTGTAGACCAGGCTGGCCTTGAACTCACAAAGATCCGCCTGCCTCTGCCTCCTGAGTGCTGGGATTAAAGGCATGTGCCACCACGCCCGGCCCAAAACCATTTTCAAATCAATAACCAGGAGGCTATAAAGTTGAGGATACAGCTCAGTGGGATAGCGCTTGCTGGCTATATGTAAGCCCTGGGTTCTAGCTCTAGCATCACACACAAAAAGAAAAAGGATAGTGTAATTATGCTGCTAGGAAAGTTATTTAGATCCATAAAATGTAACAGACTGTCCAGGAAGATAAGGGTCAGAGAGGGACAGGCTGAACCAGTCAGCTGTCCCTCCATGTGAATGTGGACCCACAGGAACTTTGTCAAAATACCTGAAAGTTGTAAAAGGACAACAGTGCAAGAAAAGGGAAAAAAATTCAAAGCGGATTTTAAATTTTATTTTATTTTATTTTATTTTATTTTTTGGTATTTTTGAGACAAGGTCTCCCTGTAGCCCCAGCTGTCCTGGAACTCACTACATAGACCAGGCTGGCCTTGAACTCACAGTGATCAGCCTTCTTCTGCCTCCCGAGTGCTGGGATTAAAGGTGTGCTGTACCACGCCTGGTAACAGCAGAAGATCTTAACAGATTTTTGCTGTCATTGCCCCAACCCCTCTCCAACTTGGTACAAGACCTAAAAATGGAAGCCCAAGTGTTCAGTACAGGACTCTGGTCTCTGGCTCTGTAACCAAGTGAAATGGGTTCACATATTTTAAAAATATATTTTACTTATTATTTTTATCTTATGTGAATGGAGT
Source organism: Rhizomys pruinosus (assembly GCA_009823505.1). Lineage (NCBI taxonomy): Eukaryota > Metazoa > Chordata > Mammalia > Rodentia > Spalacidae > Rhizomys > Rhizomys pruinosus. The sequence continues at coordinate 791,448 of VZQC01010904.1, forward strand.
GTATTGCCTGCAGGTATGTAAGTGTGCTCATGTTGTACACTTACATACCTGCAAGCAATGGGGTTAGAAGAGGGTATTGGATTCCCTTAGAGTTGAAATTACGGACAGTCATTAGCCGCTGTGTGCTGGGAATTGAACCTTGGTCTTTTGCAAGAGTAGCCAGCACTCTTAACTACTGAGCCATCCCTCCAGCCCCTCTCATTTTTTAAAAAAACTATCATCTCATCAATCATTTAACAAGCATGTTTTATTCCTGTGTTATATGCCAGATTCTTTTCCAGGCCCCAACACAAGTTAAGTGAGAAAACTGATCAACTGAGATTCCAGTCTACAAGGCACATGATAGGCAGGTGACTCAGTTACTAACAGTAAAGGATGTCAGCAGATTTCTTTTTGGGGGTGGGATATGTTAATTGAATTTTTGTGTGTTTCATATACAACCTCTCAGTCATGTTTCTATCCCCTTTCCCATCAGTGCCTTCCCATATCCTCCACATTGAATATCATACGTTCTGTCATTTATGTTAAGACCTATTGAGTCAAGATAGTGTCCGCTGACATTTCTGAGTGCACGTTCATCCACTGGGGTCTAGTCAGCCCAGCTGGAGTCTCTACCTTAAAGATCAGTTCTTTCCCACGCAGAGCTAATCAGCTGCCAATGGTTCTTGGGTTAGGAGTGGGGCCTGCTTCACATTTCCACAGCTTGGTGGTGGGTTTTTGTCATCATTAGATTTCTTAACTTTACTATTTGTACTTAAAATTTCGAGTTTCTTTATCGTTTATGTGAAGAACATGTTTCCCTGTGTGCTGGACAGCTTTAGTGTCAACTTGACACGCCTGGGTTGAGGGATCCTCAACTGGGTTGAGGGGGTTTCCTCCATTGGACTAGTGTGTGTCCATGTCTGAGAGGTATTTTCTTGATTGTTGAGTGATGTGGGAGGGCCCAGCCCACTGTGTGTGATGTGGGAGGGCCCAGCCCCAGCCCATTGTGTGTGGTGTCACCCTGGGAAGATCATTTTGTATTATGTAAGAAGGCTGAGCATGGGCCAGGGGAGGAAGACACTAAGCAGAATTCCACCATGGCCTGTGCTCTTGCCTCAAGGTTCCTGGCACTAGGCTCCTACCTTGAGCTCCCTAAGTGATGAACTGTGACGGGGGAGATGTAAGATGACTAAACCCTTTGGTCCTCAAATTGGTATTGGTCAGAGTGTTTTGTCACAGCAATTGAAGAGAAATTAGAACAATAATTGATGCCAGAGAGTGGGCTGTTGGCTGTGAAGAACCTGACCATGTGGGTGCTTGGAGAACTGTGGAAGACTGGAAGTTTTAGGCTAAGAAATGCTTAATGGGCCATTAGTGGAAGCCTGGAAGAAAGTAGTGCTGAGAACGATGTAGTTCCAGAAGAAAATAAGGATGGAAGCAGCCAGCTCTTCCCTTCTACCGTGTGGGTCTGGAGAGTAAACTCAGGTCATCAGACTTGGCAGCAAGCACTTTTACCTACCGAATCACCTTGCTGACCCTGCTTTCCCATATTTTACTAGATTTAAATTTACATGATGATGAGAACTAATGAAAGATCAAAGATATCAAGATGAGAATAAAAATGGTGGAGAGAAGAGTCAAACATATAGACATGTGGAGAAGCAGCAGAGTGCGACAGATTCAGTGTTGTTACTAACTGGAAGAGGAAATCCATCTGGAAGTACTGGGACAGCAGTTCCCAACAGAAAATAAGAATTTAACATTTCTCATAAGTGGTCAGATGGTAGTTCAATAAATCATGACTTTCTAGGCTTTAAATATAACACAGATAACATTTACTGAGATTTAATTATAGGATAATTTTTCTTCTAAAAATGATTTCTTTTCCTCCTCTCTTGTGGGTCCTTTTCTGATTTCCCGGCATCTCCCCTCCTCAATCTCCTTCTGTCACCATTTTGGACCACTGATTACATGAGGCTATGCAGCCCAGCCTCTTCTAGAATTTGGATTCTCTCTCTTTCCCTCCCTCTTTCCCTCCCTCCCTGTAAACTTTGCTTGAAGTACTAGCATTGTTTGTTATCTGCCCTCCTCTGTGGCCTTGCTTGCTGGCTGTGGTCACCAGCCCCTTTGGGAACAGCATATTTCGGGAGCCACATATTTCCACTACAACTTTGCTTCGTCCACTTCGCTGGCTGCTTTCTTGTGTACTGTCACGTCGCTGCAGCTACTAGGCTCCTCAGCATCTGGACAGTTTGGATACACCCTTTTCTAAGGAAGTGCCTTCTTAGCAGAAGTTCCCAATTTGAGCATTCAGACCCGCCATTTACATAAGTAAGCAGTCATTTGTGTAGATGAAATGAGCAGTTACGTACGTGCAGACAGCTCCTAATAGGTACCGTATGTCCTGGCCCCCTGGACCAATTGGTTATTAATGCAACAGATGGAGCAATTCGGCACTGGCACACTCCCCACAGCTGCCCTCCCTCTTCCTTCCAGACCTTCCTGCTTCTGGCATCCTCCACCTCTTTGTCATTGCAGAATGAATGCCACCAAGCAGTTTCCAACACATGTCCTTAGTTCCACTGACAGTTAAGTTGTTAAATTGCATTCATTTCCTTAACGAGAGTGCCACTGGGGAGACCCGACAGGCCTTTACTGTCAAAAGAGACGCTCAGTGAGAAAAGATGGCATTCTAAATTGCATCCTCTGGAAAAGCCAGCCTGCTTGGAGTGTTGTCAGAGGGAAGTCTAAAGTGTGTTGAAGTTCAGGGAGAAGTGATGTTTGACAAGATGTTGAGGTTTCCTGTGAGCCATCAGGGAACATGAGGCAGGGTCAGCATGCCCCATCATCCTGTCAGAGAAACCCAGAAATCCTCAGAATGGGAAGCGAACAGGAAATGCACCAGGGCCAGAAAGCTGTTTCCTTTGAAATCAAGGGGGTCTATAGAGTTCTGATGGGTGGGAGAGGTCTGGGCAGGTTGAGAGTCTACCCAGCACAGTCTTGCCTGACCCATGTCAGCTTAGTTTTTCCCCAAATTTATTGATCTTCTTTCTAAGAATAAGAAAGTCCACAGCCAATGTAAATTGAAAACCCTAATAGGTTATTGGTTTCTGACCTGACCTTCCACGGTCATTTTAAGTTCTTGAAGTGATAGAGATAAAGGAGGGGCAGCACTGACCTTATCTGTAGATATTTCACAATGTTTAGCAGCATTTCCTCATTCGCAGAGCACTCTGGAAATGTCGGGTTGTAGGCTCACCCACCTCCATCTCCCATGTTTGCTGCAGCGTTTATTATCACGCCAACATCATAATCACCTGAACAATAGACTGACTCTTAGAAAGTTTTTAAGTTGGGGGCCTAAACTTGGAGTACATTAGTTTCCCTTGCTATCTGTTAGAGCCATCTATCTACCAGAACTGTGAGAGGGGTCTCTCTTGCCCCTTCAACCTGTACAGATAGAGCTGTCTGTGTCCTCATCCTGTGCTGATGGAACGGACTCTGGAACCCCGTTTCTCCCTCTGTGTCCCTCCCCCAACTCCCATTAGGCCACATCCATAATTTATTCAAAATGACTTCTCCAGCTTCATTGGGGAGGTACAAGTTCAGGTTTGGCTCCACCCTTAATCCTCACAGACCATCCTGTCTTTTCCTCTCTAGTTCACATTCATCCAGGGTCATGTGTCCTTTCCAACCTCCACTGTGTCCAATGGGTGGGTGCGCTGCTTGCAGCCCTTCGATGTTGATTAGAACGCACGCCCACATTCATTCATTATCCTTTTGATTGGAGTCCCAAACTTAGGTTGCCAAGGATACACCCAGGTCATCAGACCCAAGAAGGCATTGTTTTTCTGGGGTTAATTAAAAGTCATTAGTCCAGATTGGGTCCATTAATAAAAGTCATTCTTAAATTTCACAACGAGACACAGGCTGTGGCCAGCACCGACCCCTCTTCCAGCATCGAGACCCAAACAAAGCTTTCTTCAAACTGTAGCTTCTCTGGGCAGTCTCAAGGCATTACAAGCTATGTGTGTCCAAATGAGGAGATGTCATCTCCCCTGCCATCCTCTGCTCCTGCAGATGGATGCTTTTCCCAGCATTCCAACCTCAGCAAAAGGCAATCTCCTTTGTTAAGCCATACATGAAAGAACTCCACAGACTTCTCTTGGCCAGGCTCTGTCCCTTTCCTAGTGGAGCCCAGCCTTCACTGGGTCTCCTCAACTATCCCTTTCTAGCTTCTTTCTTTTAGAAAAATTATTTTAAACTATGTTTATGCACATGTGTCTGTGTGTGGGAACGTGGATGTGTGAGCAGAAGCCAAAGGCACTGGACCTTCCTGGAGCTGGAGTTACAGGAGGTTGTGAGCTGCTCCACATGGGTGTTGGGAACAGAACTCAGGTCCTCTGCAAGGGGAGAATGGCTCTTAACTGCTGAATCAGCTCTTCACCCTTCTTAGAGTCTTTTTTTTAAACTTCATGTTTCTGTATGATCACTCCACTCCAAATGTCATGTGAGTATAAAATGGCTGTTTCCTTCCTGGTTTCTTTGCTTCTCTTCCTTCTCCGGTCTAAATTCCTCCCTGTGTCATAACTAAATCTGATGTCATACAAGAGAGTTCTGATGTTAGAAATAAATTCAGGCTCACAAAAAAAGAACCCACCACCCCAAGCATCTTGACAAGGCAAAACTTTACTTCTAAGGATGTGTAGTTCACAAAAGCAGAGAAGCAAGCACACAGAGTGGGAAATTTGATAGGTTTTTATCCAGACACAAGAGTACTGTGTCTTTTCCCCCTTCTGGGGTCTTTTGGTTGGCTAGTTCTAAAAGAATTGGTGTAAAGGAAATGAAGAAGAGGGGAAAAGAGGTTGGCGAAAGAGGAAGGACTTGGCCTGTGTTACCTGAGTATTTGTACTTATTGAGATGAATGACGCAGTCCTGACAAGTCCTAAGGTTAGACCCCTGGCTCCTTACCGTCCGCCACTCTGGCTTTTTAGCAGTTCTTGTCCTCTTACCAACCAGGCCTTTGTCCCTGCACTTTGTTGTTCTAGGGTCTTCTTTTTCTTTTTCCATTTAACTGTTACGCATCCTTCAGAGCTCAGTCCAGATCTGTGAGCTCCGGAACTCTGATTCAGGTCCTGACTTTCCAGACTCTCAAAGGTCTATGGCACCTGCACACAAGCCCTCATCAGAATCCAATTTACAGATTATCTGGCCCATATATAACTCTGCTCTCAAGATGAACCACATAAAACCAAGGACCACACTTGTTTTGCTCATCCTGGAATCTTGGGGGCTGGATATAAGAGAGGACGGTGGACGGAAGACCTCCTTGATGCTGCCCAGTGTCTCACACTGCTTGTCTTTTGCTAATGAGAAGCTCAAGGAGTATTTTTAAGGGATTCACAATATAAGAGCACAGTTGTTTTCAGATCACATTGACATTGCTCAGTTTGCCAACAATTAGGTAATTGGCGCTAGCATGCACAGATGAGGGATACCATTCATGGTTTGGTTTTTTTCTGGGACTGTGGTCTTCACATCAGCATGATACTTTCTAGCTCTCCATTCCCCTGAAAAGTTCATGATGTTCATTTTCTTTACCATTGCACTAGAACCCTCATTGTGAGATTTACCACATTTTCTCATATACACACTTTCTAAACTTTGGTTTTTTTTTTTTTTTTTTTGGTTTTTAGAGACAGGGTCCTCCTTACTCCAGCTGTCCTGGAACTCACTCTGTAGACCCAGGCTGGCCTTGAACCACAAAGAAATCCACCTGCCTCTGCTCCTCCAAGTGCGGATTAAAGGCGTTTGCCACCATGCCAGCTTTGAATTCTTAACTGACAGCCCTGGCCACTAATGAAGGAAACCGAAGTGAACACGAAGGAGTTACTTGTTCAAAGTCATGCCACACAGCTAGTAGATGACAGATGAGCAGGCCAGACCTCTGACCACCATACCAACACTGTGTGCTCATTCATACTCTCAGTATCCAAATCTCAGAGCTGGAAACCATCGATAACTAAAAGCCTTGGAAAAGCCTGAAGACTCTGTGAACAGAAGCTCCCAGAAAAATCTTGCATTTTGGAGTTAACTTCCTGCAAGGCTGACCAACTGATCAGTCCTTCAGTGATTGTGGAGAGTTTGGAATTCTGCATATCCAGAGCCCATTTACAATTAAGCTTGGGCCATGTGTAGCCCCTATAGCCGCTCCTTGCCCACCTCTCTTTCTGATCAACATCTTGTGACTAACAGATAAAAACACCTTTAGGAATTAACAAAGCCCTAGCTCCTACCAACCAAAAGGCTAAGAATGCAGTCAGACAGCAGCTGAGCCTATAGCTGAGATTTCTCTTTGGTTCTATCCATCTACTTAATGTTTCCACTAATGCATTTGAAAAGTGTCTTGTTTATGACTTTTCTTGGTTCTGTTGCTATGAAAACTTCATGAAACTGTTTCCATGCTGGAACATGGAATCTGGGATGACCTGAATCTATGTTTCCAGGCTATGGTCACTCATATATAGCTCAAGAATAAACTATCTTTTATCCTCTTTGAGGCGAGAGCTTGCTTTTGCATTGACAATCTTTATTTGCTGTGGGCGTGTCTGATCTGAGCTTAGGTGTGTGTGGAGCTAACATTCCAGCCAGTATGTTCCAGAGGCATGAATGAGGGTCGCAGGACCTCTTTGGTTACATCCATGAACTGGGATGACGTGATGACACAAAGGACTGGGATTGTCTGCAAGGAGATGATGTCACATTGCCTAGATAATGACATGTTGCATTCAAATAAAGTGCCACTAGGTACTCGGAATGGCACCCTGACATGTGTCCTTGGGCTGTGCTTTTGCCATGGCCTGTTCCGCCATGGAACTGACACCTTACTCCAATTTGCAATTACTACTGGAGCCCCTCGAAAATGGACATTGAAGAAAAACTACAGAGCAGACAGCTAGATAGGCAATAGCAGGTTTGGATGCCATAGAGAATAAACCCTGTCCCTCATAATCTGAAGCCAAATACGAGTGACCATGGCCTGGAAGCCTAGATTTAGGTTACTCCAAATTCCATATCCTAATGATAATGATGAAGCTGTTTCATGGGTTTGATTTTTTAATTTAATTTTGTATTTTTAGAATTTCATACATGAGCACTATATTTACATTATTTCTGCCCCCTCCCTCCTTCAACTTCTCCTGTGTCCCCCCTCAAATTCACCTTTTTTTTTATTTAGAGAATACTTTACTAGTTTTGAATGCAACCCCATGTAGATAAGACCTTACATATTTTCTTATTTTATTTTATTGGTCTTTTGAGACAGGTTTGTTTCTGTAACAATGCAATAAACTGTATATCATTTTTTTTCCAAAGTTGACAGCACAGCTAAAGTTTTCAAAAATTCAAATTAAATATGTATATATATTGTATTTATATAATACAAGACACATCAGTAGCAGTATGCTATGCATCAGTAGCAGCAACAGCTTCTCCATGTTCTTCAGTCATTTGAACAAAATTGTAGAGACAATCCAGCAAACTCCCTTAAAAAAAAAGTAAAAAAAACAAAATCCCAGAAAACAGCACAGTTCTGTTACTGTTGGGGTACCCTGGGCCCCATTTTCTTTTTTTTTTTTTTAATTAATTTTTTATTTCGATATGGTGTCTGAATGTAGCGTCTGCCTGCCAGTTTGTGCCACCGTGTTGTGCAACCGCCACGGAGCGTCAGAAGACGGGTATCAGATTCCCCTAGGAACCTGGAGTTCTCCTGGGAATTGGAGATATCGACGGTTCTCGGCCGCCAGTGGGTTGCTGGGGATCGAACCGCGGTCCTCGGTGTAAGAGCGGTCGGCACTCTTATCGCTAGGCCATCTCTCCAGCCCCCACCATTTTCTTTTTTATTAGCTTCTTAATCATCATCTGGAAAGAAAACATTCTGAGTAACATCTCAAATTCACTTCTTTAATTGTTATTGGTTTATACATATATTTGTGTGTATATAGGTAAAACTTACTGAATCCATTTAGTGTTGCTCATATGTGTGTGTGTGTATGTGTGTGTGTGTGTGTGTGTCTACCACTTAGGATTTGATAACCTTTCAGGGACCAAAGAGCTTCAGCGCCCAGGCCACCAAGGTCAGGAATGCATCAGGGCCTTTCCACAAATAAAAGTCTTACAGGATATGGTAGGACTGGGGCTGGAGAAATGGCTTAGCAGTTAAGAACACCGCTCTTGCAGAGGACCCAGGTTCAATTCCCAGCGCCCACATGGTGGCTAAGAACCCTCTTTATCTCCAGTTCCAGGGGAATCTGATACCCTCTCTGACCTCCACAGCATTGCATGACATGGGTGCACCTACTTACATGCAGACAGTACACTCATACACATAAAAAAAAAATGTTAGGACTAAGAGATTAGAATTCTTGAGAGATGGCCTGGTGATTAAAAACACTGGCTGTTCTTGCAGCAGAGGACTGGGGTTCAATTCCCAGAACCGACATGGCAGATAGTTACTGTCCATAACTCCAGTTCCAGGGAATCTGATGCCCTCTTCTGACCTCTGTGGGTATTGCATGACACGGGTGCACCTACCTACAAGTAGGCAACACACTCATAAAATAAATAAAAAATTTAAACAAAGATTAGAATTCCTTGTCATAAATCATGTTCCAAGTTTTACAGGGTTTGAGAGAAAAGACTAATAGTTAATGTTGCTTACAAAGCTACACTGTCTTCTGCCGTGGTGTCCTGGCCTTAGCTAAGCTAAACACTGAGGTCTACCTGTGACAATAGAGCAAAGCCATTTCAATTTAGCAAATAGCCTAACCTCTCCACCTTTTCCTCTTCCATTCCCAATTTGTTTCTTTCATAGGCCTGAGGTGGTATGATCCTCTATAGTATTAGATGTGGTTTGGATGTAAGAATTCCTGAACAGCCACTCTGTATAGTCAGTCATATGCCACATAATGGTGCTTTGATCAATGACAGCTCACGTATGTATATAATGATGCTCCCATGAGATTATGATGGAGCTGGAAAATTACCCATCCCCTTGAATTTTTATTTATTTCTGTGTTTGCACATGTTTACACAGCCAATACTTGTGCTGCAACTGCCGACAGACTAAGTATGGTAACCACATACTCTTGTACCTAAGACCCGAGCATGGTAATCTGTACCTAGGTGTGTTATGGTGCACACCATCTGGGTTAATGCATCATGGGTATCCTTTGATGTTTGCATAACACAAAATCACCTAGGACACAATTGTGTCCTTAAGTGCCACACGCCTGGACTGCATCTCAGAGGAATGAGACAGTTGACAGAAGGAAGTTTTTCCTCTGTCTCTTGGCAAAGAAGGAAGTTATCATTGGATGGCAGCCATTTTGTAACATCTAATGAAATAATGGAGTCTGGCATTGATGATTAAAGGTCCCAAATGTTGGGAGACCGGGGATAATCAGATCTGAGCTGCTTCTGACGAACAGGCCATATATGCAGTGGGATTGGCAAAAGACCAACCCTGGCTTTCCAGAGCTTGCAGGACCAGCCACGTTCTTTTAGCAAAGAATAAAGACAGAGTTGCTCACTAAGTGTCCCCAAAGTAATACCATTAGCAAAGTCCAGACGGCCAGGCGCCGAGAGGACAGGTGGCCCAGAACTTTTAGCAACCTCAAGATGACATGGAAGACGGGCATGGTGGAGACATTTTGGAGTTTGGGGAGATGCATTAATTAATCATATTGTGGATTTTATTTGGATTCAGATAAATAAATAGACACAAGGGAGAAACATTTGTAAGACAATTGAGAAGTATAAACAAAGACTGTCACTACTATTGACCGTGGGCAGTGAGGCGATCCGATGTTTCTGCTATAAAGTCAAGTCACACCCACACACACACGCAGGCGCAGTAGTAGCAGAAATGGCAGAAGGCTCATGTTAGCGCAGGAAGGAAGCATAGGTGTCTCCCATACCCGGGGTAGAAGTCAGAGGTGCTCCTGCTCCTGCCTTGGAGCCCAAAGCATCACTTTCAACACCACACCAGCTGCAGATGGAAGGTGTAGGTGATTCAAGCTTATTCGCAGCTGATGATGTCAACTTTGGATGACAGGTACATAGCCGCTTGATATGCTAGTGTCTCCACTTATTGCCCATGTTTGAAATATACTATAATTTACAAAAGTAATTCCAAAAGAACCCATCCAGGGCTAGTACAGTGGCTGCTCCCCGGGTGTGGACTCAGACCCTTCGTCCCTATCATCTCCTGGGAAACTAGCTCATTCTCATGGCCCAAGATGGCGTTCTAGACATCACATCCACATCCAAACAGCAGAATAAACACAGGGAAAAGGAGACCAATGACACTATGACACGTTCCATCTTATCTTTGCAACATACTCCTGATGCTTCCGTCTGCCACTGACACCCATTACCCAGAACCCAGCGGGGCAACAGGGTATCTCCTGGGGTAAGAGAAATCCAGTCCTGGCAATGAACTAAAAACTGGGTTGTTACTGCAGCAAGGGAGACAGTGGACACTGGGGTAGCCACATGCGGCCTCTGCTGTAGTCGCCTCTGATTGACTGAAGCCTCTGTCACTTGGTTGCTTACCTTCAAGTGCTGTAGATTTTAACTCCCCAATAAAATATCATACTTATCAGCAAAGGATTTTGAGCTAGCCAAACATGAACTTAATCCTCTGTTCTACACAGATGGTTCCTTGGGATCATTTCCACTGAGAGGCCTTCCCTGATTTTACCTGAAAGACGAGTGAATCTGTCTTTCTAATCCCCTTAATACTATGTCTGACTCTTCCTGTGGCCCGGAACCAATGACATTCAGTCATATTTCTTGTATTTTAACTGTGGTTCTAAGTATTTAAATGTCTCTGTTAGGTTCATTTCAAGAGGAGACCTGGTGCAAAAGTATACAGGACTCTGATAAAGATAACTCGGGTATTATTATTTTGGGTGCGAAACTGACCTGCCTGACTCGGGAGCAGGATGATCAGTGTTAAGATGGCGCTGAAGCAGGAGTTTTAAAGCCAGGCATACAAGGAAATGAGCATACAAGGATGTGGAGGATAGGGTGGCCTAGGGCTAGTATCAGGAAAAACATCTCGAGAGAAGCCAGGTGTCTTTCTTCTTGCCTCTGGCGAGGCAGGATTGCAGGTGGTTATAACAACTTTTCTCAGATTGCAGGAACACAGTCTAGGGTGACTGTTTCTCAGAACTCTGCTTTGGTTGGCTTTCTGGAATCCCTGACTTAGGTGGGCTACGACCTTACAGTTTCCATGCAATAGGAATTAAATAAATGACAATTACTGTTATTTGGTTACTCTGTAACTATTTTTGCTTTGTGTACATGAGAGCTAACTGGTTTGCAAGGACTTAGTCTTAGGACACTGCTTGTGAAGCTGGCACACAGAGTGGAAATTCACTGGCAAAATCCCGAATCCCAGCTAAAGAAGATGTTTTTCCGGGTGTGGTGGCACACACCTTTAATCCCAGCACTTGGAAGGCAGGGGCAGGTGGATCTCTGTGAGTTCAAGGCCACCATCACCTATAAAGAGAGTTCCATCCAGGCCAGCTGGGGCTATAGGGCTACCCTGTCTCAGAAACACCAAAAAAAAAAAAATCTGTTTTTTATAAAAGAAAAAATTTTATTTGTTTGTTTGTTTTTGAAATAGATTCTCACTTCGTAGGCCTGGCTTGCCTGGAACTCACTATGTAAACCAGGTTGGCCTCAAACTGATAGAGATCCTCCTGCTTCTGCCTCCCAAGTGTTGGAATTAAAGGTGTGCAAGAAGGGCCTTTGGAAAATGGTCACAATAGGAAGAGGTATTTTCAGGGGAGTGACACCTATCACAGGTCAAAGGGCCTTCATTTTCTCAGAGTGTGGAGCTCAAATCGAATCAAACATCTAATCAAACTCTTGTCTTCATTTCATATCCTTCAATCAAAGATTGAAATTCACTTGGGTTGGCATCTTGGTTTTTTTTTAAATTTTATTTATTTTTTATGTGTATGAATGTACTGTCTGCATGTAGATTTGTGCACCTGTGTTGTGCAAAGCCGCAGAGGTCAGAAGAGGGCATCGGATTCCCCTGGAACTGGAGTCAAAGACAGTTCCCAGCTGCCATGTGGGTGCTGGGGATTGAACCCGGGTCCTCTGCAAGAGCAGTTGGTGCTCTTAACCACTAGGCCATCTCTCCAGCCCCTTAGGTCGGCATCTTAACACCTGCCCTAGGGTTCAACAGGCTTCCTGAACCTCTCATGCTAAGTCAGTTAATTCTGCAGGTACAAGTTGCAAACAGCAGGAGCTTCCCTCACAGAGGGAGTTGAGGATGCGACAGAGAAGGATGTGTAGGTTCTAGGGCAGAAAAGACCCTTGTTCAGCCTGCTAGTCATCATGCACAGCTGCTTAGAAGGGAAGAGCGACAGGCGTTTGAAAAGATGGACTTCTGGGCTGGAGAGATGGTCTAGTGGTTAAGAGCGCCGACCACTCTTACAGAGGACCCGGGTTCGGTCCCCAGCACCACATGGCAGCTGAGAACCGTCTGTAACTCCAATTCCAGGAGAACTCCAGTTCCAGGGGAATCTGACACCCTCTTCTGACCTCCGAGGCATTGTACGACACAGGTGCACAAACCTACATGCAGACAGTGCATTCATACACATACAGAAATAAATAAAAAATAAAAAAAGATGGACTTCTGGTTCTCTTTGATGGAAGACTGTGTGTGTGGGTATTGCAAAGCTCGAGCAAAGGTTCCAGAGCATTGGAGATTTGCTTGTAGCTCTTCTCAGAGCAGCCTTGCTGTATTAGTCACTTTTCTGTTGCTGTGATAAAACCACCATGACCAAGGGAACTTATGAAAGGAAGAGTCTATTTGAGCTTATGATTGACGGTTCCAGGGAATTAGAGTCCATTGTGGCGGGAGGCATGGTGGCAAGAGCTGGAGCAGAAAGCTGAGGTTCACATCTTCCAATGAGCACAGGAAGGAGAGAGAGAGAGAGAGAGAGAGAGAGAGAGAGAGAGAGAGAGAGAGAGACTGGAGACCGGCAAGGCTTGTTGAACTCACTAAACCCACCCCCAGTAAAGTACTTCCTCCAGCATGGCCACACCTTCTAAGATCTCCCAAAACAGCACCACCAACTGGGGATAAAATGTCTGAATACTTGAAGCCTATAGGAGAAAGTCTCATTCAAACCACCACACTTGCCATCTCAGGTGGGTGTCTGAGGTGTGGCCTGCTGTCCCAGGTGGGCTGGAGGAGGAAGCGGTTTTGTGGAGGGAAGTAAGCAAATGGGAGCTGCTCCTGAGTTCTCAGCTCTGTACACTTCAAGGTAGCCAGCTCTGAGGGATGGAAGATGGGAGAAATGGCTGCTCTTTTCCAGGCACCTGAAAACTGAGATCCTGTTACTAGAATCCTTATAAGGGCTCACATAACCGGAAGCACATTACCAGTCTGTTTCATTTGCCTTTTTGATGAAAATCATAGCTGTCACATGACCTTCTGGTTGCTACTTGCCGTTTACTATGCCTGATGCTTCTAAAGCTGGGAATGGAAGTGTAGGGCAAGAAATGGAATCTTTTCTGTCAAAAACGTTGAAACTGCTGCTCGTCTTTCTCTTCAGCACCCCTTGTCATAGGGCTAATATTAACCTGGATATTATTTGTTTCTTAATATGTTGATTGTAACTTGTAGCATTCACTTCCAGTCTCCCTTTTGTGAGTCTCATAGTTACGCTGTGGGAAAGCTAATATCTCGTTTTTTCATCCATAAACCTCATCCTCCATTTATGACTTTGAGACTCTGGCTATGTGCCAAAGCCCCAGATTCCCAAATGCCAACGAGCCTTACTAAAATGTGATGTCATGAAAATTTACTAACAATGAGATGGTTGCTAAGAACCTTAAACTGTGGAAGGCCCTTAGATGAGAAAGAATGAGGAAGCAAATACTACTCTGCCCTCACCTCAGTTTACCTACCATATGCCCCATTGAAATCTGCCAAACCGCTACTTTCTTGTGATCTTTTGTAACCATGTGTTTATGTGTAACCACTTGCTTAACTACCACATATGTGTTTCCGGAACTGCATACTTCCTTACTTAACTCCCATGTAAGAATTGACCATGAATTTCCCTACGAACCTGAGCTAGGTATGCCAGCCCTCTTACCTGACTTCCATACTGGTCTCTTGAGTCTTAGAAGTTTCTGGAACAAAGTGCCTCCATCCTGTTACAATTGGCCAGAAAGATTTAAAGTGTGTGCTTGATCCTCAAGCAATGAGGAATAGCTAAGCTCAGTTTCCGGTCAGGAACAGGGGAAGGCCATCTTAGCCACTACTGTTTGCACTTTTTTTTTTGGTCTTTTTGAGACAGGGTCTCCCTATAGCTCTGGCTGTCCTGGAACTCACTCTGTAGACCAGGCTGGCCTCAAACTCACAGAGATCCACATGCCTCTGCCTCCCAAGTGCTAGGATTAAAGGCGTGTGCCACCACGTCCAGCATTTATTTATTTCTGTATGTGTATCAATGTACTGTCTGCATGCAAGTTTGTGCACCCGTGTCGTGCAATGCCGCGGAGGTCAGAAGAGGGTGTTGGATTCCCCTGGAACTGGAGTTCTCCTGGAATTGGAGTTTCAGACGGTTCTCGGCCGCCATGTGGGTGCTAGGGATCGAACATTTACTTCTGATCAGAAAGGTGAGAACTTCCTACCTTTCTGATCAGAAGTAAAGTTTATCTTGCTGAGATGTTTTGATTTGGAGTGGTGATCTCTTTCTTAGTGACCCCAAATTTATTTCTAACAGTGCCACAGCTGCAGTTCTAACTTCCTTCAGAGTCTCTCATGTTTCTAATCCTGGTTCCTGGTCACTGTACCTTCTTTTGCTGAGCGGTGAGAAGTACTCCTCTCTGCCTCAGTAACTAGACTCAAATGGGAGCTGTAAATATGCTTGTTGGTGAAGGCTTTGACAAAGATAGTTTTGGTGCGGAGGTGTAGAACAGTGGGTGGTGGTGACTGTTATGTGAATATGACTGAATGCACACACTAAATAGGTTCTCTTGAGCAATTAATTCTTAACTCAGAAATTGCATATCAGGATGCATCCACCTGTTTGGTGCAGAGCTCCACACATTCCTGGAGCAAAATCACATTGTAGCTGACACCTACATAGCTCAGTCATTTGAGAAATGATGTTTCTGAGGAGCCAGTACTGCCTCCTTTAGCAGGTGCTGTGTGCACCTTTAAGCTGGTGCACTGGGGCCTGCTCACTCCTTTAGCAGGTGCCGTGTGCACGTTTAAGCTGGTGCACTGGGGCCTGCTCACTCCTTTAGCAGGTGCTGTGTGCACCTTTAAGCTGGTGCACTGGGGCCTGCTCACTCCTTTAGCAGGTGCTGTGTGTACCTTTAATCTGGTGCACTGGGGCCTGCTCACTCCTTTAGCAGGTGCTGTGTGCACCTTTAAGCTGGTGCATGGGGCCTGCTCCCTCAAAGTTGCCCTCCGTGTGTTTATCTGCATGCATCAGTGCTTTTAAATATTTATGTTACTTTGAATGTCTTTAGACAATGCCTGTGCCATGAACTGTTCCCTATGGCCTTCCCAGGGGCCCCCTGGCCTCAGATAGATGGCTTTCAATGGCCTTCGTTTTCAATAGATTTCAATTTTGATATGGCTTTTAAACCCTGCCTGTGGATTTTATCTTTTTTTTTTTTTTCATTTTTCCAGGATAGCAAACAGCTGAGCCTATGTAGAGCTGTTCATAATCCGAGCCAGAGGTTTTTTTTTTTTTTTTCATCCTGTCCTACCTCAGCCTCATGGTACTTTTTTTGTGTACAAGAACCAAACTAAAGAAATCCCTGAAAGACTGAATTTGCTGCCTCCCACTCTAAGCCCTGTTCTGATGATGGCTTCTTCTCTGCAGCAGAGCCAGGCTGGCTGACTGTCTCTATTCCCCATCTTGGCTCTCTCCTCCAGCTCCTTCCTGGGGCTTTTACTTAGATCTTCCCCCTCTGCCTGAGGTCTGACTCCCCCTGCTGGGAGGGCTGCCCCAGGCCCAAATCAGTCGAAGGCCCCTGGGCACTCAGCCTGCTTCTTTGGGATGGAGGTGCAGCTAGCTCAGCATCCTGGGGAGTAGATTTTCCCTACCTGGTAGAGGAGGTGAGCCTGGCTAAGAATCTGACCTGTTTCAAGCATGGTCATCTCCCTCCACGTCCACCATGAGGAACAGGAACCAGGACCACTGAGGTGGTATAATAGTGAACGTGCAAGCTTCTTCACCAAAGCCATGTGTTTGTACACACTCCGAGTACGCCCCCCTGCACTTTAAATCATCTTAGATTACGTAACACTGGGTGTAAATGTTGTGTGAATAGCTGTTTAGTGTTAGGAAATAATAACAAGGGGCAAAGTGTATTGTAGGTACCGGCACAGTTTCTTTTTATTTTTATTTTTTTAAATTTTATTTATTTCCATATGTGTATGAATGTACTGTCTGCATGCAAGTCTGTGCACCCGTGACGTGCAACGCCGCGGAGGTCAGAAGAGGGTGTCGGACTCCCCTGGAACTGGAGCTCTCCTGGAATTGGAGTTTCAGATGGCTCTCGGCCGCCATGTGGGTGCTGGGGATCGAACCTGGGTCCTCTGCAAGAGCACTAGGCCATCTCTCCAGCCCCAGATTCTTTATTTTTGTAAGTAACATACAAAGTAACAAATTTCCTTCTGGCATTGTTTACGTATTCTCTCTCCGTTGACTCTCCTCCTCCTCTTCTCCTCTCCCCATTGGCCCACCACATCCCGCTCTGGCTGTGCTCTCCCACCCCCACTCGTGCCCTTCCTTTCACTCTGGCTAATCCCCTCCCACTCCTGTCTGTACCCTTCCTTCCACTAACACTTGTATCCCAAATTGTGCTGCTTGAGCCTCCATGGTTTGGGAGAATGAGAGACAGAGATTCAGGGCTCTGGGCTTTGAACTCTTTGAAGTCAGTGAGGGCGTGGCCGGGAATTGAGCTGAACTGCCGTCTGGGAAGTGACATTGTCTTTCATGGATAAGGGGTCTTCACCTGAGATACTTGCGTAGTCAAAAATTGCCTGCCTTAATTCAGCAAGCACTCTCTGTACTGTAAGACTTCCTAAGTCCTTGAAATACCTCGAAATCACCTCAAAAGAACCACATGGGTGAGGTTTGCATTGAAAATAAAAACATTGTCCTGGGGCTGGAGAGATAGCCTAGCGGTTAAGAGCACCCACTGCTCTTACAGGGGACCCGGGTTCAATCCCTAGCACCCACATGGCGGCCGAAAACCGTCTGAAACTCCAATTCCAGGAGAACTCCAGTTCCAGGGGAATCCAAGACCCTCTTCTGACCTCCGTGGCATTGCACGACATGGGTGCACAAACCTGCATGCAGACAGTACATTCATACACATACAGAAATAAAAAAACAAAACAAAACAAAACATTGTCCTCAGATATAAAAAGAATAACTCTGGGCTGAAGAGATGACTCAGTGGTGTGCATACTGCTCTTATAGAGGACCAAGTTTCAGTTCTCAGCACCCATGCTGGGCAGTTTACAGCTTCCTGTAACTCCAGTTCCAGGAGATCTGACACTTCTGGCCAATGTGGGCACCTGCACTTATGTGGACAGATACATACACAGACACACACAAGCAATTAAATTTAACTAAAAAATAGGTTTAAAAAATTTTTTTTATTAATTTTATTTATTTCTGTATGTGTATGAATGTACTGTCTGCATGCAGGTCTGTGCACCCATGTTGTGCAATGCTGCAGAGGTCAGAAGAGGAGAGTAGCTCCATAGACACCACAGAGGTGAGGTTTGCCTTCTACATACAGCAGAGAGCAATGCACTGTCGGCAAGCAGATTCTAGTTCTCTCTTATTCAATCAAACCTTTCCCTGCAGCTCAAGGAAGAATGCTATAATAATCCTCACATGTACTGAGTTCTTACTAAATGCCAAGTACAAGGATTTCCTGGACAGGACTTCATTTAATCTTTACAGTAAACCCCAAGAGGAAAAGACATAGCATGCTTCCTATATTACAGATGAGGAAATGGTGTCCTACCTTAGTTCAAGCTTTGGGATTACATTTTATCAGATTCCATGGTGTAGATACAGTTACACTGTGGAATCTGATAAATACCCAAATCTCAGGGGGTTAAATCTATCTATCTCCCTTTTACATAAAATATAGCTGGCAACCATGTGGTCCTTTAGGGACCCCAACGCCGTCAAGATTCTACTCTCCCCACATTCTCGGTGCTCTTCTGTTCCATGGGTGAATAGGAAACTGTCAGGAGCCACAGGCTTTAGCTTGCTTACGCTGAGCTTGCTTACAAGGAAGTTGACTCTGTGAATTGTCACCTCGAGCCTTTCCCAAGAGCTGGGTGCGGACGTGCAGTAAAAGCCACCAGCCTTTCCCAAGAGCTGGGTGCGGACGTGCAGCAAAAGCCACCAGATACTCCAGCCTGATGTCTCAACTCAGTGATCTTGCAAAAACAGACCCTCCTCTGACGCCAGATGGCCCGACCGACTGATCACCCTGTTTCACCCACCCCCTCCCTATTTCTTGCTTTCTGCAAGATATATACAACTGCTTGTGCTCAATAAATTAGACCTTGACAAAGCTCGCAGGGTCTCCTTCTCTCTCTCGCCCACCTCACAGGTCTGGGGTCTCCTTCGGGTACCTGTGGATTACTGCCCCCGCAGACAGGGGACAATTGGCGCCCGACGTAGGGGCTCGAAGTCAGAGACCCCCCACCAGACAAAGAAGCAAGAAGGACCGGCCAGTCAAACACTTAAAGAGGAGGACGCCCGCCGCCCACGGAGCCAGGACCTCACGGATGAAAAGTGAGTGATTTCTTTGTCTCAAATTAGAGATGGGCCATTCGCTGTCTAAGGAAGAGAGACAGCCTTCAGGGAGAGAGGAGTCGGGTTACAGACTCCCCTTCTTCAGCACCTATCCTTGAAACCACAGAACAGTTCAGAATTTGCAATGATGTTGACTCCTTTACCCACAAACTCTCTAAAAGGGATTACTGAAGGGGTCACCCTGGCAATGGGAACAGTCATACAGAAGGGTAACAATAAATTCAAGTGCGGACAAGTAGGACATTTTGCAAAACAATGCTTATCCATGGCCAAGGGCCCCAACCCTGCTAACCTTCCACCCACCCACGGCGGTGGAGGCAGCTCCCGACCACCCAGCTGAAACTGTCCTAGATGTAAAAAAAAAAAAAAGAAAAAAAAGAAAAGAAAAAAGATTTGGTAAAGTTTTTATATTCATTGGAGATCTCTGTCCATGGGTTATATTGGACGGCCCCTCCATTCATCTCAAAATAAGAGACAAGGTGGGTAGGGAACTTAATGCCCACCTTAAGGAAAAAGGAAATCTCTCATTATATTAAGTCAAATGTCTATGCAA